>JACEVL010000353.1:0-140000 GCA_020284085.1 Aporrectodea caliginosa
CCCCGGTCTATCGATGATGGCCCTCAAGATGGACGTAAGGGCTCGCGAGCATGCGAACCTGGCTCCTCTCGGAATGTGTTTTAGCACCCTCCCTCTCGAGTGACTAGGGTGCTGCAACGTCCCTGAATTGTCTGTACTCTTCACCTGGGTCTCGGTAGTGGGACCTGGTATTTCTGCCTCGTCTCGAGCCCCGGGTCGGTCTTCTGTCAGGGCGTTCGCGCCCCCCGTACCCTCCTTTGGCTTCTCCTTTGACTGTCCAGCTTGCAACGGCAGTTGACGAGACCCCGGGCATGGGCTGCTCCTTGGACCGTGAAGATGTACAGTTCCGTCTTTGAGGTGTAGTTGTCTAACTGCCAGACAGTGGCTGCACACGCCGCTGGCTTTGTTTACGTTATTCGACTGGTGTGTGGGCGGCTTTGATTGGCTTGAGCGCCTACCCTCCCCGCCTGTCTTGTTGGCCTCATTGTGCACGTTGTACACCTGGTCTGTTACGGCCTGATCTGTGGTCGCCGCTGATTGGCTAGCGCGCCTCGACATTGGGTTAGCCTGTATTATCGCCCATCCGAAAACCACATGCAAAGATGGCCAAAAGTGACTCAATAAACCCCACTCGAGAAATAGTCTTACCAGTTCGAAGGTCTATCCGTGTGCTTATCGTGAAAGAAGTTATCGTCTAGTGCTTATACTATCTTAAACAGCTTAAAACCAATTTTATATATCTGACCGTAAACTATGCGACCACACGGGAACAGCGCTACTATTTATTATTATTATTATTATTATTATTATTATTATTATTATTATTATTATTATTATTATTATTATTATTACTATTATTATTATTATTATTATTATTATTATTATTATTATTATTATAATGATAATGATAATTAGTAATAGTAATAGTAATAATAATAATAATTATTATTATAACAAAGTGAGCTCGAGGGACTCCACAGAGGATAGGACCAGGTCAGACAGAAGTTTTTGAAAATTACTTGATGGAGTCTATCCGTTTTAGATAAGATTTAAACCAATCCAATACAATTCCTCTTATGTCACAATCGTACAATTTGTCCAATAGAATTTCATGTCTAATCGTATCAAACGCTTTAGATAAGTCTAGGGATACGCCAATTGACGTTTTGCTGTGATCAGTAGCATCGAGGAGTTTATAAATCTATTACTTCCATGATAGGATAGTTAATGGAGTGGTAGGTTTTTTCTTAACTCAAACTGTCTGTTATATATTATGTTGTTAATCTCAAGGAAATTTTAAAATCTTGTGTGCATAGCCCTTTAAAAATATTTTCGAGTAACAAGTTAATTCTGATGTAGGTATAAAATTAGCCATTCGATAGTCTCCAGATTTGAAAATCGGGTAGATATTAGCAATTTTCATGACCTTAGGACATTGTTTCGCTGCCTAAAGTGTCTATGCATGCTCACACCGATTCTCCAATTAAGTCGCCAATTTCAAATAAATTTATTTTAAAATTAAAGCTTAATTGATCCAGTTAAGAACAAAAGTTACATTAAGCAGTACACAATTATCAACGATAGAAGGTTTATCAAACCTAATCATGCATGCATATTATGTCAGTGCAATGCAAAGATGTTGAATAATCATCGTAATTCAAAGCAAAAATAATTATATAAAGGAATAGTACAGATTAACCAGAGTCATTCGTTGAATAATAACACAAATTGACTGTAAGAATATCGTCTGTGGAAGCACTGAATGAAATGTCTTAAATCGAGTCGTATGGAAAGTCTCTAAATAGGCGCAATACAAAATGTCCTGTTACAATTAAATTTTGCCTACTGTATGCTGACATAACGTAAATTAGAAAAGCTCAGTTCTGCATCCATCAGTTTAAAACCGCTTTCTATGTAGAACATCCTTAGACCTTAGACCTTAGTCCTTCCACGCGCTTGCAGCGCATCGGGCGACAGTATGTAGAACATACTGTTGTTAATAAGCAACTCGACCCAATTCTGTTTCAAACTCTTTTACTCACCACACTTCCAATTGTATATTCGTTTATTCAATCAATCAGGCTGGCAGAACGCTGCTTGTTGCAAGTGTAGTTGGAAGTAATGGTTTTACAGGCAACCGTTTTTTGTGGTCATAATGCTTGAGTATTAATATGCTCAAAACAGCATGAGCGGTTTAATATAGTTCCTGGTGTAGGCCTATTTATCTGGGACGGTGAAGTTTTGCCGCAGGTTGATTGAATTCATAGCTAAAACCTCCATCATCAGACACTGGTTCTCACAGTTATTAATATTTGTAAATGATTATGCGATGCAAGTCAACTTATCCGTTCTTGCTACACGGTGTCAGTTTCGTTAGGATAATACAGCGTAAGGAAAGTTTATTGGTGCTTTTGTTAACACTTATAAGAAGCTGGCACTATTACAGACAGTTTCAGAATATAATTTTGCAACAGGTTATTTTGTTCTCGCCGTTGCTATAGACACCAGAAGACTTCTTTGTCAACGGCAGATGCACTGTGCGTTTTCTGGAAGCATGCACGGACAGCTGACGCTGGGCGAAGGCACACAGTCTCCGCTCGAGAAGCCCAAAAATTTGCAACGAGTCGGGCAGTCATCCCACAAGATTCCGGTAAAGAATCTGGTTACAGGTGAACATCTGCTCCAGTCAGAAAAGCATCTTTCAATTAGATTCGGGCTACTAAGTATCTTTTTGATATCCGCCTCGGTACAATTCAGACCTACAATTGCCAAATACATAGCATCGTAACATAATATGAATATATATACTTATACAATAATTATTATATATATATAATATATATACATCCTGTAATAAATATATATATATATATAACGTTACCTCGCTTACTCATAGCTACTCATCCCTCTCTCACTCTCTGTCCGTATTCGTCTTTTGCCAGGCAAAAACTCCAGTGGGCCTGAATGGTTGCCTTGTTCAGTACCTTCATTGGGTAGGGCAATGCTCTCTCTAGTCTGCAGCTGGAATTTAGCATAGTTGTAAACTATGAACACGTTGCTGTATTTTGTTAGCTTAACTGCTACTGCCTTTAACAATGTGTCTCTTCTCACGGCATCCATTTTCATAGGCACATGGTTTTAGCCTTTTAGGGCATGAGGTGTAAATACTAGAATATATAAAAAAAACTATTATTTGATAATGCCCCGCTTACACAATTCAGAAGTGCGCATTGAAGCCTGGCAAACCTAAAGACCCTTGAGTAGACTAAAAGTTTTCAGCTGAGAGAGAAAACAATTTCGGTAGATAGCAGAATCGCGAACATGAGGAGCTAGACCGTTGCAGATAGAGGAACTGACATCTGTGAAAATGAACGCATGTTAAAGACAAGATGTTCTGATAGTCAACTACAGCGGCTAAATATTATCTGTATAATTGTTCTCAGTATAATCATCAACAATACCGTATTGAAATCTACCTGGTGTTGTAGGTTCAGGAGATGTGGTTGTATTTTCATAAGGTGTGGTTGTATTTTCATAAGGTGTGGTTGTATTTTCATAAGGCGCCGCTGTAGCTTCAGAAGGCGCTGCTGTGTTTTCAGTAGGCGCCGCTGTAGCTTGAGAAGGTGTCTGCGTTGTGGTCTGATCCAGATGTGCTGTGGAAACCGTTGAAACTGGATTTTCAGTTCCATCCGACTCTTCTATAGCATCTGGAGGAGGTGTTGAGTAGCTTATGTAACTCAAGGCATCTGTAGAATGGAGAAATTAGGTTCGTAGTCCATAGCAATATGGTTTTTTTTCAAACCGGTAAGACGTAGGCCCTATAAACTATTCAGCCATAAACTCACTATAATTATATTATTTCCTCAGCTCCCGTATACGCAAATTGTGGAAGCAACTTATTGTCAGACAACAGAGGCCAGCAATTTAGATCTGATTGATCTTTAACCCTCACTCGGGCGTGGGGTCAAAAATGACCCCAAGTGTGCATTTTCAAGTCATGGATCGATGTTAAAAAGTGAAATGGCTGCTGTGATTTTTCACGAGAATTTTTGTACAGGTTGTCACTACGTGTTCCAGTTGAGTGTGCATGCGAATTTTAGATGGACAAAAAATTACAGGACATTTATACAGACAGGGTCATGGGGTCATTGAAAATACAGCAGCGCATACCACATTTTCATTAGTCAATCATGCTTTTAGAATACATTCTTAATGTTTGCTGCTTTGACTGTACGTTTGTGCAAAATTTGTTCAAGTCAGCTTATAAATCGTTTCACTCACTTCGATGGCTTTGCTGATACGAAACGACCGATATCAAGCACGAGCTACCAAGTCACCTAATTAGCACCTCAGTCCTTTATCGGTACACTTTCGTTTGTGATTGATGATATTTGTCTTCCTTATTATTTTTAGACACTTCCATCGTATCAAGACCTTCACGCAACTAATTATGCGAATGGACTAACTTTGAGGCACTGCTTAATTAGCGAGAGATTACAAGAGCACGCAGAACACAACAGCCCTTGAAGATGGCTCGTTGCCTCAAATGGCTTCAGTGGCTTTGCTGGTGTACCTATTAATACGAAACGACACATATCAAGCGCGAGCTACCAAATCACCCAATTAGTCCCTTTTCATGACACTGTGGCTTAATTGCATTTTGTCTTAAATCCCTTACGTTGTCTCCGTACTTTCAACGATTCAGGTAATTTACGTCACTATTTCATGTCGAGAAATAAATAGCACAGAACCAGAAATAAAATATATAAAAGTTATTTGAATTTCTAAGTTACCCCAAAATGTGAAATGTTGTCTTTATATACAGTTCGGCCCATCTCCAATTGACTGATAAACTGACTGATATTAGGCCTAGGCCTACTCCATATTAAGTATTTACATATGTAAAAATTGTAAGTACAATTTTTAATAAAGTAGGCTAGTCTACACTTTATAGTTACAAAGTTTAGTTTTTAATTATGTTAGTTTATGTTAGTCAGCATGATCTTAGCCTATGTGGACTTATGTTTACAATCAAAATTAGAAAAGATTTAAAAATTTTAATTTCTCAATTTCTTATTAAACAAAACATATAAAAATAAAATAATTGCTGTAGCTTAATGTTACTTAATTGGGTTATTTGCTGATTAAAATTAAATTGTTTGAATACGGCTTTTACTTTTAAGATGCAGTACTTACAAGATGACTGTAACAAATTGAAATTATTTTCTTGTTTCGTTTTCCCCCGTTTTCCCCTTTTTTTATTTTGTTGTTGTTGAAAAGACGACGTTTTTACGTTTTTTATTCAGTTTAAAATGTTTTACCAACTGGTTATACATTGACTCAAATAGCACAATTTGCAATTAAGTTGCAGGGGGATACTTTTTGAATGATGGATTATTTCGGACAACTCATGAGGGATACTTTTGCACGAGGAGGATAGTCCCTCACGTTCAGTTTCATCCGGCCGGATACTTCATTTCGCTAAGGGGATATAATTCTAATGGGAATACTCTATTTTGTAACACCGGCCTTAGCTTGAGATATTCTGAAGACAAAGAAAGCGACTTTGTTTGGTACTATTCGTACTAATTAAGTAGAGTTGACCAAAGATTCTGGAACTCCCAGAGGACGCGAGTTGTACTCATCCCATATCGGGTTCATTGAGACCGGCGACTCGTTATTGCTTTCTTAAAGAGTACGAAAGACAAAGTGGTCGTCGTCTTGTCGAATATGCACACCTCCAGTGGGACTTTCGGCCAAGAAAACTTCCGGAGGTAATCAACTTCTACAACAGGATAAAGTAGGAGTTGATTATGCTGACCAGATGATAGAAACATTCAGCACGAAGTTCTCAACCAGACGTTGGCCGGTAGTGCTGTTCTGCAACCTACTGGATTTTACGGCACTTACGCTGACGTCCTCCATGAGAAATTGAAGGTTTACAAAGCTCCAGCGGGAGAGCGTCGGCTGTTCATCAAGAAACTCGGAAAAGATCTTTGTCAAGAGCTAGAGGAACATCGACGATATGATGCATCTCATCGTGGGTTGATTACTCAGCTGAGAGAACAGGCGGGCCTGAAAGCCGTGTCCTTCCAGCACGCCAGCGATTGGCTGCATTCTCTGCCGATTACATCCTGCGACCTCACGCTCAGCGATGAGGCCATCAGGGTGGCGGTTGGCCTTCGTCTGGGGGCCAACATATGCCAACCTCACGTCTGCGCATGCGGCGCACTGGTTACCGCTAGAGGCGCACACGGCTTCTCTTGCTCTCTGGGATTTGGTCGAGTGGCCCGACACGCCGCCATCAACGATTTGATCCATCGCAGCCTGATCAAAGCCGGCTTCCCAGCGGTTAAGGAGCCACGGGGCATGCTGCGCTCGGATGGTAAGAGACCGGGCGGCACCACCCTCATACCATGGACAGCGGGCCGAAACCTCGTCTGGGACGCAACGGTGGTTGACAAACTAGCGCCTTCCTACCTGCAGGCAACGGCCGTGACAGCAGGAGCAGCAGCAGAAATAGCGGACAACAGAAAAAATCAAAAATACCAGACCCTTCTAGACACACATGACTTCATCCCGCTGGCCCTGGAAACTTTACGTCACATTAAATTAAGAGGCCTTGCATTAATCACAGAGATGGGCTGTCATCTGACAAAGGCGACGGACGAAGTCAGAGAGACAACCTTTCTGTTTCAAAGACTTTCGTTGAAAATTCAGCGCTTTAACGCTGTGGCTTTCGCCGGCTCTTTTGTTGACCCTATTCCGGAGATGGAAGAGGGATAGTCCTTCCAGTTATTAATTAGATTTTGATAGTAAATAATAGTAACAATAATAATAATAATAATAATAATAATAATAATAATAATAATAATAATAATAATGATAATAATAATAATAATAATAATAATAATAATAATAATAAATAATAATAATAATAATAACTAACAGAAATAATAATAATAATCAGATATAATAATAATAATAATAATAGGAATAATAATAATAATAATAATAATAATAATAATAATAATAATAATAATAATAATAATAATAATAATAATAATAATAATAATAACAACAATAACAATAATAATAATAATAATAATACTAATCACTAATATATTAATAAATAAGATAATAATAATAATAATAATAGGAATAATAATAATAATAATAATAATAATAATAATAATAATAATGGCAATAATAATCATCAATCGCGCAGGTCACGAGTTCTTGGTGGAGCTGGGTCGCCGTAGTCGTAATCTCCACACTTCTAAAGCGCCACTCGAAAGCCAAGCGCAGGGCATCAACTTATTCACTAGAGCTGCGTCTAGTCAGAGGGGTTGTCAAAAGAGTAGTCCGAGGGAGGTCAGAGTCCGGTTTCAATCAATCAAAATCAATCAATCAATCAGTTTGTTTATTGTCGTGAAGCACATATGACAAATACATGAAGCACATAATAATCAGTCGTAGACAAATGGGAGGCCCAGAAGGGATGAAATCCCGCTATAGGGACACCAATTTTATCTGATTTCATAAACAGGATCGGTATATTCTTAACTATATGCTCAATTAGTTAATTAAGAGGGTTGACAAGGAAACTGTAGAAAAGCCGAGATGAAGTTGTAGTGTAGCAGACTAGTTTAGCAGTTATTCAATTAGGACTTTAAAGTATAAGGATAGCATATATTACCAGGTTATAAATGTTAATTCAGACTGATGACCTAAAGAAACCTAACTTAGTCCTCATCAATCAGTCCACTCGTTAAGTCAGAACGCAGTGATTTTTTGAAGAGATAAAGATTCGGGGCTTGTTGAATTGTTGGAGGAATGCGACTCCAAACCCGTGGACCATTGAACCTAATTGTAAAGCGACGAGTATTAGATTTGGCAAGGATGGAACGATAGGATGAGGCTCCTCTGGTACTATATGAATGAAAGTGAGTGCCAACATTGAAGTAATGCCACAAATCCCAATGAATGAGCTATTAATAGCTTAATAATATTGATTTTCTGTTATACGGCGTCGCGCCTCTGAGTCGCTAGGTGGCGTGGCCGCATGTTACATACGCTCGATTCGAGTTTTAATAAATATAATTAAAATTATACGGTCGCTTAATTTTTGCCATTTTAAGGTTTTAATCTATCAATTAAATAAAAGTACATCTTCCCACGTCCTATAGTTGATGACTAAAGATAGGCATCGCCTAAACTAATCATTAGAAGTCTATCTCTTAGACACCTTGGGTTAAGAACTTGTGTAAGGAGGCATTTATAAGCGATGAGAGCTACAGCATACATGGTCGATAGATGAATATCGGCTGCCTCACGGTGTTTTGCCTATAATGTAGAGTGGTTGTGCACTGCTCTACACATGCAGAGTCAGTGGTGGTTCGTACCCTCTGCTAATAGCGACACGGTTCTTTAGTGTCGTTGGATCGGGAAAGTTACGGGGGCCTCCGCGTCCAAAATAAAACAAGACTAATCCGTGCGCTCCCGTGTGACAGCCGCTCACACGGTCGGGCCAATGCCGGCTATCGCTGATCTGACGGGGTAGGGCCCATCTCGTTGTTGATCGCGAGCCGGCCCGAGCTTTGATCGTGGGAAGCTGATCGGGGAAAGACCGATCGTGAGAAATAAAGGCTCACAGGTCTATAACGGGGAAGGTGTCACCCCGTTGGTGTCGGTCGGAAAGTACGCGGAGATATCGACAGGTCTGTAACGAAAAATCAAAGTCCGGTTTCCGCGTAAAGTTCGGAGTACGTGAGTTACGGGAAAATCAGTTAACGGCGAGTGAAAAATCAAAGTCCGGTTTCCGCGTAAAGATCGGAGAGTACGGGAGCGACCGGGAAATCAGTTAACGGCGAGTGCGTAAATACGGGGAAAAATTCCCCGCTGGCCGGGTTCGATTAAATACGGGGAGGGTGACCCCGTTGGTGACAGATAAATACGGGGAAAGTTCCCTCGGAGTTACCGTTCGATAAATGCTGCACACCAGTGTGGTAAAGTACGGGGAAGATGGTGACCCCGTTGATACCGTTCGTAAAACAATTGCGGATCTACCCGCATATTCTTTTCAACTTGCGGGTCTTACCGCACCTTTTCTACTTACGGGACTTACCGAAAAATCTCAATCCCGCGGTTTCCCCGCGGATTATCTTTCTTTTGCGTACCTAGCGTCGGTTATAGTTAGGCTATTTCCGCGGTTTCCCCGTGGAATATCTTTCTTTTCGTACTTACTCCCGCGGTTTCCCCGCGGATTTCCCCGCGGATTATTTTTCTTTGCGTATCTAGCGTCGTTCATAGTAACTTTCGCGGTTTTCTTGCGGATAATCTTTCTTTGCGTACTTTACGTCGGTTGTACTTATTACCGCGGTTTCCCCGCGGTAAATATCTACTTGCGGGACTAGCCGCATTATCTTTATTCGCGGTTTCCCCGCGGTTTCTTTACTTGCGGGACTAGCCGCCTATCTCTCTGTTCGGGGAACTACTCGACAGATCTGACCGTGGTTCGTTCAGGTGTGAGAGACAGTACAATTCCCTAACAGGGAAGTAAATACACAGGTCTGTGAGAAACAAAGGGGTAACGTTAGTGACACTTGCCCCTGATTCTGGCAACGGAATCGAGTCCGAGGATTCACAAACGAATCCTGTGAGTCCGTGCGCACCCGGGCACAACCGTAACGCTTGCTCTCTGATTCGGAAAGTCTGATCAACGGATACCTGAGGCGGAGTAAGGGCCCACTCTGTTGGCAGGTCCCGGGTCAGATTGATTCTGGATAGCGGGAAGAAAGGTTGTGTAAGACTCAAGCCGGGAAGGGTATACTCGCGAGACACAGCGAGTCAACACCCTTGGTGACGAGTACGAAAACCCCAGGTGGGGAGATCAACACAGACCAAGATAGTTACCGATACGAGAGAATCTGGATAGTCGGATATCCAGATCAAAGTGAGATCAACGCAGACCAAGAAAGTGATCGATACGTGTACGTTCGGGTAGTCGGGTACCCACGTAGATACATATTTGCTTGTCACAACACACAGCTCTGAGAACTGACTGAAGTGCGAGGCTGGGCCCCCTCGTGCGTAGGTTGGAACGAAGTTCTGTGTGTAGATAGCAAGCATACCTTTTCTTACGAAGCAGAATTCTTACTATGTTGGTCGTTCTTTGCCTTCACAGTCTGTGAGATCCTACCGGTGTCTTTCTTTCTCTTTTGAAGCAGAATTTATCACTGTGTTGGTCGTTCTTTGCCAACACAGAGACGGGTAAGGGAACTTACTCCGTCAATTGTGGTGCATGACAATATACGTGTGAAGCCGCATGCCAAACACGGAAGTGGACGGAGAGACGCATGACGGTAGGACATAGACAAGTGTCTAGGAAGAGTTCACGTAGAGATTTGTCCCCAGTATGGTCTAGGGCGAGAAGACGTAGAGAGTTGATATCAGTAGTGTCTAGGGCGAAATGACGTAAAGACTTGTCATAAGTAATCCTGGTCTCCGGAACGTAGAGAACGTTTGGTGTCCCTTATTATTGGCGATGGTTTAAGAGTCACGAGATGTGGAATGGTGTGTCGAATTTCAGATCAGGCAGAGGGAAGAGGAAGCGCGTAGCTAAGATTGGTAAACACGAAGAGAAAGACTCGTGCTAGTAAAAAAACGAACCCTGTTCTGAGAGACGGCCATCCTCAGGACGTTGCCCATCCGGCGACCGTGGAAGAAGCAGAGTCTGACAGAGATAAAGCTGTATAGTGTTTCCTCTCTAGGAGAAGCGACTCATCCTAAACCTCCCCTGATAGGAACGGTCACCCTGGGTAGAGATGGAGAACAGCCATTTACATTGAAGTAGACAAGGCGGCTCCAGACGGATAGTGGGCTGGAGCCGACGCCGTCCCGTGAGCACAGAGAGAGGTAGCGTGCGGGGCGGCAGTCGCCACACCAACCATGAAGTAATGAGCAAATCCCAAGGGTAACAGGTTGTGAGCGCATTGGTACATGAATATAGCTGTCTGGTAAAATCTAATTTGTTGACATTTAAGTAAGTTAAGATCAAGAAAAATAGGGTCAGTATGAGAACCATATGGTGTTCCTGAAATTATCCTGATTGCTCTTTTCTGTAACATCACTAATTTTTTAAGACTAGACTTATACGTATAACCCCAGACCACATTGCAAAACATTAGGTAAGGATAAATTAGAGAGAAATATAAAGTAGTACGAATCTAGGGGGAGTAGATAAGATATGCGACCTAGTATCCCAACGTTTTTTGCGACCTTGGCCGTTATAGTACTAATATAGTCTTTCCACGTTAAATGGTTATCAATAATTACACCAAGAAACTTAGTAGAGTTCACTTGGGATATTATAGTGTTGTTTATAGACACTTGCACAGAAATGTTATTAGGGCACATCTTCCTACGAGATTTAAATATGATAAAGTTAGTTTTTTGTAGGTTCAAGGAGAGCTTGTTTGCAGTCATGGATCGATGTTAAAAAGTGAAATGGCTGCTGTGATTTTTCACGAGAATTTGTGTACAGGTTGTCACTACGTGTTCCAGTTGAGTGTGCATGCGAATTTTAGATGGACAAAAAATTACAGGACATTTATACAGACAGGGTCATGGGGTCATTGAAAATACAGCAGCGCATACCACATTTTCATTAGTCAATCATGCTTTTAGAATACATTCTTAATGTTTGCTGCTTTGACTGTACGTTTGTGCAAAATTTGTTCAAGTCAGCTTATAAATCGTTTCACGCACTTCATATTATAGTGTTGTTTATAGACACTTGCACAGAAATGTTATTAGGGCACATCTTCCTACGAGATTTAAATATGATAAAGTTAGTTTTTTGTAGGTTCAAGGAGAGCTTGTTTGCAGTAAACCAATCAGCAACCGCTACTAGCTCAGTGTTTACAGTCTGAATTAAGGAGTTATAGGATTTATTAGAGTAAAAGACGTTAGTGTCATCAGCAAATAAGATAAATGATAAAATAGAGGATCAGAGAGGCGCCGTAGCAAAACGGCGCAGGACAAAACGGCGCAGACAAAACGGCGCAGACAGAACGGCGCAATTCAAAGTACCCCGACAAAACGGCGCCGACAATACGGCGCAGTACAAAGATTATGATAACCGTAGAGTGATTGTTAGCGATCAAAATGTGCAGCCCGACGTGATAAGCTGAGCTACCGTAGACTCGCTCGATTTAAATGACAACGTATGAACTATTATTATTATTATTAAATAAATTTGTAACGCGCGCAAGGTCACACCGAAATGTGAATCTGAGGCTCGGATAGTCAGCCGCCAGGTGAAGATGTACTTAGATTTCTAAATCCTTGAAAGTCAAAGAGAAATAGTGAGTTTTGAGCGGCGTTTTGAAGGAAGGAAGTGAAGTTGAGCTACGAAGGGAAAGTGGTAGTCGAAAGTGGTAGTCGAAACTGGGAGACTCAACTGTTGAGCTGGCCGATGCTGCACGCAACTTAGGCGTTGTTTTTAATTCTACCATGTCTCTCACTGGCCATGTAAACAGTATTTGTAAGTCATCCTATATGTTCATTCGTGATATACGCAGAATTAGGCGTTATGTGCCCATGTCTGCAAGAATATCTCTGGCAAATGCATTGGTTTCCAGTCGCCTAGACTATTGTAACTCACTTCTTACTGGTATCAATAAATCAAACATACTGAAGCTGCAGAGGGTTCAGAACTCTTTGGCTAGAGCCATAACTAATACATCCAAATATGAACATATAACCCCTGTGCTTAAATCTCTGCATTGGCTTCCTGTTCAGCAAAGAATACGTTTCAAACTTGGGCTCATAGTTTATAAACTTTGAACTCTGGCCAACCAGAATATTTAAAATCTGTTCTTATTCCTCTGACTTATCATTATTCAATGAGGTCATCTGGGGCCATATTCATGAAAATAGGAGTAAGCTATTCGGGAGTAGCGCCTACTCCGGGAATAACTATTCTCTGAATAAAACTTAGTCGTTGTTGGTATTCATAAAACAGGCGCAGACGGCCGATTAGTTACTCTGAGCGTAAACTGCGCTGACGCTGGGTTTTCCCAATATTTGAGTGGTTATCGTTGAT
Source organism: Aporrectodea caliginosa (assembly GCA_020284085.1). Lineage (NCBI taxonomy): Eukaryota > Metazoa > Annelida > Clitellata > Crassiclitellata > Lumbricidae > Aporrectodea > Aporrectodea caliginosa. Next base: position 13,088 of record JACEVL010000353.1, read on the forward strand.
CGCGCATGCGCAAAAAGGTCCGCCACCGACGAAGAGTAAAATAAGTAAGCAAGTAAGTCTAGCCTTTATTATCCCACTACCAAACGCGCAGCATTTGCATCGAAATAGAATGTAAAATAAAACAGAAGTAAAAATAATATATAGTAGGGGAGACCGGGGTTGGTTGCAACACTTTTCATATTTTCGTGTGCCATTTTTTTATTTTTGCAACAAACTTCAACCATTTTAGTCCATATATATCCTTTATATCTCAGCATCAAAACAAGCTATAGTGACGATCTCAGTGACCAAAGATGTAACCACAATAGCTAACTGAACAGAGGGCTTCAAACTGTTGCAACCAACCCCGGCCCGGGGTTGGTTGCAACGACCCTGGGGAAGGTTGCAACAGTATTGAAAGTGGTATAATTATTCAATTGCCTAGGGCTTACCGAGGCTTGCCTACATATAAGAATGTAATAAATTGAAGAAAATCAAAATTAAATCTAGTCAAAAGCATCAATCAAGATATAAAACTGTTTTGCTGCAATAATCGTTTGGTAAAATGTCCGATTATATATACTCAATAGGCCTATGGCTCCCATAGCAGGCTAAGCTACATCTACCTATTTAGGCTTATAATGTTCAAGATTTAATTAAAAATTGTAGAGCTTTCAAGCCGTCAAATTGTAACCAGAAAAGGAAAATGGGAATGTTATTTGCGTACTGACTCGCTTAGTGCCATTATTAACGGACTAGGCAGTTTCTTCACTATTATACTCTACTGGAACCGGATATGTTCTTGAAATTAATTTTCTAGAATTACAAATCGAACAGTTTCTTTACCATCAAATGAACGCCAAGTCGATTTTGTGGCAAAATATGTGACCTCCGTTTCTAAATCATCCGACGATGAATTGTCGGTCATACGAGCCACAAAATGAGCTGTAGTTTTTAAGTCCTTGAAGTTTGACCATCACTTAATCACCTTGTTTTAAACGATTATGACGTACAGAGTAATCATCATCTTCCACAGACCGTGTTTCATCAAGATAATCGACATTGTCAGATGAGCCATCTCGTAGGCTTACACAAAACGTTATCCATCATCGTCATCATTTCTATCACTGTCAGATTCCTCACTGTTTGTCTCATCTGAAATTCGTTTGTACAATCTATTCGGCTCGACAACTGGCTATGCCACGGTTGATTGGTGACGCTCGACGACTGACTAGGCACTGGTTGACTGACCGCGGACTGAGGCTTAGTCACTCTCTTTGGTTCACTGGGACTTATCTAGGGTTCTTTTGCTTCTGGTACGGTTTTTTGTTTTTTAGAAGCTGTAACTGCTTTGTCGGCGAGTTCCTCCCTCTAATGCTGCTTTGTTCGAGTGTCTGTGATTGCCCTAATTGTGACGAGCAGGCCTATAATGAGCACGGTTAATTGAAATAAATGCATAGGGGTTGGTTGCAACATGTTGCAACCAACCCCGATTAAAATGTTGCAACCAACCCCGAAGCAATGCATAGACATTGTTATTGAAAAATTTTATCGACAGCGTTGCTTTTAAATAAAATGACTAAATGCATTTTCAAGCCCAATTCCTTGTCCAACTTATGGCACCAAACAACACTAAATTGCTTCAAACCATTGAGCTACATTACGAAAAATAACAAAATCGCCAAATTTACTTTTGATGCCCGAAAATAATTTTTCACTTTTTTCGGTAGTTCTAGTCAACTGCCGGCCAAGAAATTAAGTCACGTTGACCTAAAATAATTATATTCTTTACAAGGTAGGTGATTTGATTTTACACTGCTATTATTTAGCGCTTAACTAGCGATAGTGTTGCAACCAACCCCTGTTGCATCTAGCCCCGGTCTCCCCTATTAATAGTGAGGAGGTCGGAACATCGAATTTCACGGTTGTGAGGGCAATGTAAACAAAAATTGAAAGACGGCGGTAAAGCAAAACAAATCTAATTTAATATAAATGTAAAATCAAGAGGCGTTTTTGTTGCAGTAGGCCTAAAAATGAGAGTGAACGTTAATTAGCAGCAAAGGTACAGTAAGAAAATGACAAGGAAGAGTGAAACGATTTTGAAGTTTACGGTGAAGTTGGGACAGATCAAGGGCCTAACGGATACACGCGGCACTTCGAATGCAACATTGTCAGATATCTCGTCAAATTTTAACATATTCTGACGGCGAAATGAAAGGCAATTTAAAGTTCGCCGTTGGCGAACTAGACGAGTTAATTACAGATTCTCTTAAACACTTATTGATGTCTAAAACGTCGTCGAATGCAACGAATAACGACGGCCGCCATAATTATTGTTTATCGACTTTAAGCTGGGAATAGAGGCCTTACTCCTACCTCAGAGTCGGAATAGCGTTATTCGCAGCGTAGAGCGTTGCACCTGTCTCATGAATACCGAGTTAACCCGCTACTCCCGCCGCGTCCCGCGTAGGCCAGATTTAAGCTGGGAATAAGAGTTAGTCATGTCCCATGAATCCCGCCCCTGATTGTCTTTGTCTGGTCATACCTAAATCAAGAACTGTTCTCGGTGAACGAGCTTTTTCGGTTGCTGGGCCTGCCTTTTGGAACTCTCTTCCTGTACCTGTGCTCAGTCGCTTGTGTCATTTCGTTCTCGGCTGAAAACTTACCTCTTTCAAATTGCTTATCCACCTTAGGCTGCCTCTCTGTCTCTTACGGACTGATCTTCTGGATGTTGACCTGATTACGGATTGTTTGATGCGCCATCGGTTGATGCCTTGTGCATTAGACACCGGCGCAATAGAAGTTGCTAATTACATTACATTACATTACATTACATTACATTCCATTCCTTTGGAGCAGAGGCGTGGAATGCACGAGAGCCCATAACTGTTCTGCATCGTGGCTCAGCTAGAAGACCTGTACTTGATGATCGCAGGCAACGAGGAGGGATGTAAGGAGTTAGTAGTGCATGAATATAGGTAGGTGCGCTGGTGCTGAGGGCTTTGTAGGTCAAACAGGCCAATTGAAATTTTATTCTGAATTCAACAGGAAGCCAATGCAGCTCGTGGAGTAGGACTGAGGAGCATGTTCGTAGTGGGACACGCATCACTACGCGAGCTAAGGAGTTGTGGATTCGTTGCAGCCTTTTGAGTTCAAGGTTTGAGACACCCACAAAAAGAGAATTAGCATAATCAAGACGAGAGGATACAAGGATACAACTATGAACGGTAAAGTCGTAGTGTACGTTGCTAAATAAATTATTCTAATATCTTCAATGCCGTACTTGGCGTTGGTAAGTAAGCAGTATACCTATGTGCATGTTAACTATCATCAATCCAGCTTCCATTTCATCGAGAAATATTTTCATCAATCCAACTTCCATTTAATTGGAAAAAATTACTTTTATCAATCCAACTTCTTTTTGACAAAAGAAATATTTTTCATCATTTATTTAAGCAAAGATATATTCTCATGGATCCAGCTTCTAATTATGGAAACAGTTATTTTCATCAATCCAGCTTATATTGAATCGACAACTTAATTTCATCCATCCAGCTTCTATTTACGGAAAAATTACTTCGATCAATCCAACTTCAATTTTGATCACAGGAATGTTTTCATCAATCCCACTTCCATTTAGAGAAACAATTTTTTCATCAATCAAGCTTCCATGTTAAAGTGACAATATAAAATAATTTAGCAACGTAAACTACGACTTTACCCTATGAACTATAAGACTTGATGAAGTTTTTCAGTTATTCAGTTATTTCTAGTATATATTTTATTGTATATTTTTGCTGCTTCTACTATTAAACAGCTATAAACTATTGTTCTTTAGTACAGTTTTGCGCCGTTATGTCTGCGCCGTTTTGTCCTGCGCCGTTTTGTCGGCGCACCGATCAGAGATCAACTTACCTTTCCCAGAGGTTATCAATATTGGCACTCATTGTTTATTGTCCTTACCTTACCTTACGCTCTATAAGCTTAATACTTTTATTGTACCTTGCCTTAACTATGGCACCATAATATGGGCAGGAGGATATAAAACCTTACTTCAACCCACACATTTACTCGAAAAAAAAGCAGTGAGAATCTTCATATTAGGTTCTCACTACTTGGCTAAATCATATGGTCTATTTAAATCTCAACCTACTAACTCTTTTTGACTTATACTAACTCAAACTGGCTACCTTCATGTACCGCCATCAGACTAATACCTTACCTTGCATCTTAATAATTACTTTAGAACTAATGCTTCCGTCGACGAGCAAAAAAACAAAACAATGTGTGGAGCTGCTCGCTATTATCGCTGTGAGTGTGGAATTCAACTCCGCTGACCACGAGGTACTGATGACACGCCTCACACATAAGATGCCTCACACATAAGATGATGATGGATTCCCTGATCCATCGCTGGAATGGCTTTGATTACCCTCGGAGGAGCGGATGATGATGACAGCAATGGGATCAGACTGCTGCAAATGATTGCCCCTCCTTTTTCATGTCCCTCGAAAGATTTCTTTTGTTCCTCCGTATATAAAATTGGTCGCCAGGGGCGCTCCGTTTAAAAGCGATCACAGTTAGAAGAGCTAATATTTCACAATTAAACGTCTGGAAAATCTAAATTCTCAAAGACTCGAATAGTCATATGGCCTACATATAAGAATTTGTCATTATATGAAAAATTTATCCTTTTTCTGGATTTATATTTTCTTACTCTGCACATCAGACCAATGTTGAAAAAAGAAAAATAGTCTCTCAAAATCCTAGACAACCGTTGGCGTCAGGACAAGGAGCACTGGTGTTCCGACCTTGACGCCTTAGCAGAACTGTAGAAAGGAAAGTTGAAAGGTAGGTTAACGCGTTATAAGCAAAGTTCGTAATAATATTGTTGGTTCACTGTATCGATTACTACAAATATTGACGCAAAAATCACAATCTTCTCTACTGTAGGCTACTCGGTCCTACTTTCTGGATACATCTGCCAATGTCCCCACTTTGAACACAATGCTGACACAGCTGCGCACATTATTCATTAACTCGCACTTTAGCATAATTTAGCCATCATAAATTCTCCCTTTGTTTAACTCTCATCAGCTAAATCCTTTTGTTTGCCTCTGTACGCATTAATTATTATTGACGTAGTTCATGGTTATGTTAAAATATTGATAGTTTAATCGCATTTCAAAGGAACTTCTCGCTGGCAATAATACTGTCACCTCTGAGTAGGTTTCTTGAAGAGGCGCTATATAAATTCTCGGAATGAATTAATGAATGAATGAATGTCGGTCTGCCTTCTGTTGTAGCTGGATGTCCACTGTACGAAGCCAAGTCTATGTTAGGCCTGGCTCGGTAAATATCAGGCCATATGAGAACAAGCAGGATGCTAGGAATTATCTCGGTTGGCGGATGTACAGCACAGGCCTGGCTCTGTATGATAACAAGCAGGGTGCTAGGAATTATCTCGGTTGGCGGATGTACAGCACAGGCCTGGCTCTGTATGATAACAAGCAGGGTGCTAGGAATTATCTCGGTTGGCGGATGTACAGCACAGGCATGGCTCAGTATGATAACAAGCAGGGTGCTACAAATTATCTCAATTCTAAACCCATGCCGCACGGAAACATGCAAGCTGCCAACTCAACTTCAGCTGGGAGAGGCCAATCCAGTATGACTGATATTGAAACGGAGACAACGACTGCTGTTGCTCCGTTATCATGATGTTCAGAACATGTTAACTACAGAGGAAAACTGAAAAGTATTGAGAAACAGTTTCCTGATCTCATTTCATACAACATTCTACGACTCCACCGTACTCTCTGGTCTAATGTACATGATTCACTTGGAATGGACTTACCTGGAGTGGTTGCAGTCATGGTCGACTCCGGAAGAACTGTGCACATAACAACAGAAAAAGCAGACACACATAAAAACTAATAAGAGACGGAAAACGATAGTTAACACAGAGACTCATCCAACCCATGCTTCAAATTGACTCTCCATGCTCCACTCAAATGACACAATCTCACCGACAATAATTTTTTAGCAAACGAGAGGTATGTAGAGAGGTTCACGACTAACACGCTACTATATATATATATATATATATATATATATATATATATATATATATACATATATATACATATATATATATATACATATATATATATATTATATATATATGTTTAATGTTGAATCACTAGGTTGACACACCGCAACCCATTACAGAAACGTGGTATTGCCAGATAAAAAAAGAAGAAGAAGAGAGAAATAATTAATAGTTTTTAAATATCTGTTCCAGCAAAGGGCGACTTGGTCAACGGGGCAACATCAAACTCCTAAATAAAATCCTTGGGATATAATTCCTGTCATCTTTAAGCGGACAAAGTCATGTGGTCTGGTTCGAAGGTCATGGTGGCGTACAACAGTTCGAGGGAAAATCGAACGGAGCACATGATTCCTGCATCGGACAACCGATCGTAGTAGTCCGTCTTCGGCGTCGCCCACCATCGCCGCAGCCCCCCGTGAGTCCAGCGGAAGATAGCCCGATCTACGCATCCGATCTAGGAATCTCTCCACGCGGGCCCGATCGTCGGCAGTAGTGAATCCCCACCACGCCGGAGCCGCATAAAGAAGTTTTGCAACAGTTGTCGCACCAGCGACAGTGTGGAGGGCCCGAGTGGGTAGACCATGGGCCTTTAACATTCTCAGGGCGTAGAGAGAACTCGAGCATGCACACAGAACCTCGCCAACATGCGAGGATGCTCGAAGATCATCGGTGATGGTAACCCCTAAGATGTTCAGGGTGGTCACACGTTGGACCCCCGGAGGCGGCGGAGGAGGGTCGACGCACCCGCGGCGGATGATCAGCATCTCCCTAGACTTTGACTGGTTGAGCCGAAGATTGTTAGCTCTGGCCCAGGACGACACATTCTCCATCTCCTCACCAACCGTGTGTCTCATTGATGCACCAATGAGTAGATATGTGTCGTCGGCGTACTTCCCCATTTTATTGGCCAGATGAATGGGATGGAGGTCCGAGGCGTTGACTATGTATGACGACGGGCCAATTCCTGAACCCTGGACCACGCTAGCGTTGATGGATCTGACCGCCGATAGTAGACTCTGAAATGTTGTTACATGCTTTCTGTCCTCTAAAAAATTAACCACCCAATTGTAGATGTGATCCGTAATGTCGAGGGTGGCAATCTTATTCGCGAGGGTAGAGTGCCTAACAGAGTCGAAGGCTTTTGATAGGTCCAGTGAGATGATGGCCACGTATGCATTTGTCTGAAGCAGCTGTGTGACCTGGTGCAGCAGATAGACCTGCGCCGACGCCGTTGAGCCCGTCGGTCTGAATGCAAACTGGTCCTCCAGGAGCGTTTGCATCGGTTGTTCCTCGAAGGCAGGATAGAGGTATCTTCGCAACAGCTCCCGCTCGACCAACCTGGAGAGGATCGGCGTGACTGATATTGGTCGATAGTCCGATGGTGATGACGGCGAAGACACCTTGGCCACGGGATGAATGATGGCCATTTTCCATTGTTGCGGAACGAGAGAGATCGATGTCGATTGGTTGATTAGACCAGCAAGCACCTCTGAATACGCCGGCGCGGTCAGGCGCTACTAGCAATATATATTATTTGTTTGGCATCGAGAAAAGAATTGCAAGCTTTTACTAACTTTCAATTGAATTATTTGTTTAACTCATTCATTCTGACAATTTATATAACGCCCCCTCAAGTTACATACTCAGAGGCGCTCTCATTCCAGCCTTCTGCAATGCTCTGCAATGCTTACCATCTTAGAAGGTTGGGGTTCGGTACTCCAATCCGAAACGTGTTAGTATGGGTGTAGCCATACCTCTAGAAAATATGCCTGAGGCATTTCAGAAATCCTTTCATGTTTTACCCGGTCGATTGCCCGGAAATCAGGGTCAAAATACATTTGAAGGGCTTATTTCTCAAAAGCGTCAAATCCATACGAAATGACTGGACTTAACAGGTTTTGGAAATGAGCCCTTCATTTCCTTTTGACGCATAGCGATATCACGTTTTAATCCTCGGGCTACCAAGGGGTGGTTACCACCCCCTAGGTTTTTATGCATAAAATTGTTTTTCCTATGGAATATAATAATTTCATTTTAGGTAGCTGTAGTAGCAGATTCATTTGGGCCAATGCAAAAACGCATTGAGTTTAAGATCCTAATGCTTATGCGCAATTGTCTTGCAGATCAAGCCCCAGTCTATCTTAGGGGAGCTTTGTGTGCCAGTGCTTTCCATACCAGGTCGTAGATTCCTTCGCTCTGCCACTCAAGGCGACCTGGTTGTCCATGTGGCTCGAACTTCGATGGTGCTTCATAACAGCTTTGCTGTGGTCGGTCCATCTTTCTGGAATAAGTTGCCTAGCAACCTACGTAATGAGCTTCTTGCTCTTTCCTTGCCACTTTTACGCAGGCGTTTGAAAACCATTCTTTTCGATCGTGGTTTGGTGTTGTCAGGTCGGGAGCGCCTCTGAGGAGTATTTCTTGAAGTGGCGCTATATAAATTTACGATTACGATTACGATTGGGCACATTTTGAGGTAAATAGCATGGTGGTATCTCACGCCGTTCAAAAGTTATACCCGATATACCCGAGGTACCGGGGGTGGATACCACCCCCTTAGTTTTTCGACTATAGCGTATTCACTTTTCTTCCTAGAAGAGAAACAAATATACCATTCCTTAAAGGGAATGCAGGGTTACATTTGCTTGCTTACTTATTTGTCTTTTGAACACTGGAAGTGATAAAAAAAAATAATACGCATCATCTGTGTGAAAATGGCTGAATGCAACATCACAACGTAAACCGATATTTCTGCATAAATTTTGTCAACAGCTACAGATTTAGAACTTATATTAGCTGATACAGACACTGAAGATGAAGTGAGAAGCCAGTTTACAGGAAGTATTCGCACAAAATAACGGGTGTAACTTGCAATAACTGCAAGGACCACCGACATATAATGAATATTTGACTGCCGTGAGCAACAACGTGAAGTCTTGTTTCATGTTGCCTATAGATTTCGCTACAACTAAACAGACTATGGACTAGTTTGTAGGCTATTGGTACAAAAAATGTTCTTGGATACATAGATCAGTTTAAAAACACACAATCTTATATTTGTTTATCCAAAAAGTACAAAATGTACGCAATAATAATATAAAATATCGCTAATTATGGGGGTTCCGTTGTTAAAAGTGAGGTAATAATTTCGAGGTGCATTCACATAATGTACAACTAAATATACCATTCTGTGCAGAAGTGAATGCTGAATCCATTGCGGTATTATAAGTTATGATATGTCAAACCAAACACGAAATCCAGGGGTGGTGGTAACCACGCCCCCTTGGTAGCCAGTGTTACAAAAAACCTCGGTAGCCTTAGGGTTAATTGTAAGTGCTTATTAATACATTGCCGCCTGAGCCAGACAGTTTGAACAAAATCTTTATGAGGCAACTAAAGACGCACAATATATCGAAAGAGTCATACAAATTTAATACAAATACGTACCGTAGGTTTTGACATTAATTGAAACCGATGTGCTGGCGGCTCTGTTCCATGCTGAGCACTGAAATTCTCCACTGTGTAAAATCTGCATAGTCGAAGTGTTTACTGTGTTTCCATACATGACATCCAACCAACTGTAATTGGGCTTTGGGTTTCCTTCCACGTTGCATGTAACATTTGTCCCCGGGTAGACTTGGTCTCCTGATCTAGCTCCAGTAATTGAATTTTCATTTGCCGGCTTCAAATCTGACAAAATTATGAAAATACTGTTAGATTTAATTTTTCTGATTTCACTTAATTAAATATTCATTTGATTTAGTGCGGAACAATGGACTAAACTAATGCATGAGCATAAAAGTAAAAACATTTGTGGTGAACAGACGGAGACTTAATTACCGACTTCGATAATAACATACTGTAGCAAGCTGTCTTAAAATTTTATATTTGAATTTCACTGCAATCGTCTGTCAACCGCTTAAAAGTTTGGTTCATCTATATTAATAATAATATTTGAAACTTCATTCAGTCACAGGCTAAGAATTTAACTATAACCGTTAACCTCACGGAATAAGGTTATCCTTAACAGTCTAGCAAAACTTACTAAGAACCTGAAACTTGAACTTTTCACTGATAAAGATTATAATATAATTATAAGATTATGCTTTAAAGTCCTGCTATTATTGACTATTATATCTAATCGCATTCGTAAACTCAAAAATATCCAAAGCGCCGCTCTCAACTAAGCGCAAAGCACTAAGCTTATTACCAGATGTTGCGTCGTATTAGAGAGCGATGTCTAGTGGAGGTCCGTGTCTGCGGGTAGAAGATCGGGTGGATTAGTGTAGGGATTCTTAAAAGTGGCGAGACTTAGAGGTGAGACTTCAATTTTGAGTGGAAAGCCTGTGAAATAATAATTAGAGGAGCCTGGGTCAGATGACTGTGGGACATTGTGGGTGAGTGGCCGCGTTGGTTTTCAGGAACTACTAATTCAGAGGAAGTTCGTTCCAGAGCTGAGGTGCAGCGTGGGATATGGGTGTGTTGAAGAACTTGAGGTGAGTAGTTAATGGAGACGGTAGAGAGTGAGATATGAGAAAGGGGTCATTGCATAATTACGTAACGCTCCAGGGTGGGTGGGTGGGGTCCTTGAAAACGTTACGAAACGTTAGGTGGGTGGAGCTAAACGTTACTTAACGCTTTTAAAAACAGTTTAGTTATAAATGAATTTTAAATTAACATCAAATGACACTGTCTTTTCTTTTTCGTTCTTGGCGCTTTTCTACCTTTGTTTTGTCTGATTTGATTTGGTTTATGGCTCTTAAATATAATTCTCAACTCTGTTCAACCAATTGTTATTTCATTTAACCATGGTACATGGGCGACTTAACCATAACCATAACCATAACCAAAAATTTTATTGCTTTTTTAGGCATCTTACAACATCAAAACAGATCATACATTGGCAAACAAAAAGCAAAGGGTGAGAAACCCTTAAGGGACCGGGGTCCCGCTGACAGGGTTACCCATGTACATGGGAAAAGGTAGCACCGGTTATGCATGAGAGCACCAAACTTTGAAGAGCTTAACTAGTTAACTAAATAAAAAAAACTAAATCGCAAAAAATAAACACAATGAGTGCCTGCACCGAGCACAGTATGTACACATTATTGAGGCACACAAGGCAGGTAATAGCAAGGGAAGCATGCCTGGTGAGAGTTATGAATCCACAGTCAGTAAATGAAGTCGGAGTTTCTTTTTAAATATAGAAATGCAAGGAGAAACACGAATGGTGACAGGGAGATTATTCCATGTCCTAGGGCCAGCACTTTTGATCGAGAATTTCCGTGTATTCGTTCTACAGTAGTGGCAATTCCTCTATAATTGGAAGATGTCCTAACATTGTAAGGATTAGATTGGCCTATCAAGCTAAAGAAGTCAGTAAAAGCTGCAGGCAAGAGCTTATGCATGTATTTAAACATAAACTCTGAGGCCTGTTTAATTCTAATCTGTTCTATATTACAAATGTTTAATTTCTGCAACATGGCCTGAGAAGACTATAATTAAACAGGCTCATTTTGGGACTCCCGTTGTATTTCTTCAATTTGCTTATTATGTTAATGTTTGTTTATTTTGTCATGGTTCTGGGATCAATAATTGAAGTGAAACGTAAATATTGGAACTCCACCAATCGTTGGATATATCAAAGACATTTGCAAAAGCCATAGCCTACTACTAAAAAATATTAAATCTCTATAAAGTTTTTGCAATATGATTCATGTTATACCACTCTTAATCGGTATCATTGTGAAATTTATCAGTTATTACTTGCAATAAAATCAACTTTAGTAGATCTATTTAGTAAAACTAAGGAAATTGATATCTAGTTACACCAACAAAGAGATACGCTAGCTTGGAAGTTCATAATAGGCCTATCTGATCCGCAACGTTTTTCGTATGTCTTACTCTCAAGTTTTAGCATCTGTTCTTGTAAATGTTTGCCATTTTTAAGCAGACAAAATTCAAGATCAAATCTAATTCTGAACTGGAAGTTAGGAAGATATTTAGATTCCGTTACTTACAGATGGTCCTATCTCTGCTAGGGTAAAAATTTGTCTCGAGTTTTATGCTCCACTTGCAGTGCCCTGCACTCCCTAGCCAACTCAGCCATGATGAGCACATTGACCATACACTGCCGGTGGGAAGATAAGACGGCGAAGGAGAGGACTGGTCATCCATGCTCATAAGCCGGGGCTAAGTAAATGAAGTCGCTAATACTCCATACCCATGGCTATCCAGGCTAGCATTAAGCGACTGCTCTTCTTCTTCTCCTCTTACAGGTGACAAAAATTGGGGAATTATATAATGTCATTGACTTGGAATATGCAGGTGGCTAAGGCCTACACAATTTGGAAAACTGTCATTTTACCTGGTTTTTATCCAGGTAAATATCATTCTCCGACGGATAGTGACTTTTGTTTACAATTATACTTAAAGCGACCATCGACTGATATCATTTGAATTCTTTTATGGCGCTATAGAAGTTGATATAGATTAGAGTAAAAAGTCCATGCTGGCTTTGTGCAGAATTGAATATGTAAATGATAATGGTACAATTATTACTAGATTGTTGAAATGCAAACATGGTAATATGAATCGTCCGTTACTTACAGATGATGTTGATCGGTGAACTGAACAACTGCATTGACTTAGAATAGTCAGGTGCATCATTTGCGGTTGATGGATATCCGGTAACTCTGAATGAAATTTTACACCTGTAAATTGAGAAAGGTGTAAAGTTTCCAGGCGTTTGAATGATTATGGATACGGCTGTAGTCAGACGATAAGAAGTGGTAGTCTGTGGACGAGAACTGGTAATATTGGTGGCTGAATTGTCCTTTGACCATATCATATCAACGTGGGCGTAGTCAGTATGGGCCCAGTAACTGATGCTGCAAGCCATCTCCACTGCTTGGTTGTATAGGAGTTCTGTTGGAGCATATGGATACATACTGCACTCTGGACCAGTCTCTACACAAAATACCGATATGAAAAATGCAGTTTTAACATTAGAAAAAGCCTAAGAGAAATCTAAGAAAATCTTGTTTTTGTTATGATCCTTACACCAGTTCAGTTTCTTGGAGAGGCTTCTTTAAAGAAAAATAAAGAATAATCATTCTTTATTATGAGAGTAATTTAATAGCAAATTACAAAGTTAAAGTAGCGTGTTGACTCCGAAATGTCACATATATATAAGACAGACAAGTGAACTAGCTTATTACATAAATATTGAGAACCACTCGACTTGTCAGCGTATATATAAACTTACATAAATTTATTAACATGGACATACCATGAACTGAAGTTTTAGAATTGCAGTCTGTCCTCGTCGTCAGAAGTCACTCAGAGCTACCGTGTACATTCGACATCACATGGCTACACACGGAATGCCCCTCAGTCAAATACCTCCGTTTTATATTCCAGTTCTTCAGATACCACTAGAATCACTTCTTCGGCGGTCCGTTGCATCCCTCACCTCTTTACATATTCTGTATTTCGGTAAATTATTTCTAGCAGATATTTCGAGTCAGTCTCAACCTAATTGCATGTTTCTTTGCCTACACACCTCCGCACTGCGCTTCGATCTCTTGAGATACTCGCCACCTTCAGGGTGTCACGAAATACAGTATCCCCCCATACATGAGTATCCCCCTTAGCGAAATGGAGCATTCGGTTTAGTTTCCATTTTTGACGGTTTCTAAGTGTATTCAGTCGTACTGTTTGGATTTATTGTACAAATAAAATAATTATTTTAAGTTGAGTATCTTTAGTTTGTACGTGGACCTGAAATTAATTTACTTCGTTTTTGGTGATTTTGACTGGAATGTCGTCGAGGCTATCGTGATGCGTATGACGATGGGAGGGTAGAATGGTTTATCCCCACGGATACTCTACACCGGTTTATTCCATTCGGGGGATAAATTCATACATCCCCCGGATAGTCTTAGGACGGATACTCTATTTTGTGATACCGGCCATAGCCCAGATGACGCCCCATGCAGGCAAAGCATGTATTTGACGCCCTCTGATCCCACTCCACGGTCCACCCCGCGTCACAACCCAATGATGAACCAGTCAGAGCATTACGCTCAACTGAGTTATTTTCTTAGTACACTCAACCATGGATAATTATAATTTTTGGATCGGTAAAAATCAAAAGCACTTCGAATTACAGAAAAATTCGAATTGCCAACAAAGAAAAAATATTTATTAAAACATTTTTGCAAATTGTTTTGTGAAGTAGGCCAAATCAGAAATCTTTTTCTGCGTGTATTTTTTCTCCATCAAAACACAAGGCAATTTAAGAAAATACCTATCATCAGGTGTGTCTAAAAAATTAAGTTTCAAAATTAATATCGTCCAGGTTGTTTTTGTGTTCCACCCTGAGAAACATTGGCATTAATTTTGCCAAATGCTAACAGTCATTTTCCTAGGAGGAATTGCACCAAACGGAATAAAGTCCAGGTACACCATACCCAAGGCAAACAAATTCCCAAAAGAACTATGATAAAAAAACTGACAGTATTTTCTTTGATTTTGTCTTTTAGCCTATCATATGTTTAATTGCTGAAATTTGGTTTTATCTTTGAAAATTACAATGTAGTCTATCACATTATAGTATAAGTGATAATTCTTCCGGGGCTTTGAGCAAGTTCCAAATCTCTTTCGATTTTCATCAAATTTGGCAAATGACAATGTTTCTCAGGGTGGAACACGAAATTAATTATGAAACTCAATTTCTTTACAGTCCCTAACCTGTGATATGCGTAAGTTATAATTATTACAAACGATTACTAGACACCTACAGTTTGATAATAAAATAATATGTAGCCCACTAGCTTAGGTTGTACAGGATGATACACACCGATAACGATCAGCACAGCAGATGCCGATGATCCTTGATCACAAAAATATATTCCTGCAGTTGCCCCTGACGCACGGAGAATTATTAAGTTGATCTGTTTATATCCTGATTGTTCAACTTCATATGAACCGTGTCGGTAAATAACGACACTCAAACCAGTTGTAATATAATAAGAAGCAGTGCCTCCAACTGGAAAAAAGCTCCAGGATACACTCTCTAGGCTTTGATCAAATGTACAGGACAGGACAACTCTCTCTGTTCCCGTAAGGACAGCTCTTTTGATCGGAGTTACCGTTACGGCACCATCTGAACCTAAAGCAAAGAACCATAACATTCATGGTTACTGTTGATTATGGCGTTCGCATCCCTAAAGGAGAATTTTCGTGTCATGTTTTTCTAATCACCCAACCATTAATTTTGGTGTTGGTTCATATTTTGTATTGCATTGTATTGCATTGAATTGTATTCATTCATTTATATAGCGCCGCTCACAGTAGTGGCCATAATACAGTAGCGCTCCCAGTGCTAGAACCCTTAGAGAAGGAGAAGGTTTCGAGGAGGAAAAAGGCTGTAGAAAGAGACCCATTAATTAATTAATATTTTGGCTTTTGAAGTTGAACAGTATTCAATCCAGTTGAAATTCTGCAAGAGTGTAAATTTCGTTTTTAACAAATTATTCGTTAATTATGCATTGTAAAAAATTTGCAAATCAACAAATGTTTCAAGATTCCTGGATGATTTATTTGATAGTGCTCTCTATTGGGCAAGAGCATTTGTTTCTGGAGGCATAGCGAGCGAAAGGTCGGCGAGGAACGATAGCTGGACTTGATCGAAACCTCACATTCAATGAAAAATGCATAATGAAGCGTAAGGAAATTGTTCAGCGGAGATAAAACAAACAGTTGTGATACTGTCAGTTCCGACCACTGCCACCAGAGCTGATATGCAGGAAGGTGATTATTATTGTCAGGAAGATCCGTGAACTTCACAGTCGAGGGCGAGAGATACGCCGAATATGGCATCGGTTATCGCCATATGGAGAGATAGTGTCATAGATTTTGGAGTAGCTCAGCTGGAAAAATTCCAAGCGCCAGATGACTACCATGAACTGCTGGAGTTACGATTGTTTTCTTTGGTGGAACGTCTCAGAGTAGAATCCATTTTCGATATACAGGAACAATTCACCTTGCCCGCTGGATGGCCAAAGCCTTTGACTCCATAGCGCTGTGGCTATTCATTCCGCTAACAGTACAAACCATTGCAGCTAAGGTCCTCCGCATCACGGAAGTCATGTGGTTCTCAATATCACGAAGAAAATAAGGAAGTGGTATAGTGCGAAAAATAAAGGAACATCTCATATCGCAAACAATCAGGAAACATCTCTTATTGACTGCTTTATATTGTCAAAAATCGGTTCTACAGCCCATCATCTGCAGCTACTACAAGAAGTGACTTTCCTTCTTCTTTGGTTGAAAAATTCTTGCCGACTTACCTGGTTTCCGATAAGCAACTTCATTAGAGCATTTCCCAGCAGCTTTGCACCACCGTTCTTCAAGAGTACGCGCCACCTATTCTGCTATATCAGCTACTGTTGGATCCTTTCTTTCATTCATTAATTAATTCATTCAATCATTCATTCATTCAGTTCATTCGTTTTGAAGACTTATGTAGGTCCCATTCAAGAAATAAGGAGCGCTCTTATACATGCCGCTACTTTATTGTTTCCTCTCGTTTCTTATCATCACAACGAACCTGGAGAATTTCATCATGTCAGCACATGTCGGTTTGAGGCAATTCTGAAGGAAATCCAAATACTGGACAACTACTAGTTTCTCTTGTTTTCGGCTTCTTGGTTGCCATTTTTAGGTCGACCTTTTATTCATTTATTCATACATTTATTACTGAGATCTATAAATCACCGCTTCATGGCTGCTACTTAGAAATGCTCTGGACCCCAGCCCGGCTAAAAAGGACAGTTTTGAGGTTAGAATAGAATGTATCAGAACGGATTCTGAAGAGCAAATGCAGCACCAAGAGGAGCCCGTTCCAGACCGAGGGGCCAACGACTGAGAAGGCGCGGTTCTGCCTATTAGATGTACTGGTAAAAGGGACAAGGAGCACACCCAGCTCGGTTAAGAGGAGGCAGCAACGGCCTCTGACACCGATGGTAGGGCAGCAGAGCTCGCGAAGGTAGACATAGGCAAGGCCCAGCAAGCACCGCCAGATCAAAGCACCGATCATGTACGTCATTCGTTGCTGGAGGGGGAGCCAGTGCAGCACGTCCAGCATATAGCCAGAGACGTGACCGAATCTAGGGATGCGTTTCAGTCTTCAACGTACTAACAAAAGACATTGCCATAATAAAATCAAATTGGTGAAAAACATAACATTGTAAGTTTAACAAATTTGAAGACGTTTATGCAAAATTTAGACTCTTTGTGTTTTTAGGGTGGCCTTGGGGCACCTCAAGAAGTTCATCAAATCCGGTATTATTTTGCACATACTTATAATATGTACATAGGAACAGTTGAGCTCTGTGCTTGAAAGGGATCGTGAGACAACTTTGCATAGGCACCCTAATGTTGATACCTTCTCTTTATGCCGGGAAAGTAACCAACGCAGAAATCTATCGTGATGGGTATATTTTAAAGGTTCCGTTTATACCAGTGTGACATGATATTGCTAGATTGATTGTCACACGCCTGCATACAAGATGATCGGCTCCCATTTAGTCAAACAACTTCTATCTACGATTTTCATTCTGTAGCAACCTCTTAGTAAGTTGCTGCTGTGTCAGCTTGATTATTTTCAATAAACAAATATTAATTGATTATCGTTTCACGACTATTTTATATGGCTTGGTAATGGACAGCAGCTAAAAAAACACTTGATCCTCAGGCCATATCTGCTGACTTTCCTCACTTTGTCTTCTCGACGTTTGTCCGCAATCTAGTGATTGCTCTTGACCAGGAACTTACCTTCTCTGAACACCTAAATCTTTTATGCAGTGCTTGCTTTTTTCAGTCGACGCAATTGTGGGTCATTTCCCGTTCACTTTGACCAAATGCTGCACTTGCTCTTGTTCAGGCGTTTGTTTGTAGTAGGATTGACTACTGCGGTGCCATCTATGCTGGCCTCCCCTTGGGGCGCATTGCACAGCTTGAGCGCGTGCTTCGTGCAGCTGCTAGGCTTGTTGGTGGTTTCTCTAAAATAATCTTACCATGGCTCGCATTGTATGAGAGAGGTACGCCACTGGCTTCCTGTTTCCCAGAGCACTCAATTTTGGATTTGGTCTGGGTCTGGCGGTGCCAGTTAGGGAGCGCCTCATCTTACTTGCGCGAGTTCTGTTGCCCTAACTCAGGTTTAGGTGCTCGCAGAAATCTTCGTTCTGCATCTCGTGGCGTACTTTCTGGTCCCTTTGCGCGCACTTCAAAGATGAAGCGTCGTGCCTTCTCAGTGGCTGGGCCAACCATCTGGAATAATCTTCCTTCAGATCTGCGTGTTCTTTTAGCTAGAGACTCTGCATACACGTTTTACAAGAATTTGAAAGCTTTTCTTTATCGCCGGAGGTGGGCTGAGTATGCCTATGTTATCTTGGAGGGGCGCTATATAAGTCCTCTGAATGAATGAATGAATGAACGAATCAATGAATGACTATGCTCTGGTAATTGCGACTAGGAGCAGTCGCAATTAACACGGAGCTTTAAAACTGGAACCTTTCAAATTTATCTATCACGATAGATTTTGCGCTGAATATAGCGAAAAAAAATCTTACCAGACATTAATATGTGGAAGCACAGGCCGACAAATAGTAGCAGTTCCATTAATTTCGCTGATGTCTGAACGTCAATTCGAAGTATGAAATGTGTGCAACCATAAACACGTCCAGACAAAAACCTTCCTAGTCAGCTAACGAAACTCTTTTGTCTTCCTGGTTCTGCACGCTGACTGACACTCAGAATAGGCCTACTAACGTATTAAATACTTTTATACGTGCAGACCTAGCCTACATTCATTTCACTGAAGTTGTTTTCGACAGACATCCGTTTGGGGTTATTTTTTACCCTTTCATCCTTTATGCTAAAATAAATTATGCCACACTGCTCGTTGTTGTCTCTGTAAATTTACCTCTAGGTGTTGAGCGCTTTCAGGAGGTGCTTTAAAAGGTACTTTTTAAATGCTTTGTAACATCACATTATCGTACATTACATTGTATTGACTTAGGGCTGCCAAAGGTACCGGACAATCCCGGAATCGTGTGTCCCGTGTCCCGGATTGATCCTACATTGTCCTGGGACTTGGTGTAGATATGCATGTATATATGAATTTCGCTTGTGCTGGGCCCATAGTTTACTCGAATTGATAAACGTTTTGCTCTTGAAAAATAATTCTAAGTTTATATATGGGCCACTGAGACTTGTCTTTTGATAAATCGGCTGTAATTTTAACGACTATCATTTTCCTCAGTGGCATTCCACCACATGGAATACTTTCCCGCTATCCAGGAGCTGTACACCGTGCGTGGTGGATGGCCAGAGCCATACTTAAAATGTGGATATTCCACTCACAACAAGAGCCTCTGCACTGTCTGCAGCCAGATTTAACCGGAAAACGGAAGTCTCGTGGTCTTTCATATGGTGAACAAGTCTGGAATCACCTGAAGGAAGTGTCACTCTTTGTGACTGGCATATATATGTCTAGTACTGGTTCCAGTGCACATCGTCTACAGAGGCTTCAAGACCTGAATTTGCTCTGCTTGCTGTCGACCTACCAGAACAAGGCTGTTGCCAAGACTGCCGTCACTTGTGGTACTTGTCTGAGCTGTTGGTCGGGTTGCATTCTTTGGCGATCATGTTTCAGTGGATGAGAAGAGACTCACGGCTTACCAACCATGATATTCTTCCACATTTTATAACTGTCTGAGGACTTTCTATAGTAAGATCCAAGCGAATGAGAGATCATTCCAACATACCAAAGAAACCATGAGGTTGCCCAATCCGTTAAAGTGGTTAACAATCTCGCAGAAAGATGAGTCGCCTTAGCCGGTGGTTCTTATATGGCATACAAAAATAAATGGGCACTTTTTAAACTTCTTACCCCTGGATATTGTTATATGCTATGAAAAAGAAATTAAACAACAAAAAGTGTAATGTTATGACATGATTAAGAGGTGCCACACTCGCCACGAAGTTCTAAGTACGTAGAACATGAGTAAACACAAGGAGGCGCATTGCAGCTGACATTAAACAAAAAATCGTTCAATCCTGCAGCCCATTGGGATGGTAAAATTTTACCTGAATTATCTGGAGGCAACAAAGTTGAAAGATTACCAGTGATTTTTTATTTCTGGCGCTGGAACAACAAAACTCAGTGTTCCCAAGCTGCCAGCAGAAACAGGCGAGGCAATGACCAAAAACGTGGTAATGGCCTGGAAGACTGGAATATCAAAGACCACATTCAGGCAGTGTCATTTGATACAGCAATATTGGCATTACTCTTGGAGCTTGTACACTTGTCGAGTTAAAGATCGGGAGAAACTCACTCCATCTCGCATAATAGAAATTGTTGCAGAAAAGGCTTTGCTGCATGTGACATGCAGTCAACTGATTCTGACCTTCCACTCTGTAAGCGTTTCTAGCAACATTGGCAATTCATAGACAAGGAACAGTACACAACTCTTGGTGATGGTATGGCAGACAATGAAGAAATTATAGTACAAAAAGCATTAAAGTGTTACAGGTAAAAAAAATCATAGTGGCGATAACAGCAGCACGTGATGACAATCGGGAGCTGCTGGAACTGACAATCCGCTACCTTATTGTCATCCCTGCAAGAGGAATCCGGTTCATGCAACTAGTAGCACATACTCCATCAAGCCATCTATGATCTATGCAACCAAAATAACTCTCTTCCATGCACAGTTTGGTATGAGTAAACCGTAAACGTGAGCAAGCTTGTAGGCAGAGATTTGCTCTTTGTTGTCAAGGTTTATGTCCGCTACTGGTTTAGAGCTCCGCTTGCAGCTACACCTCCTGCCAATGTCTTGGCATTCCTCACCAAGCTTCTTAATTATGGAGACAAAGCCATCTCAAAAGCAGCTAGCAGTGTTTTTCAAGTTACCTTTGGTACCTAAGCGAAATGCTAATATCACTCTCATTTTTTCCCGACATCTCTGTTGCAGTCAAGTGTGGGATGGCGAAGGCCTTGGAAACAGAAGGTTCAGACCACCCTCCGAAATTGATAACTGTTGAGGTTGCCGCAGCACCTATCAGTGAAAAGACTCTTTGTAACTTCGTAACAAAATCTTCATCCTGTTTCCTTGAAGTGTTGAGTCTTCCAACAAAGTTTCTGCTACTTGATCCACTTGAATGGGAAAAGCGTGCCATGAAGTTTATTCGAACAACGAAGGTTGCTAGTGTCTGTGAGGAAAGGGTCTTACGTTGATGCAGAATTTCAACAGTATTCTCACACAGAATGACGACCAACACTGCAGTTAGTGGAGCAGCATCAGAAAAAGTATCCACATGCACTGAAGCAGACAATAACTACGAACTCGCGACTGTAGCAAATATCAATGAGTGATTGGTTGTAGATCTGTCTGTAGGTTAGATATTGTGTACTTATAACAGCACAAATTTAAAAAACTATTTTGTAGGTAGTCAATTAGGGAGTTTACAGTTTCTTGTAATGATAATTATATACCTGGTTACCTATTAGTATTTGTTACAAGGTATATGACTTTTCTTGCAAAAACGTAATGTTAATGGTGAACACGAATGTTACTTACATTCAAAAATTACTTAAATTAGCAGCAGCTTGTGGCACCATTTTAAAGCGTCCAACCATTCCCAAAAAAATTGTATATCATTTTCTTAACACACACAACAACATAGAGGGGTAAGACTTCAAAATTTTCAACTTTCATTTTTAAGAACCACCCTAGCCTTAGTGCAAGAATTTAACTGTTCTCTAAAAATAAATGAAGAACCAAGGCTTCTTACATTTGCGTGCACCAGAGTGCGTCTTTGGCAGCTAGTTAAAAAAAGAATACAATTACTTGTTTACTTAATCACTAACTTATGCATACTGCCATGTAGTCATTTCATTACTGCACAATAATAAATAACGGAATTTTCCTAGCATAACGTCACAATACCGTCACTTGCTACGTTGAATATTTTGAATTAGAAGGTTAATCATTTAATATTGTAAACTTACACTGAAAGTAGAGTATACCCCGGGGACATCTCACCAAAAGTACTGGGACAACTCCTAAACTACTGGAACATTTCCTCCAGTAGTCATGCAGTTAAAATATACACTGATTGCAGTGATTGGAATGTCTGTACAGTGTTGCATGTAGGCGCTTGGCGTGAGCACGTGCGGATATAGCACGTGGTGGTTATGTAGGATGGGCCACGCGCTTAATGCTTTTGGCGCCATAACGTACTATAAATCTAACCGCTTTGTCTGGAGAGCTAAGTCTAGTTCCGACTGGCCTCGAAGATTGCTGTGGACCTCATGTTCGAGGATCTGTTTGATTTCGTCTGTGTTCGAGTACGCTTCTGTTCGTTTGGTCTCCTAAGATTGTTTGTTTGGACGTTCGTGTTGCAGCTGTTGCTGTTCGTTTGGCTGATGTTCTGCCGCTTTTGTAAAGGTATTATAATTTCGTTGTATATAGTTAATAAATCGTGTTTTATCTAAACTCGGGACTCTCAAGCAGTTTCTCCTTAGACTAACACGCCATAACAGATACAGCTACCTTGGTTAGGTGAGCCTCGTAGAAAGCACGAGAATTAGCAATAGGTGTCAGATATTAATAATCAATGTTAATTCTGGAGTGGCCATCTCTGTCAAGATCTGGAAGAACAGAAGTGCTGTGGAATGCAGCAGCGTTGAAACGTTGGATCAGGCGCTGGAACAAGAAACTGTTTTCTCTTGGGTTGCCCGAAATTTGGCCGAGGAGACGACCCAGGTCGGCGAGAAAGGCCAGTCCCTTGGCGTTTATTCGTCCCATGGTTATTATAATTATTATTATAATTATAATTATAATTATTATTATTGTTATTGTTATTGTTATTGTTATTGTTATAGGCCTACTTATTACGTTTTCCCAGGCAGCCACAGACCCAAATACCATGAATTTATACGCGATGCTCTTTGAATTTACTATCAATCAAACAACATAAACTTGATCTAGCGCCCTTCAATACCTACTCACAGGCACTCTGGGCCCAGCCACGGCTGAAGAGAACGGTTTCTAAAGATAGGTAAAAGAAAGAAGAATTTGTTCTTTTACAGCAGGCGTTTCAAATGGTCGGAACTCGACGGAGAAACCCCGGTGTTTTATGGTGAAATTGCGCACAAAACGGACAGAACCCAAAGTCGCCAGGAATCGCAGAACGTAGGGATCGGCGGCCACTGAGAAGCGCGAAACCATCGGTGGATAAGCTTCGTCCGCTGACAGCATCCGTGAGGAAGTGATCTGTCCGCTTGCGGTGGAAGACGGCTGCGTTGCGGTCGTTTGTTTTGTAGGGCAGTCGGCCGGTGGCTGGTAAAAGCCCGGACACGCGGCGGATCTAGGACCGTGCCGGTGAATCGTTCCGTCAGAGGCATGGGTCTTAAATGACGCCCAGCACACCGTGCAAACCCCCTGTCCCTTACAAGGTTTTTGACTCATTTGGTAAACAGCGATATTTAACGAATCTTCAGTTACGCCGCCGTTTAAAATAAGAATACGTCGCCATTGACAATTGAGAGGCCTTTAAACGTGGCAAGCAGCGATCTACGAAAATTTTAAAAGGCTCGACAATAATCCGTTTTGTTACGATGCATTCGAATCAATTGGCGTTAACTTTAACCGAACGAAACCCGGAGTAGATCTGACCCCGTACAAACATTTCGGTCATTATAACAGTATTCAAGGTAAACTTACATTCAACAACAAACAGAAAACAGATCCAAACAATTGATAGAAATTACAGTAACTTCAACACAACGAAAATTATTAAAATTATTATTATTATAATTCCAAACTGTAGACTCAAAGAGAAGTAACCAACGAAATTCAAAGTCTTCAAGATTTGCCTAATGTGATGGGTTTATGATGAGTCCGGAGAGTCCAGACACTTCAGCCAAAGAATATCTAAAGCATGGACCATTTAGCCAAGAAAAAAGAGCTGTCAAAGTCGCAATAAACAATCACGGTCATCTGGCGCCACCATAGGCGCCGACTTTTAGTAAAAGGTACTGGGGCAAGAATTTCGTTCCCATGATTCCGTGATCGGACGATCCCTTCGCCTATCCTGCTCAAGGGCCGTTTTATCCTATAGGCACTGTTCCTAGGGCCTACGAACCTTTCAGGGGCCTACGAAAGTCTGAAAATGAGATATTGAAAAATGATTGAATTTGACTCGAAAATGAAAAAAGGAGATTTCAATTTCTAAATTAGTATTTTTGTAACTGTACTGAAACAGTTTAACTTTAAGATAGGCCTATTAACTTAAAGTTAAGTTGAGTTGTGCAACAGCCTAGCCTAGACTATGTGAACTTTACAGCTCTTTGCATTAGCAAAATCACTTATATTACAGGGGTGTCAAAGAGCCGGCCCAGGGGCAATTTCTGGCCCACCGATGAGTTATTTTTGAACCTCGGAAAATTGCCTAAAGACTACGCAATTTGAGAATAAAGATTAAATTTGTCATTTTTAGCGCTTTCGTGAGTTTTATTTGATGTTTGTACTGATAATGAAGGTCAAAATAAAGATTTTAAACCTAATTTGATTGTTTGTATGGTAAAAAAAACAACCGCACCGTTTAAGATTTAGTTTTGCAAAAATTTTCTATGGACGGGCTCACCGAGCTCCCTCCCAGACCCTACCCCATTTTGCTCAGGTGCCGTCGGCACCCTGTCCCGCCACTTGCTGGAAAAATATTGCCACTGGCTCGCCATTAAAAAACATCAATTTCAGAGCTGGCAGTTGAGTTGGGGCCTATGAAAGCAAGAGTGCCTAGGGTCTACGACGACCTTAAAAACGACCCTGTCCTGCCCTGTCTTCCCTCTCCCGAGTCCCCCTTTCCTCCAGCCCTTTCAACTGGACCAACTATGCAACATGCAGTGCTTCCTCTTTGCTCAATCATAAAGACGAGCAAACAACAACCATGAGTATTACTTACAAAAAAATTTCAGTTTTCTGTAACTACTAACTAATACTAACAAACTACTTTCACTAACAAATCTCATGTTATCGCAGTTAGGCTACAGAGATACACCCATAAAGTTTGCCAGTTAAGACACTTGAGTTACAGTCTTACTTCAACTTCATGGCGAATGTATTTTGCCGAACAGTGCATTTACTTATGAATTCCTATACAGAACTGTGTCAATGTCCACTGCTTCCAGGTGTGCTCGATGACAGTTCAAAAGTGCAATGTTGTTTAATCTTGTCTGCGTCATAGTGTTTCGCAAATATGTTTTCAGTCGCCTAATACCAGAAAATGCCTTTTCAGTAGTACATGTATACTATAGTGACAGGTACAGTTAGCCACGGATAGTCGTGAGTCATTTATTATTGAATGGTCGCTTACCAGTACTTGCATGGGCGGCACGTCCATCGCTATCAGGTACTGTGTAACCAGTAGACCTACCACTAGTACCAGAGGCCGCTACAGCCGCTTCATTGAGATGTGACAGTTTCACCGGCGGTGGCAGCGGAAGCAGCGGCGGCACAGTCTCTACTTCTAAGCGCGAACGTTTCACAGCAAACTTATCCATTGCAATTGCAATAGTCAGTCACTAGTTAGTAACCTTTAAGACTGTGACCATCAATAATTCAATTCTGAAAGATCTGTTAACAGTTATAAACGCCAAGCTATCAGAGAGTGACGTACCAATCCGTTTTCGCGCTACCCAATAATTTTCCGATAGGTCTACGTTCAACTGAGCTTCCCTAACTTTTGCTGTTCTGTCTATCTTAACGTATGTAAGTATGGAGGGACGGAGGGGTTAGAGAGACAGATAGCATTGGCATGCCATGCAAGATTGACCTTAAATTGACCATCACAGTCCTCACTGCGATGGAGCGAAGTGTCTTACTCTCAGGATGTACAGCTAAACGTTCCCAAGTGCAACCGATCGAGTCATCCCCATACAAAACGCATGCACAGCGAATGATTCACCCTCGATATCTACCCAACAGCGCTCAGACAGATGGAACATGTCCATCAACGAATTATATCACACATGCGGCCTGCCATTTTCTAAGGGTCTCTGGTATGTAGGCATATCAAATTTCTAATGCAGGCTGAAGTTAAACCCGAGTCACACAGCGTTTTATAAGCGGCTTTTGATATGGCATTTTTCTGAACATGGAGGCCGCAGAGGCGCTCCTTGTTCTTTAACGAAAAATGAATAAGTTTTATTAAGCATTTTGAATTTTCAATGGCCAAAAAGTACTGGGGCGAAACTATACTCTCGCCCCAGAACCTTGGCGAGTACTGGGGCGAAAGTCCCTGTTGCCCCTGTGGAGTCGGCGCCTATGGGCGCCACCCATATTTTATCAGCAATATTCTATACAAGCAATAATAGAACACCTAAACGATCTAGGCCTAAAGATCTTTCAAGTGATAATAATAATGATCTTCATCTTCTTCAAAGTTCGATCGTTAATAATTTTAATAGGTCTAGTATCCATTGCCTAGTTACATACTGTGGATGCCAGAGCCGTTATTCATTAGTAACAGTGGCCGATTGGTTAGAGCGCTTATCCTGTAACGCTGAGAGTACGGGTTCGAGCCTCGCCCGAGAGGTTCGCGATCAAAAAACAGCGATCATCAAAAACGCGATCACAAAATAGCAATGTAAAAACAGCGAGTGCATAGCGATAATCAAAGCAGCAATCTAGTTTCAATTTACGCAAGTATTATTTTCATCAATCTAATTTCTACTTTCAAAACAAATTATTTTCATCAACCCAACTTCCGCTTCAGCAAGAACCATTCTCATCAATCCAACTTCCATTTAAGCAAGAATTATTTTTGTCAATCCACCTTCCCGAAGGTGGCTTATTTTCAGAGATTTGAATCTCGGGCTAGCATGGTCCGTGCACGAGGACCTTAAATGGCGTGGCGCCCATTGAAACGGACAAGCGCTCCTGAATCGTTGCTTCGAGTCATCAACTGCCTACGAATTACCGCACTCTAATCTCAACTAGGCTACTTCATTATTTAACTGAATTTCATATGCGATAACATAAATCGCTATTAAGCCCTACTTCGCTAACAGGCGTACAATCCTCACATTTTACAAAAAACATTGAAAAACTGATATTTTGCAGAGATCTAGCTGTTTCTGCGAAATCCGAATTTTATCGCTGTTTTGATGATCGCTATTTTATGCATTTGTTTTGTGCTCGCGGTTTTGAACGTTGACTGCCCGAGACAGTTACTGTGTTGAGAACTTGTGTAGCCTATACCAAGTCCTTCACGCACAAATGCTCGGCGCCATCGATGTTCTGCCGTATGGTCATGTGTACACTTCTGAACTTTGGAAGGTAATGCCAAAATACAGTTGTATTGTATTGCATAACCCGCGCTTTGCCATAACCATAATCTGTATTATGAAAAGAACAGTGAAAACCATTTTAAAAACACCGATTTTTCCTCTTACGTTAGCGACATTTCATGATTTTAAATTTCCACTAAACTGTAGCTAACTAATCGTTGATACAAATAGCTTTCATACGCGTCATTAAAAGTGAAGTAATTTTCTACAAGGCAAAATTATTGTCAGCGATGTCGTAAAGCACAATAATTATATAGATTTTAAAGGCTGTGTTTAAACACCTTCAAATCAGTACTTTTGTCTATAAAATGATCATTGGTCAACAGTACTGTTAGTTTTAATTCAGTCTGCACATGGAACTGTAAACTCGTTGTAATCAACAGCTGTATTTATGCCATACGAACGGTGAGAACAATTATACTGTTCAAAGTAATTTCCGTAAAAGTAAAATGCCTTTGCTGCTATAAAAGGTCGTCAAACTCTGAATTAATCGAGAGCAGTGGTGAACCTTTGATGCCTTAAGATTTCCACTTGAAGCTCAAAGAGAAATTATTTTTTGTAAGGCAAAGTCAATGTCAAAGACGGTGACAGCCACAGCATGTTGTGAATCTCATTAATGACATGAATTTTCAAAGGCAGTGTTTACACAGCTTTAAAGTTATTGCTTATGTCCGATATTATAACTCATTTTCGTTCAATCATCGATACATTGGCGGCAGGCCTACACGTCGCCAATGTGACTTTATTATTTTAGGTTTGAATATAGAGTCCTTGGGTTTGAGGTCGACGTTTACGGCTCTGACAGCCACAAGATATCGTTAAACAATAATATTAAATTATTCGAATTATATGAAGCTGTGTTAAGACAACAGGGTAGGAAAATCTAGACATCTCTTCCAGGAGTGCTGACCCTCAGGAGGCATGGGACTCCTTCTATAATGAGGCACTCGGTATGCTGGAAAGGGTTTATCCTAATCGGACGGTCAAAATGACATCAAGTGACCCACACTTCTTTACGCCTGAGGCAAAGATTCTACTCCGACGAAAAAATCGACTGATGAGGACAGGGCGAGTTGACGAAGCTTCTGCCTTGGCACCAGTGGTGTAGTGGGGGGGGGACGCGGGGGAACGCCGTTCCCCCACTTTTTTTGCAGGGGGGAACGCGATCCCTCACTATTTTGGAAGCATTTCTGCTGAAATAAATGAACAAAGAAGACTTCAAGACTCACAGTTTCAAGTTTCAACTGCTTACTTACTGGAGCCTTTTCGCAGTTTCGCAGATATATTTATATATGTGTTGGCTCTATACTAAAATTAATATTCTATGTAAATGGCATCTCAGCGTCTGTCTGCTGTAATTTTGTAAATAAAAGCTAATGATAAATTAAAATAGTACAGTAGTACTGTAATAACAATAAAGTAATAATTGAGAAAAAAATTTGCAAGCCTAATATGAAGCGGAAACAGATGCCACAGGAAAGTAAACTTACAAGCTTCTTCAGCAAGAAGTCAAAGGCACAGTCACCATCTGTTCTCACCGAACAATCTACAGATCAGCAGTCTGCAGCCGTGGCACTGGAAACCAAAGTAACCACACATTTTGATGCTCTTGAACCTTTTGTTACATTAACTGATTCAACGCCAACTAGTGCAGAGAATGTTTTCCCAGATGTCTGGACTACCGACCAATGGGCTCAAAAAAGGAGGATTATCCTTGGTTGGACTGCCGTGATGGAAAACTTGGATGCAAGATATGTAAAAAAGTGGCTCTGTCTATCCACAGGTATGGAAACTGTTTGAATACTTGAATACAATATGTTACAAATAACAAATTCCTATGTATAAATTTACGGTAAAGTCGTAGTTTACGTTGCTAAATTATTCTAATGTCTTCAATGCCGCACTTGACGTTAGTAAGTAAGAAGTCTGCCTATGTGCGTGTTAACTATCATCAATCCACCTTCCATTTCATTAAGAAATTTTTTCATCAATCCAACTTCTATTTAATTTGAAAAATTACTTTTATCAATCCAACTTCTATTTCATGAAAGAAATATTTTTCATTAATGGAACTTTTATTTAGGCAAAGATATATTCTCATGGATCCAGCTTCTAATTACGGAAACAATTATTTTCATCAATCCAGTTTCTATTGAATCCAAAACTTAATTTCATCCATTCAGCTTCTATTTAGGGGAAAAATTATTTCGATCGATCCAACTTCAATTTTGAACACAGGAACGTTTTCATCAATCCCATTTCCATTTAGGGAAAAATTTCCTTCATCAATCCAGCTTCCATTTTACAGTGACAACATCAAATAATTTAGCAACGTAAACTACGACTTTACCTAAATTTACATTATTACATTTATTAATTTTTTTTAATTTTTTACATTCAACAGTTTCAAAAATAGCAGCGCTCACACTATGCAAAATTCTTGCAAGATTGCACTTTTTGCTACAGTTGCTACTTCAATTTCCAGGCGTTCCTCCACTTCATTTTTTAGGACTACACCACTGCTTGGCACGCAGAATCGGGATGATCATTGAGAGATCTACGACAGGCCATTCGACCTGGGAGGAGGAACGCGTGAGTTGTGGGAGCAGGTGAAAAAGTTAGCCGCCATCAGCCACCCTCGTCAGATCGCTTCAGCGCTGAGGAATTGAATCTGCATTATGCGAGGACTTCCACCGATGACCGATACGAACCTCCGCCCCTAAAACTCACAGCGCCATCAAATCGGCCCTTCATGACAGAATACAAGATGTTTAATCTTCTGGATCATCTTCAGCATACAGCCGATGGGACGGATAGATTACCAGCATGGTTCCTGCGCCTGGCTGCTCAAGTGTACTCTCAAGTAATCTCAGAGTTCATAAACCGCTCAATCTTGGCTGCTCATGTTTCGGAACGGTGTCATCACACCAGTAGCCAAAGTTAAACAGCCTGCGCCAATGACAGACTTTAGACCGATCTCTGTCACGTCTGTCTTGTCCAGAGTCGTCGAGCGTGAACTTGTGCGTGCAATCTATACTCGGCCTTTGCCAAATCACCTTCGTCGGAGGCCCTTGGAGGTCAGTTTGCATTCACGCCGACCGGCTCAACCACTGCGGCCATGATTGCCATTCTACAACAGACCACTGAGCTCCTGTGCAGCGGCAAATACGTCGCAATCATCTCCTTGGATTTGTCATGCGCATTCGATACCGTTCGCCACTCCACCCTCGCCGAGAAGCTCTCAGCCTTGGACATTCACGACCATGTTTACAATTGGCTGATCCAATTCCTCAAAGAACGACAACACATTACCTGGTTTATGGGCCAGACCTCAGCAGAAGCATGAATCAACGCAAGTGCTTTCCAGGGTTCTGGCGTTGGACCATCCTTTTATTCCGTCGATGCCTCTGATCTGCAGCCCCTACATCCGACCAATGTGATGGTTAAATATGCAGATGACACTTATCTGTTGGTTGGATCAACATCCAGAGCCACTGTCGGTGAAGAGCTTCGGTCGGTATCGGACTGGGCAGCATCCAACAACCTCAAAGTAAATGTAAATAAGTATGGAGAGATGTTGGTAATGCGGTGAGGAACTGTTGAACAACCACAACTGCTGGGTGGCGTTCATCAGGTTGAATCGATGAAGGTCCTTGGAGTAACCTTCAGGAGCAACCTTAGCACCACTCTGAAGAAATCATAAGCGCTTGCTCGGGTTCACTGCATGCACTGAGAATACTCAGGTCGCACGGTCTCTCGCGTAAGGGATTGAAATGATTGAACGTGGTTGCTGAAGCAACAACAATAACCCGACTACTGTATGCTGCCCCTGCATGGTGGGGTTACATGACAGCATGCAGCAGACCGCCAACGACTGGAACGTCTCCTATCCAAACCAACTCGATTGGCATATTTATGTGAAGAAGGTGCCACAATGGTGATGCGGGTTGGTGCAGCAGAGGACCGTCTCCTCTAGGCCATCGAAGGGAGTCGAGGCTATGTCTTGCAAAGCCTGTTCCCGCCTCCAACCCAATACCATTATGCCCTCCGTTCGCGAGCCCACGGTTTTGAACTGCCCCGTAAGGACGATTAAAACTTTATAACAAGGGCTTTATACAAGTGTATTAATCATCTAAGCCAGCAACAAATTTAATATAAACATTCTAAACACTTTAGTACAATCTCTTTTTTTATTTTACTTTTCATGTCTAACTGTAAGCTACGATGCAATTTGTCGTCTGGTGAGTCAATTATACGAATATCATCATAATTTTATGAAAACAGAATATGAACACTGATACGATAAAACTCTTGAACTAGGCTATTGTATAAATAACACGAAGTCTTTGTAGAAGAAATCTGCGAATGATATGTTCAAACGGAAGAATAGTTTTCTGAGCAGCAAATTCAGTAACCGCCTCTTCATAAGGAATATTCCTGTCGATACAACATCTGACTTTCAGATATCTTGCAAGAAAATGTCTCCCAAGAAAATAGTGGCATTTAATGGAGTACTGCCATTGAAGAAAACACGAGAGTTCATTACTATGATCCATAGTATGGGCAAAGTGGTGCTCAAACGTTGATTCGGCAGTTAACTCAATTTTCTTCATGTCGTCACTCCTAGGTGATAAATAATAAAAAGCGTGTGAAATCCGAGGAAAGACTGTATGTCTCTATCGAAAAAACACTCAATCGGTGGCAACACCAAAACATTTGCAACTGAAAAGTCCTTCAGATGGCTCTGCAGATCAGACTCATGAAGAATTTGCTCACATAAAAGCATCACTTGATCGTATTGGCGACATTTATAAAGGTATAAAGCACGATAGCAGTCAGCCGTGTTGCACTGAATCCCGAAGTCTTTTAGGATCACATTGTAGAATGATGTCATGTTTTCTAAGGTATATTCCATTAGAGCACCAAAAATAGTTTCTTTGACTATCATGGGATTCATACTTTGAGCCTCGGTTTCTGATAATGAATCCAATCTGTGAGTAGTCCTCGCTGATTTCATCGAAACCATATATTTAGATTTTGTTAAAGCCTTCAAATAGTCATCCATTGAAAATGTTGAATCTGGAAAATCACGGTAAAAATCCAAATGTTTCGATATTATTTCGGTAGATAATACAGTTAAATAATGTGCAAACACTTTGGGCGAAAGACGCAGATCAAGATAAATTCGCTTGTCGATGTAATGAAGATTATTGTTGGCAATCTTGTGAAGCACGCACAATCCAACTATTATTGCTACATCGCCGATGAACAACACACAACCTGCATTCAGTGTTTCTTTTTCCTTCTGAGGAGTATGATCCGAAAGAACAGTCTTGCAGAAACGCATTGCTTGTTGGTAGTCTGATGTGGCAAAATGAAGAGCAGCCAGATAGGCCAAAGCTGCAGGAGCAATACCGTTAAATTGTGAATCGTCCAGTTTTAAAGCCTTTTTAAGAAACTCTTTTGACATGAGAGACAGTAGTTGAAATTCTGAACGGCTATTTGTTCCAGTTAAATTTTGCATGAGACTTTGAGCACGTAGGAATTAAAACTGACTGCTTTGCGCTGTGTACGCTTTCGGAAAGTTATGATACCAAGACCTTATAATTTTAGGTTGCATCGCAATTGTGTCGACAAATTCAACAAAAAGACTACTGTCCCATGAAATCTCTCCGCAGCCTAAACCATATGCAGTATGCAAAATATGCAGCAGACTGTCATAGTACGTAAAAACACGAGTTCTGTATTATTGGAAGATCTATAAGCATGCTGTGTATTTTCGAATCAAGGCATCTTGAATGATTCATATCTTTGAAGCTATTGCGCAGTCCTGAACTGACCCCGTGTTTTATTACAGGACGAATGTTCTTATGAGTATTTGTGAATGTGGAAAAAAATAGTAAATCCAATGATTTTAATTCATTCACTTTCCAAAATTCAAAGAGAGCCATCTTGTAATCCACAAGGCATACTGTCATTCCGCTATCAAGCGTGAAATTTCTCCGATTAAATGGTTCTATGTAATTTTCTAAGAACCAATCAGAAAGAACCCCAGAATTGTGGAATTCACTGAGTCGTCTTTCGGTCCGATGAAGTATTGTGACGTTCAATTGCTCATGAAATAGATTTGCTTCAGAAATAAAATAGTTTGGACAGCATCTCCTCTTTAGCCATTCCGAAAGCTTTTGTAGCAACTCACAGCCGATGACGAAAAGAGAAGAGGAATTCCACCATTCAGGTGACATCTCTTCACACGTCCATAACATGAGCGTCTTTAAATGATAAAGACAGAGAACCTCATCTTCCTTTGGACAATCCTTTTGTATCAATTCTCTCTTTGCAAAGAAACTCAGCAAATGATAGACAATCTGCTGAGTTTTACTCCAACTATGAAGTAAAATCACTTCTGCGACGGAAAATGACAATCTCCACTGCCTTTTATCGTCTCTGCAAGAACGATGCTGAACGTAGACAACATGAACACCATTTTGTACAACGTCGGAGATTGTATCAATAGTCGGCCATCCATTATTCCTAGGTCGTTTAAGCCAACCTTGGGCTTCTTTAGGCCATTGAGGGCACCACACGCCTTTGACATTATCACTTCCGAGATTGAAACCAGGTGGCCTTTCTGCTGGATGTTTAATAGATGGGCCACTGACAATAATAGAGAAATCGTTTCTAACGACTGGAAAATTGCATAACTCTTCTTCAAAGCTATCCATATTTAGCGACTGGTAGCAACTTCTTTCTCTCTCTGAAGACATAATTCTTCCTGTATTTCTTTCTCTTCTTGTCTTCGTTTCTCCTCTCTTTCTTCTTTCATCATCATACTTTACTTCAGTGCTGTTCTTTTTGGACAAACCGCCGACAGCACCTTCTTCTTCTGCTTCTTCTTTAAGCCAGACTTAGCTTTAGCATGTCCTCACGTGTATCTTCCAGTTTCTCTCAAAACCAGCCTTTTACAAGGGATTGTTCTTTGACATCTTCTTCAGTTCTGCTTGTAACCTAATTTCTCCAACTTCTGTATAGTGCTGTGCTTTCTGGAAAACACGAGTTTTCGTATTGAGGCTTTGATAACAACCAACTTTTATACCTTTGTCGTCGTAGATTTCGATTTGCAATGATTTGAATGCGTATTCACCAGTCGACGTTGTTTCGAATCCCCAGACGTTGTTTCGAATCCCAGACGTTGTTTTCGAGAATCCCAGACGTTGTTTCGAATTCCAGACGTTGTTTCGAATCCCAGACCGCTGCAAATCCCTGCCACCAAATCTGTCACCAACTTGGTTCTGACCTACCTCAAGAACTTATCTCTACATATAAATTTCTCAACGTCTTCTAACTGTTAGAGAATTAAATTGACACAGTTCTTTGAATGTTTCTTTCTTTCTTCAAACACAGTTTTATAACAACAAACTCAACTCTTGCCTTAAAACAACTGTACTACTACTACACTGTATAGTTCAAATTCACTTTCATCAGCAGTTTCTAAGTTTGGCGCGCGCTAACTGCACGTGTAAAGAATCTACCGTCAGCCAATGTTTTAGGCTACTTTAGGCCAAGCGCCCCCGAGCCGACAGCGCAACTAAGGCCTAAGACTAAAACTTAACAATCGATACACATTATATATATATCAACCTAAAGAACACCTGTGCTCATTATATATGCAAAACACTTGTTCACACATACATTCATTCATAAATACATACATACATACATACATACATTAATGCACACATGCGCACATACATTCATACATGCATTCATTATGCATGCATACACACACACACATTGTGGGGCGCGGTGGGTGTAGGGGTATGTTCGGTGCTGCAGCCGGAGGGTTGCGGGTTCAGATCCACCTCAAGCCGCCGCGTAGGGACCCTGGGCAAGTCCTTCGCCGCAATTGCTCATGCGCTGGAGTAAAACTCCGATTCAGTGTTCGCGCTGTGGTCGGGAGCGCCTCTGAGTAGAAAGTGAAGGGGCGCTATAACAAGTGCTCATACATACATACATACATACATACATACATACATACATACATACATACATACATACATACATACATACATACATACATACATACATACATACATACATACACACATACATACATACACAAATACATACATATACACAATTACACATACATACACATTACACACACATACAAGCATGCATACATACATACACAACTCTTCTCCCTTCATCCGTCCGTTTGCGTGTCTGTCTAGCTATCTGTCTATCAGTCACTCTGCATCTGTGAAGACAAGCGAGGGAATTATGGAAAGCCGTTGGTCCGATCATCATCCGCATCGAATCATCGCCTCCTCAGCAGCCGTGGCGCCACCTATCCTCTGGGCTGAGCGGAAAATCCCGCGTAATGAAATTTGCATTGGCAGAGTTGTTGCGCTGATTCGACGAAACGAGGCGAGAGACGAGATTCTGGACGAGACGAGATTGAAACTACGAAACGCATTCTCAACCGTTTCGAAATATAATGGCACCTCCATCATATCGTTTGGCATTTTGGGTAAGACGTGTTTCATGGCATCACCAATTTTCTTTATTTTAGACACCATCGTTTCACTTTCTTCCTGTTTCCTTTTCTCTTCTTCTCGTTCTTCTTTCCTTCTTTGTTCTTGTGCTTCTCTATTTTGCTTCTCCTCTTTGAGTTGTGCTTCTTTTAATGCTATTTTTGTTTTTTCCAACTTTAAACGTTCTTGTCTTTCCTCTTCCGCCTTCTCCATACTTTCTTTCTGTAATTTCAGTTCTTCTTGTCTAACCTCTTCTGCTCGCTCCAACTCTGAAATTCGCACTTTTTCCTTTTCTTCTTCACGTAGTCTCTTCTCTTCAATCTGTTGCTGACGTATCTCTTCGTCACTTTTCCGCGCCCTTTCAAATTCAATCATCTGCTCTAATCTTCTCCTTTCAGCATCTTCTCGATCTCTTCTCAATTGCTCTAATTGAATCTCAAATTGCTGCTTTTGCAACTCAAGTTCTGCCACACGAACTTGCTCTGCCTTCTCTTCTTTTTCTCTCTCTGAAGACGTAATTCTTCCTGTCTTGCATTCTCTGCTTTCTCTTCTTTCTCTCTCTGAAGACGTTCTGCCTTCTCTTCTTTCTCTCTCTGAAGACGTAATTCTTCCTGTCGTATTTCTTTCTCTTCTTGTCTTCGTTTCTCCTCTCTTTCTTCTTTCATCATCATCCACTGCATCATCATCTCCATAGACATAAGTCCAGGCGGTTTTTCAATAACCTTTTCCACAGCACCGCCGACAGCACCTTCTTCTTCTTCTGCTTCTTCTTTAAGCCAGACTTCAGCTAGCGCTTCTAGCATGTCCTCACGTGACATATCTTCCAGTTTCTCTTCTTCAAAACCAGCCTTTAACAAGCGCTGTTTTAATCTTTCAGAAGACATCTTCTTCAGTTCTGCTTGTTTCTTGACACTTAATTTCTCCATCTTACTTCTTTACTTCAGTGCTGTCCTTTCTGGAAAACACGAGTTTTCTTTTGTGTTTGAAGTATTGGGGATTGTTCTTTGTTTGATAACAACCAACTTTTATACCTTTGTCGTTGAGGCTTTCGTTGTCGTCAATTTACCAATGATTTGAATGCGTATTCACCAGTCGACGTTGTTTCGAATCCCAGACGTTGTTTCGAATCCCAGACGTTGTTTCGAATCCCAGACGTTGTTTCGAATTCCAGACGTTGTTTCGAATTCCACCGCTGCTGCCACCAAATAATGTCACCAACTCTTTTCTTTCTTAGTTGTGACCTACCTCAAGAACTTTCCTTATCTCTACATATAAATTTCTCAACGTCTTCTAACTGTTTAAGAATTAAATTGACACAGTTCTTTGAATGTTTCTTTCTTTC
This sequence comes from Aporrectodea caliginosa, assembly GCA_020284085.1. Lineage (NCBI taxonomy): Eukaryota > Metazoa > Annelida > Clitellata > Crassiclitellata > Lumbricidae > Aporrectodea > Aporrectodea caliginosa. The sequence goes on from JACEVL010000353.1 coordinate 50,479, forward strand.
TTCAAACACAGTTTAATAACAACAAACTCAACTCTTGCCTTAAAACAACTGTACTACACTGTATTGTTCAAATTCACTGTCATCAGCAGTTTCTAAGTTTTGGCGCGCTAACTGCACGTGTAAAAAGAATCTACCGTCAGCCAATGTTTAGGCTACTTTAGGCCAAGCGCCCACGAGCCGACAGCGCAACTAAGGCCTAAGACTAAAACGCTTAACAATCGATACACATTATATATATATCAACCTAAAAGAACACCTGTGCTCATTATATATGCAAAACACTTGTTCACACATACATTCATTCATAAATACATACATACATACATACATACATTAATGCACACATGCGCACATACATTCATACATGCATTCATTATGCATACATACACACACACACACATTGTGGGGCGCGGTGGTGTAGGGGTATGTTCGGTGCCTTGCAGCCCGGAGGGTTGCGGGTTCGAATCCACCTCAAGCCGCCGCGTAGGGACCCTGGGCAAGTCCTTCACTCGCAATTGCTCATGCGCTTCGGCGTGAAACTCCGATTCAGTGTTCGCGCTGTAGTCGGGAGCGCCTCTGAGTAGAAATCTTGAAGGGGCGCTATAACAAGTGCTCATACATACATACATACATACATACATACATACATACATACATACATACATACATACATACATACATACATACATACATACATACATACATACATACATACATACACACATACATACATACACAAATACATACATACATACACAATTACACATACATACACATTACACACACATACAAGCATACATACATACATACACAAGCTCTTCTCCCTTCATCCGTCCGTTTGCGTGTCTGTCTAGCTATCTGTCTATCAGTCACTCTGCATCTGTGAAGACAAGCGAGGGAATTATGGAAAGCCGTTGGTCCGATCATCATCCGCATCGAATCATCGCCTCCTCAGCAGCCGTGGCGCCACCTATCCTCTGGGCTGAGCGGAAAATCCCGCGTAATGAAATTTGCATTGGCAGAGTTGTTGCGCTGATTCGACGAAACGAGGCGAGAGACGAGATTCTGGACGAGACGAGATCTTAACGAGTTCTGACCGGGGCAGACGAACATCGACTCTAACGAGACCGACATGCAAGGCACTCTCATGCAATACACGTTTGCTGAGAATAGACACTAGTGTATTTAAAGACACAGTAATTCTTTGGTATCACACATAGGTAAGATATGGTCAGTGATTAGTTGTCGGAGGATTCAACTCCCTAGATGTATCCTCCTTCCTGATTGGTTGACAAAAGAAACCTTCTGATTGGCCAGCTTAACGAGCAGTGATTGGTTAATATCGATTGAACTCTGACGCATAATTGTATAGGCTAATCCGTTTAACTTGGGAGAGGTTCAATAGTTCATGTACACGTATTCGTACCATAACCAACGCGAATTAAAAGTCGTGGGATGTTGATTCAAAGCTAAATACTGTAACTCTATACAATAGAATTTAATGTATTAGCTTTAAGGCTGAATAGAGATAACAGCCCTTGAACTGAAGAAACGCAAAATTTGTTGATGTGCGTGATGCACGCTGTCGGGGGAATTGATGTTATGTATACAGTATTTCCCAGAACAAGTATCACCAATATGTATGTCTTTAATTTTTCACGGGGTATGTATGTATCTAGATTAAACACTGTATGTCAAATGCATGTATGCATGTATGCCTTACATGATTTACCTATTCAATATTGTGTATGTGTATGTATGTATGCATGTATATGTATATGTGATGTATGTGTGTATCATGTGTGTGTGAAATTCGATTGTGTGTGTGTGTGTGTGTGTGTGTGTGTGTGTGTGTGTGTGTGTGTGTATTGCAGAGTCGTAAGCAGGATTGCGTGTTTGGCTATAATGCAACTGCTCTTAGTTGCTTTTTAACGACGCTACAGCCATGTTTAGCTACAATGCAACCACGACATTTTATATATAGTGTCGTACGTATAAGTTATATAATATATTATATATAATAATATATATATATATATTGTCGTACGTGCAGTCGTGCACTGTGGCTAAACACGCAATGCCTACTTACGACTCTGCAACACACACACACACACACACACACACACACACACATACACACACACGCACACATACACACACACATACACACATGCGCGCGCACACACGCACGCACACACATTTGGAATTGCTGTGCTATGTATGTACTGCACTAGGCCTATAATTATAATATTGTTTTCTTTGCATTACGTTATAATGACATGTTCGACCGACCGCCTGGCCGAGGAACTGATGGTGATGATGACGACGACGACGACGATGATTAACATTTTGGCTTACTTGCTGTTTAACGACGCTGCGTCATAACAAAGATGATTAGCGTCGCCCTCCTCCTTTTTCCAGACCTGGGACTGGCACAACCAGAGTAAGGACAATGGCGAATATAGCACCATGGAGCAGTGCATTAGACACGCATTTGTGTTAATGCACGGTTACATATACCGTGTAGTCCCACAAAAAGTACAGGTAGCCTTCACTAGTACACAAAATCTCGGATGAATGAGGCATTGAATTCCGAATGAAGGCCTACATTCGTGTAGGGCCTACTTGATGACGCTTCTCTCCGTATTAATTATCAGTTAAGGGCTTGTATGGCGGCCGTTTCTATGTGTATGTGCGTCTGTCTGTCCCACTCTGTACGTCTGTCTGGCCGTGTGTCTGGCCAGTTGTCTGTTCTTATCGCTGCCGACCTCAGTGAAACTGTATTCGATAATCAGAACAGCGGCCTCAATACATTCTAAAAGGGCGAGTCTGATTGGTCAAGCGCCTGGCCGTTATGGAACGCCTTTGGCCTCATAATTCTCTCCTAAATTCTCCAGGTCATAGCGTATTGCGCTAATTTAGCACCGGTATACAGACGTTTTGAATACAATATCAGCCTGGATGACTGCAATCTGCTATGCCTAGACCCGTCAAAGACTGAATTCCTCATTATTGGCCTAAGCGAGCAATTAAGCAAACTAACCTATCCTCCCGACCTTCGTCCAACAGATCTCACTTCTTCCGTACTTTACTCTTATCCTATCTGCAACCTTGAAAATAATAATAATAATAATCTTAAAATACCTTACCTTTGCCACCACATCACCCAGCTATCTCGCACCTGCTATATGCACATTCGTGACCTTCGTCGACTGCGCCCAATACTTGATCACAAGACCGCATGCACAATAGCCACCTCAAGTGTTCATTCCAAGCTCGACTCCTGCTAATTTCCTTTTCGACATCGACTCTTCTCAAATAAACGCCTGCAAACAGTCCAGAATGCTCTCGACCGCGCAGTCACCACATAATCTCTGTTCTCAAATCACTTCATTGCTTAAAAGTCCTTAAGCGCATTAATTAAACAATTGTATCTCTTTAATTCTCTTACCTATACAACGCACTAAAAATTTATCAAGGCTCGACACTCTTAGCTTCGCCAGTTATTCGTCATCCAACCGCCCAGACAGGGGCGCAACCATAGTCCAGAAGTTGGGGGGGGGACGTACTAGAATGTGTGAGACTCTGAGTGGGGAATTGCGAGCGCCGAAGGCTGAAGCTGCTTGCCGAAGGCAAGAAGCCCATAACGACTAGGGGTATGGGGAGCGTCGTAAGCTCCCCCATCGGATCTCCACCAATATGCTCATCCAATTTTGAGCATTTGATACCAAATGGAGTACATTTTGGGTTCTAATTTACCTCAAATTTTTCACCGATGATTTCGATATAAAAGTACCTAAACCATCTAGATCTGTGAAAAATATGACCGGAGCCCCTTCAAGCCGACCAATTTTGAGCATTTGATACCAAATGGAGTACATTTTGGGTTCTAATTTACCTCAAATTTTCACCGATGATTTCGATATAAAAGTAGCTACCTAAACCATCTAGATCTGTGAAAAAATATGACTTTGACCTCCCAGGAAGCTGACGCAATTTTGAGCATTTGATACCAAATGGAGTGCATTTTGGGCTCTTGTTTACCTTAAAATTTTCAAAAGTTGGAGGGGACCGTCCCAACCTGTTCGAAAGTTGGGGGGGACGCGTCCCACAGGTCCCATAGGGTGGTTGCGCCTATACGCCCAGGTCTATCGCTCATCATATCTTTATCTCGGGCTCCAGTCTCCTCTGAAATTCTGCAACCGCTCCCTATAGTCTATGATGCACCAGCTCCTTGGAATGAACTCCCAAAAGGATCTCCGCCAATTTGCTCATTCTCCTATCTCGCCTGTTAATTTCACCTCTCCTCCGCTTGCACTCTTCTCTGCCACTTTCCACTCACGACTGAAAGCCAAACTCTTCAAGATATCCTATCCTGATTCTACTCCTGCGCCACCACACGACCACCATCATCACCGATTGCCACCGTATAGCACCATGCCATCTCCTCGGCTTGACCTCCCAGGTTTCTGACCTAGCACCGGAACGGACAAAGCAGCCTGGCTATTGCGAACTTGATTTGATATAGCGCCGGTGAAAAAGCTGGTCTCTCTAACGTGGCTTCTGCGTGGCGCTGAGAAATTTCTAAGATTTACATTTACATTAACGCAAGATATATTCTGCATATTTATGACGGCGATACAAAAACTTCATGAATATTCAGCATGCTACAGATTTATTAGAGTCCCATACCTCTTGGGATTCGCATTAGGCGACAGACGAAGAAACGAAAGAATTGTAATCCTCTTCATTCCACAGAAAAGTTTCATGAAACACACGAATGAAAGTGCACGCGCACTCCTGCACTCAACTGACACGCAATAAATTATTAACCAAATTGAACAACTCGATAACTACAGGTGCACTTTTGTGCTTGACAAAGGCACAAGTGTAGGTGCACTCCTGCACTAATTGGACTGACATCACACAAATAAACCACTCAAGAAGTCGACGTGACGAAAGATTAGGAGACATACTGGGTCAGGTACGATTTGTGGGCGGCACTCGACAGCAGTAGGGGAAGACCCTGGGGGTAACGGTCTCTTCATTGAGAGACAGATTGAATCACTAGGCCAATATACGTACGGACATGATCGAAATGTATTATACGGAAAGATGGTCTGAACATTGGGGAGGAACTTCCCCATTTCCCCCACAAATCGCACCTTTACATAAAGCATGAGGCGTGGGTAAGACAAAATCATCTTGTTTAACATCCCAACAGTGGGCTTTGCAAACGATGAAATGCCAAGTTACGCACTTTTGGAACTATCTCTACTCTGCTCGCTACACCAATACAGAGCTAATCTTTCCACACCTAATTAAATAATTTAAAAAAAGAAACAAAACAGACTCACATCAAACCACGCAAGCAACGACCGTGAATGGCCCTTCAAGTAATGTAATGTTTAGTCACAGGATATTTCATAGGCGCTATAGCCTCGTAAGACGTGCTTTAAAACTTTCATTGTTATACATGAAAAATGAAGATATTTAAACATGCGATCATAATAACTGTTTACACATTTCTATAAAATTGCTGCATATCTTAGTGTTGATACAATTTAGAGTACTAGTTCGAAGAAACTCATAATTGCCAATGCTTGAAAGATAATTCTTGACAAATAATTAGAAATAATTACCGTAATGACTACAGTGACGCTTAAGTATATAATTAATCCAACAGAAATTGGTCATTTATCGGCCAGGATATAACAGACTTTGAACAGGATGAAGCAATGTTCAAATAAAAAACACAGAACTAGTGATCAGCAAACTAAACAACTCTACAAGTAGCTTGACATTCGAGCTCCGAATGTGGAACCAGTCTGATCGAGTGAAACGTGGAACTTGGAACCAGCCTTGATGATGAGACATGGAACCAGATTTTTAGTCTGGGTGTGACAAATGAACCAGACTGAGACGTGGAACCAGTTTTGATGGAAGCAGTATGAATCATAAAACCAAACCCATTGAAGCATGGAACCTGCCTTCGCGAGACAGAGAACCAGCCTGTATGCAGCCCGGAACCAGCCTACTCTACTACTACCTGGACAGCAAACAATACCAGAAAATTCTTTGATACGTTTAACAGAACAGAACTCAGTCTAGCTATGCACCCGATTCGTTGTTTACGCCAAAAGAATGCAGGTGAACCAGTCTCTAAGAAGCTGAGACAGAACAGTCTAATCATTGGTGGCAAAGCAGTCTGTTTCTTCGATTGGATGTTATAGGTGTAACAGATGTTGTTCAGACCACAGTGTTTATCACGATGCCAGACAACTGACTGCAACAGCTAACAGTTCACAAGTCCCTGAAGAAACGCTGACGAACAAGCGCCTTTCATTTCATGGTTTCTTCTGTAAAAAATAGACAATTAGAACATACAGCGCTCGTGAATAAGCTGGTGCCCTGCGCTTGGCTTTCTAGTGGCGCTTTAGAAGTTTGGAGATTACGATTACGATTACGAATGACCAGATGCTCAGTTTATACCAGAGTACCGGTAATCGTAATCGTAATCTCAGGATTTCTATAAATCGCCCAAAAAGCCATGTCATGGGAACCAGCTTATTAACAGGCGCTCAGTCAAAATAAAATCGATAGGCAGGTAGGGTCAAATTCGGTTCCAGATGAAGATCTAAAGGCGGCAGGAAGACGGTCAGATGGTGTTTAGAATTGAAACGGCGAGGGAGCTAGGTAAAGGGAAGAGAAAGAATCAGGATAGGGTTTGTGAAAGAGTTCAAATAGCGGTGTTTTAAGTTTTGAGCGAATGACTTGTGAACACAGTGGCGTAACGAAGGGTTTCAGCACCCGGGGGCAAAGGTTGATGACTGCGCCCCTTTTAATTTTCTTGTTGACTTTTAATCGTTCTTGTCATAGTACGCCCTACCACTGAAAGCTAATTTTGCGCCCCTCTGGTGCTGCGCCCGGAGGCGGCTGCCCCCCTCTGACCCCCTTTCGTTACGCCACTGTGTGGACAGATTAATAATAATAACGTTAATAAAGTAAAAACACCACGACTACCAAATACCGATACGGACAAAACCACGATGTAAAACAAACTTTTCTTTAACCCCATGGCAAATAGGCAATATCTTCATCGACTCCCCCATAGACTATTAGTTACTAGATGCGTCTATGTAAACCTTTAGCAGATTAAACGAATATTGACTGATGATTGATTCATGAAATAGCAAGAGGTGAGGTTCTGGCGAGTTAATAGGATGGAACATTATATTGTTGCAAGCCGCATCACGATGAGAAAAAAATTTCTGAACATCTGCTGTGATGAGGTTTTAATCCATGGATATAGATCTCGGTTGACGGATGCTAATTACTAGATCATCGCGCAACCCTCACCCCAAAGAAGAATAACAATTCTGCTTAGCATGACCCGTGCTTCACTCGTTCCAGGGTTTTTAACTTAACATCACGAGATATTTTGTACGGAAGATGTCGGTCAGCCATCATCATAGGAGACCACGTGCTCTTCAGTCTAGCCGCAGCAGCAGCAACTGATAACGTCATCTCTCATCAATGTTTTTAAGCAGTCTGTTTAATGTGGGGTATAGTACGGGTATCATCACAAGTGCATGCAGCCGATCCAAGTCTCTCTCTGCCTCCGTCTCTCTATCTCTGTGTCCCTATCTCTGTCTGTCTCTGTGTCCCTATCTCTGTCTGTCTCTGTGTCTCTGTCTCTCTCTGTCTACGTGGCTCTATCTCTGTGTCTCTATCTCTGTGTCTCTATCTCTGTCTGTCTCTATGTCTCTGTATCTGTCTGTCTCTGTGTCTTTCTGTCTAGCCCGTGGCCCTATCCCTGTGTCCCTATCTCTGTCTGTCTCTGTGTCTCTATCTCTGTCTGTCTATGTGTCTCTATCTTTGTCTGTCTCCATCTCTCTGTCTCTGTGTCTCTATCTCTGTCTGTCTCTGTGTCTTTGTCTCTATCTGTCTCTGTGTCTCTATCTCTGTCTGTCTCTGTGTCTCTATCTTTGTCTGTCTCTGTGGGTATGTCTCCTCTATGTCTGTGTCTTTGTATTTGTGGGTATGTCTGCTTCTTTGTCTCTATCTGCCTGTCACTTTCTTCGATTTGTGTCTGCCTCAGTCATTCTGTCGCTTTCAGTCTGTTCGTCTGGATTCCTCTCTGTAACAGTGTGCCTGTCTGTCTGTCAGTTTGTCTGTCTGCCTCTGTCCTCCATCGACAAAAATATTTCGGAACTAAGCCTTTCATCGTATTGTATTTGATCATTTATAAAGCGCTTCCCACAGCATAAGCCTTTCAGAAGCGCTCCCAGCATAGTTGTAAAAAAACGTTTTTCGTTTTTAATTTTTCGCCAAAAAAACTGTCGGGTTTTTCATTTTTTATTCTTCGTCATGTTTTTTTCCATTTTTTATTTTGTGTATGTAACTTTATTTATATATTTACTGTAGCCTATGCTATTATTTGTTTAATTCATTTTTGTCTGATGTCCCTTACGTTGTCTCCGTACCTTCAAGGATTCAGCTAATTTACGTCACTATTTAATGTCATCATTTGAGAAATAAATAGCACAGTTCAAGAAATAAAATTTATAAAAGTTATCTGAATTTCTAAGTTATCCAAAATGCGAAATGTTGTCTCTGTAGGCCTAGGCCTACACAGTAATCTCCGATTCACTGATAAACTGACTGATATTAGGCCTACTCCATATTGAGTCGTTACATAACTACAAATTGTAAGTACAATTTTTAATTAAGTAGGCTACTGTAACTCCATACTTACAAAGTTTAGTTTTAAAATTGTGTCAGTTTTTGTCAGCATGAACTTAATGTTTACAATTTAAATTTGAACAGATTTATATATTTTTAATTACTCCATTTCTAATAAAACCAAACTTATAAAAAATAAAATAATTGTTGTAGATCAATATTTCTTAGTGTTTAGTTGTTTACTAATAAAGTTGTGTTTATTTTCTGATTAAAATTAAATTGTGTGAACAAGGTTTTTAATTTTTAAATGCAGAACAAGATTAACAAAGTCAAATTATTTTCTTTTTTTAATTTTAAAATACAGTAGTCTACAAGATGCAACAAAGTCAAATTATTTTTTCTGTTTAATTCTGGGATTTTTCGATTTTTTTGAATTTTTTCAAAAAACGACGTTTCCGTTTTTTATTTTCTTTTTACCGTTTTTAACAATCTATGCTGCGAGGTATTACGAGAGAAGAGGAAGGTTTTAAGATAAGAGAAAGAGGTAGAGATGCCACCAGAAAGGATTGTAGAGCGTAGAGAAGGAGGACTCCATTCCACAGAGAGGGATTTATGAAGGCAAAGGATCTGGATTTAGCCATTGTGGTCCTAACACGGGGAACGCTATCAACTACATGTAAATGGTATTATTTATTACTTGAGCAATTGAGTGATTGATTATTTAATTAATTCCACTTGAAAAAGCTATAAAGCGTCTCTCATACTCTCCCAAGTTTCTGTCAAGTATTGTAACCTGCCAATCAATTGCACAGCGCTTTCAAAGAAATATCGCAATTCAATGGAAACACGACACTGCACTTGACAACAGTTTCACTTGACACGAAGAAACGAAGAGCAGTCCCTTGAACTATAGCCTGAGAGGCAGCCATGGGTATGAAGCGTTAGCGACTTCATTTTCTTATCCTCAGCATATGAGGGCGGGTGGCCAGTCCTCTTCCTCGCCGTCTCATCTTCCCACCGACGGTCAGTGTGCTCATTGCAGCTGAGTTGGCTAGGGGAGCATGCGGAGCAGGTATCTCGAAACAAATTTCTGCCCCCCTGGCAGGGATTTGAACCCCCGACCACTGGCCCGACCACTGGATTAACAGTCCAGCACGCTAACCACTACACCATCCCACACCCCTCGATGACGTTGATTAATAACGCTTTGCGTTGGATGATATATACTTGCGCTATAGAAGTTACTGCGTTTGATGTGATCATATAGAGCTGACCTTGCGATTCGAAAACGAGAGAGCCTGGGCTAATGCTCCACCATCGGAAAAGTATTCCATTGTGATGAATTTGCTAAGCATCGAAGAGATGTCGACAAGATGTTGTACAACGCCAGGCTGAACACTGTCCTCCTCATCTGGCCTTGTATTGTTGGCCTCATCGTCCTTCTCATCTGGCCTTGTATTACTGGTCTCATCAGAACTGTCCTTATCACTTGGCCTTGTATCGTTGGCCTCGTTATTGCTGTCCTTCTTCTCGTGTTGTGTATCGATATGTTGATTGTCTTCAATACCTATCGTTGAGTTACTGGCCTCAACATTTTTATTGTCCTTAGCACATGGCCTTGTGTCATTGACCTCTACACGTAAACTGTCCTCTGCAATTAGCCTTGCACTGACAGAGAGATTGTCCTTTTCGCACCCTATTGTCTCACTCTCATCCTCTTCAGTTGGCCTTATCTCACTGTTGACCTTTTCTTTTGACTCTGTAACAAAAGGAACAATGTCCTCTTCACTTGGCCTTGCATTGACATTGTCTTTTTCCTTGGGCATCGTAATAACCTGGATAATGTCCTGTTCAACTGACCTCTTGTCGACATCGTCCTTTTCCATTGGCCTTGACTCATTACAGGCCTCTTCATAATTTGGCCTTGTATGGCTGCATGATTCCTGACTATGTAGCATCTGTTCTTCTGGCAAGAGCATCACGATGTTTGATGCACAGGAAAAGTCTGACTCCACGAAGTCACAGATGGCCTCACCTCGCATCACTTCCAGCACAGAAGCCTCGCATTGGATCTCAGAATCCCGAATGGATTTGGAAGAACTTGAGATTTCTTGGTCACCAATGTCGTAGGTGACCTCGTCTCGCGCGATCTCCAACAGCGAAGCGTCGCACGCAACCTGAGAATCTCGTTCCAGCTTTTGAGGAAGAAGACTTTCTCCAGAAGAACTCGAGATTTGCTGCTCACAGGTGACGTCACGTTTCGCAACTTCCGACAGCAACGTTTCACATTCAATCCGGGAATCTTTTTCCAGTATTGTGGAATCCAGAATAACTCCAGATGAACTCGAGATTTCTTGTTCACTGAAGTCGCAAAGGACCTGACGCCAAGCAACTTTTAACAGTGAAGTTTCACATTCAATCTGAGACTTTTGTTCCAGTTTTGAATAATCTTGATTTGTTTCAGAACTTGAGACTTCTTCATTACAAATGACCTCACCTCTCAGCTCCATGACAGAAGTTTCACACTGACTCTGCGAATCTTGTTCTAATTTTGAATAATCTTGATTTGTTTCAGAACTTGAGACTTCTTCATTACAAGTGACATTTATTTCAGAACTTGAGACTTCTTCATTACAGTTGACCTCACCTCTCACCTCCAAGACAGAATTTTCACACTCAGTCTCAGAATCTTGTTCCCCTTTCAAATAGTCTTGATTTGTTTCAGAACTTGAAACTTCTTCATTACAAGTGACTTCACCTGTCAGCTCCAAGACAGAAGTTTCAAACTCAATCTGAGAACCTTGTTCCAATTTCGAATAATCTTGATATGTTTCGGAAGAACTTGAGATTTCTTGCTCACTGGTGACATCACTTCTTACAACATTCAACAACAAAGTCTGATAAACCAGGTCCCTTCCAGATGAACTCAAAATTTGCACTTCTGCAGGTAAGCAGATGCAGTCTTGAAGTGGCAATGCAATACGTGTGTCACTATGGCAGCTGTTGTCAAGGTGATTTGTTACTCGTTCTTGTGTGTTTCGAATGGTATCCTGACTATGACCACAGTATGCTATTCGATCTATATTTTGATCATAGTCTGATTCTCTAGTGATCTGATCGATACACAGATCATCATACCCATCTTCTTTGATCCGATCTTTATCTTGATCATAATCATCTGAAACTCTATTGATTTCATCGATATGTTGTTGATGATCATCAATACCTTCATCTTCTTTGATGTGATCTGCACCTTGATCATGATCATTGCCGGCATTCACTGTGATTTGATCAACGACTTGAATATTGTTGGCATCTTCTGTGACTTGATTCAAGCTTTGATCACAAGTGATGTATGCTGCTTGAGTGTCTCGATTTTGGCCTTGATCATTATCCGTAGCTGTTATGATTTGATCTGCATTTTGATTACGATAATCGCATATGTCTACTGAGTCTTGATCATCATCCGAATCTTCTGTGATTTGATCAATGTCTTGATCATGATCTTCATCTGTATTTTCTATGATCTCATCTGTTTTGCGATCATAATCACTCTCAGTTCCTTCTGTGCCTTCATCATGATCATTTTCTTCATCTTTCTTTAGATCATGATCAATTGCAACTTGTTTCGCTTTATCATTGGCTCGATCAAGATCACCTAAGGTTTGAACCGTAGTTTGATGTATCGTTTGATGTATCGTTTGATCAGTGGCTGGATCTGTAGTTCGATCCGTGGTTCGATCTGTAGTTCGATCTGTTGTTTGATCTGTAGTTCGATCTGTAGTTCGATCTGTGGTTGGATCTGTAGTTCGATCTGTGGTTTCTGTGGTTGGATCTGTAGTTCGATCTGTCGATCTGTAGTTCGATCTGTGGCTGGATCTGTATTTCGATCTGTGGTTCGATCTGTGGTTAGTTCGATCTGTGGTTGGATCTGTAGTTCGATCTGTGGTTTGATCTGTGGTTGTACGATCCGTGGTTCGATCTGTGCCAAGATTATGATCTTCATCAGTGGCATCTTCAGTCTGTAGCTTTGATTTCCCATCCTTAGGCTTCACGTCTTAACAAACCAAATAAGAAAAATAAAGGGAGTGCAAATGATATCAACCACTGACTGATTGACTGAATGTTTGATTGACTATGTGACTTACTGACTGATCGATTGAATTACTGATTGATTGAATACTTGATCAATTTTGAGTTGGTTAACATACTGTTTGAATCACCGAATGACTGAATTGTTCTTTGCATTACTGACTTCTTCAATTATTAATTAATTGAATAATTGATTGAATCACCGGACCACTGTTTAATGATTCACTCATCGAGTAACGTTTTCGTCGATTGACAGGATGATTGACTAGTTGAACGAATTATCGACTGATTGAATAAATTGATTGATTAAATTGATTGAATAAACTGATTGATTAAATTGATTGATTAAATTGATAGATTAAATTGACTGATTGATTGATCGATTGATTGATTGGTTGACAGGTTGACTGATTGATTGATTGATTGATTGATTGATTGATTGATTTGATTGATTGATTGATTGATTGATTGATTGATTGATTGATTGATTGATTGATTGATTGATTGATTGATTGATTGATTGATTGATTGATTGATTGATTGATTGATTGATTGATTGATTGATTGATTGATTGATTGATTGATTGATTGATTGATTGATTGATTGATTGATTGATTGATTGATTGATTGATTGATTGATTGATTGATTGATTGATTGATTGATTGATTGATTGATTGATTGATTGATTGATTGTCTTACCACTGGCAATGGTCAGTGTGGCCGAACAGGAAGACCGGCCATTGCTATTGATGGCTACGACCTTGTAGACACCCTGGTCAGACCACTGGACACTGGCAATGGTCAGCGAATGATGACCACCTTCGTCCACTATGATGAGAATGCTCGGCGACTCGCTGACCACCTGACCGTCTTTGTACCTATGGAAACCAATGCAGAAAATCATTTACTATATTGTATGGTTAACATAAATTTATATTGCGCCTTAATATTATACATAGCATTTGTCTGTCTGTCTGTCTGTCTGTCTGTCTGTCTGTCTGTCTGTCTGTCTGTCTAGATATCCACCTATCTCTATATGTAGGAATATGCACGCATGTATGTATGTGTGCATAGATGTATCTATACACATGTAAATATCTGTCTGTCTCTTTATCTATCATTCCATATATGTATCAACTATCTATCATATATATATATATATATGTATGTATCTCTATCTTTCTATCCATACATCCATCTATCTATATATCTATCTGTCTAGCGCTTTTTAATGATCCTCCAAAAGGCAGAGACGAGAAAATTTTACATGCAGCACATTCATAAAATCCAGCCAGACAAGAGGCAGACAGAGACAGACAGACAGACAGACAAACAGAGAGCAGGGTGCGCAGAGAAAGAGGGGAGGGCTAGAGGGGAGGAACGGCGGGAGGGTTGAGGTCGATGAAGGAAGAAGCGATCTGAAGATGATATGCAACCAATCGAGATCGAACTGAACTCGCAAAATTGGTCCACGAAAAAATTAGATCGTCAAAATTGCATAGACGAACCAAATGGAGGAGAGTCCGAGGAATAATAATAGGAGAAGGAGGAGGAGAAGGAGTAACAGGAGGAGGAAGAAGAAGAGAGACGGCAGAGGAAGCAGATGAAGAGAATGAGAAGAAGAGGAGGAGTTAGAGGAAGAGGAGAAAGAGGAGGAGAAAGACGAGGAGGAGGAGGAAAATGGAGGGGAAGTAGAGCAATAAGAGGAGGAAAAGGGAAAAGTGAGGAGTAAGGGTATTATAATATAGGAGGAGAAAGTACACAGAGGAGAATTTGAACGAGGAAGAGAGAAGAATTGCAGGATATAGCTATATAGGGAGTTTAAATAGGATGCCGACGAGAAAGAGAGGAGTATAACGTGGATGGTGATGAGTAGCAGGAAATATGATGATGATGATGATGATGATGATGATGATGATGATGATGATGATGATGATGATGATGATGATGATGGTGGTGATGATGATGATGATGATGATGATGATGATGATGATGATGATGATGATGATGATGATGATGATGATGATGACGACGATGATGATGACGAGAACTAGGGAGAGGAATCGAAAAGTTGAATGAGTGATTGAATAATTGAGTCGCTGATTAACTGATTAATTGAAAATGAAGGATATTAGCATGGACATAAAAGGAATTTGATTAAGGAAGGGTTGAGAGGAGGAAGAGGATAAGCAGAACAGAAGAATGAGGAGGAGGAGTGAAAGTCTCTGAGAAGGATAACATAATAATCAGTAATTAAAATAAGGAAAGGATTAAGCAGGCGGAGGATCAAATAGAATAAGGAGGATGAAACTAGATAAGGAAATAGGACAGAACCTAATCTAATCTAATCACTTCTATAGCGACCTTATCATAATGCCGAAAACATCAAACCGAAAGAGGAAATAAAATGAGGATAAAATTAATAATAATTATCATAGTAATAATATTCGTGTTTATTGGCAAACCGCAGTAACATTGAAGCATTGAAAATGACGGTACACATTTCATAACCGTATTGAACACAGGTCTTGGATGAAACAGGATCACAAAACAGGAGGTGGATGAAAAGAAAGGAGGTACAAAAGGAAGAGAAGAAAAGAGAGGAAGAAACAGGGAAAGAATCGACTAAGAGGATACAACATGAAGATAAACAGAAGGCAAGGAATTCAGGAGGGTATACCGATGAAGATAAAGTAGCAGGAGAATGAGGATAAAAGGATAATGAGGCAGGGAATCAGAGGGCAACGATGAGGATAAGTATCAGGAGAATAAGGATAAAAAGAGGATTTGACAGATGAGGATAAAGTAGGCCTAGCAGGAGAATGAGGATAGAAAGGAGGCTGAAACGGAAGGAGGAAGCCAAAAGAGGACAATGAAAGAGAGGAAGAAACAGGAACAGAATCGAATAGGATTATAGGAGTATGAAACAAGAAGATAAAACAGAAAGGAGGGAAGTCAGAAGTATAAAGATGAGGATAAAGAAGCAGAAGAATGACGATAAAAGGTGGATGAAACGGAAAGACGATAAAACGATACGACGAAAAAGGAAGATAAAATCGGAGAAGGAAGCAGGAGCAGGAGTGGAATGAGATGGGAGGAAGCGCTGGAAAATTGACCGTTCAAACGCATGACCGATTCGTCGGACAACCGGAAAGTGACAGCGCAGCCGAATCGCCGCTCGACGCGACCGAATACGGATGAAGGCGCCAAGTAAATGAAGATGGACGGAAGATAAAGGAATAAAAGCCGAACTCGGAGACCACCGACAAAATCTAGATGACCCGTCACCATGGAGACGGTCGGCAAGGGTGACCTGTCGCCATGGGAGACGATTGTCGAGGGCTGGCAATTTGCAAGCGACCCGAGGCAAGAACAAACTTAATAAAGTGTAATTAGATGTGCGACGTCGTGATGTAGTCATAGATTTATATAGCACCAGGTCACAGACTACGTTGTGTTCAGCTAGCTGAAATAGCTTGAAGCAAAACATTTCAAATATTTTTAATCAAGCTCAAGGTTTCTTTCCTTTTTCTTGTAAGCTTATAGTAACTTATTAAAAATTTGTAAAGTTGATGAACGGTTCCTGTAAAATGACATCACACTATGTAACTATGTTCGCTGACTGATTGTTCCTTTTGAACATGCTTTAAATGACGTCATATTAAGTAGCTATGTTCGCTAACTGATCAGTTCCTTTCAAATGACGTCAAATGACGTAATTATGTTTACATGACAAATGAATTGTGTTAATAACTGTTAAGGCAAATCGACGAATAATTATTTTTGCGAAGTCAAAAAAATGCCTGAGGAGATTTAAAACATCATATTTATTTTCAGTCGTAGGACCTAACAATTGAAGCGGGGCGATATCCGTTGGCAAGTGTGTAATCGAATGCACAATTTATTGCTTCAATTATTTTCGTCTTTATTTCGGCGTTCCTCTGGTCGCTCACTCCGCTCTTTAGACCGGCATGATCTTCTTGTAGGCCTACATCGATCGCGGACTGCTACTGCCCAGCATCGTGCCTATGGATCTGTCGGTCCTATGCTCTGGAATGACCCTCCCTCTACGATTCGATCTGTGATCTTTACTGGGGATATTGCTGTCTCTTCTTGTCTGAAGATGTTTCTTTTCTAGCAGAGGTCTTCACACTGGGAGCGCCTCTCATTGGGTATTACTGTGAGGCGCTTTATAAATCTGTAAATACAATAGAATACAATACAATAGATTCCCTGGTGTCTATAGCAATTGTAGGCCCTACTGACCAAGTGATGCTGGCGACAGGTAGGTTGCTGCTGGCGAGGATGCAGCGGAACGTGGCCGAGCATCCGACGGAAGCGACCACCTGGTCCTTCAGCTTCTCTGAGAACATCGGAGTAGGAGAGAGACCTGGCGGGAAAATACAACAACGAAGAATGGCTGAAAGAATTAACTAAAAGGAAAAAAAGAAGATAGTAGGATTACAAATATACAACGAACGAAAGGAGAAGCAAGCAATTGAATAAATGAAAGAACGAATGAATAAAACAAAATGACAGATAATGAATAAATGATTGAAATAAGTAATTAAACAATGTGTGAATGATTTATTGACTCACTGACTGAAAAATAAATTTAAAAAAAGAATGAAAAACCCACATATCTACCTTCATTCGGGACTCTCTCCAGTGTCTTCCTGTGCCCCAGCGCATTCAGTTCAAACTTTTAACTCTCATGCGGAACTGTTTGGTCGGTGTAGCTCCTTCATACCTCAAGACCTTATGTACATCGGTCTCTTCACTCCATGGTCGCTCTACTCTCCGCTCGGCTGCCAGAGACCTTCTGGTTGTAACCCCGCATGCGCGGGGCTACTGCTCAATCTAGAAGTTTTTGCCTATGTTGGCCCTTCTAGTTGGAACCATCTTCCGCAGGAATTACGTCTTGAATATCTCAGCCTTTCTCTTCCCCTGTTCCGGAAGCGTCTGAAGTCCATTTTAATAATTAGTAATTTGTTAGCAATAGCACTGACTCAGAAGCACCTCTGACTCGCTGAGTGGCGCTTTTATAATGTTCGATTACAGTTACAATTACAAGTGAAAAGTGAATAAACGACTTAATCACCTTCCTCGTTGCTCTCCTGAATCCTTTCGTCTTTTGCAAAACCGCCCAACTGACATCCATCTTTCGCTTCAAGACTTTCCTCTTCACCCGTGGACCCTGGTACTAAATCCCCAGCTGAGGTTGTCGTCAATGGCTGACCTTTGAACTCGTCTTGATCCACAGACTCCGGCTTCAGTTCACCTGCGTCTTGTTCTGGTTCTTTGAATGCTTTAAGTGACAACCAATCACGGTCGATCGATGACGTCAGCTGACTCTGGATGAACTTCTCTCTACGACCTGTGGAGGTCGAGGTACTGGCCTTGTTCTCTGTAAGTTACAAGGGAAAGGTAATGGAATGTAATACAGATGGACCAGTCAGAGGAACGACTGTAGTAATGCCAAAGGCAGATGAAGAGACAGACAGACAGAGAGACAGAGAGAGACAGACATACAGACAGCCAGACAGAGACAGAGATACAGACATATAAAGAGACAGACAGAAAGACAGAGAGCAAGAAAGAGGAGAGCGCGATAGAGAGGAAAGAACGAGAGACTGAGAGAGAGAGAGAGCTCGCGAGAGAGACAAGCAGACATATAGACAAACGGGCAGACACAGACACACAGACAGACATATAGCCTACATGTGTAGTGTCATCGTGGGAGGAGCTGGTGCATGCATGTGCGGCTGGCCGGGCTAGGCTGCCATCGTCGTCATCGTGGGAGTATTTAAGGACAGTTCCGGCAATTATCACCAGTCGGTGCGTGTGGTGGAGTCACGAGCTCTGTGTAGCTTACATAGTGTATAATCGTTGTTTAATCAATAAAGAGTGTTACAGTAGACTTACTTACTAGACTTACATGATACAAGATAGTAGTAGAACGACACTACAAGTGGTGGAGAACCGGGGTAAACTGTAAATGGAGAATTAGCCAGATAACAGTGAAATTGTTTGATTGCACATATCATGGCCAACATTTCCAACTCCGTGACCGAGTAAG
Organism: Aporrectodea caliginosa; assembly: GCA_020284085.1. Lineage (NCBI taxonomy): Eukaryota > Metazoa > Annelida > Clitellata > Crassiclitellata > Lumbricidae > Aporrectodea > Aporrectodea caliginosa. The sequence continues at coordinate 69,337 of JACEVL010000353.1, forward strand.
CTCTCTCACAAGCAGTTAAAGACCTCCCCCAAAAGCAATGGGGTGTTCCCTAGCAGAAGCATCTTCCTGAGCTAACACAAAACCTATTGCTTGGGAACTTGAATCACAATTAATTATAAATGGCTTAGTCATGTCAGGATAAATCAGTACAGGTGCAGTCGTCAACGCCTGCCTCAATCGAACGAAAGCTTCTTCGCAGCTATCATCCCATACGAATTTCATGTCCTTCCGTAGCAATCGATTCAATGGACTTGCAATGATCGAAAAATTAGCTATAAACTTGCGATAATAAGATGCAAGGCCCAAAAATGATCGTATCTCTTTAGGAGTCCTTGGTCTTGGATAATCGCGAATGACCTTGACCTTCGAATCATCCACACCCACGCCATGAGGAGATAAAACGTGTCCCAAATAAAGAATTTTATCCAAACCAAACGAACATTTTCGAGGATTTAACTTCAAATTAGCATCATTGAGGCGGTCAAAGACTTCCTGCAAATGAACCAGGTGTTGATCAAAATTCTGACTATACACAAGAATATCATCCAGATAACACAAGACAGACTTAAAATGTAAGTTCTGAAAAACTCTGGACATGAGTAACTGAAAAAATGATGGCAAATTCCTTAAACCGAACGGTGCAGCTCGAAATTGAAACTGACCCTGATGTGTTATAAAACTCGATTTTTCCCTCGAGTCAGGATGTAACGATATTTGGTGATAACCACTCCGTAAATCCAACAAACTGAAATACTTAGGCTTTGCCTCTGTCACAGCATCAAAAATATCCGCTAATTGAGGTAATGGAAAACTTATCGGTGCGGTGACAGCATTGAGCTTTCTATAATCAACACAAAAACGAATCTCTCCGTTTTTCTTTTTCACCAACACAACAGGCGAACTCCACATACTATCACTCGGTTCAATCAACCCTGCTGATAACATTTTTTCTGTCTGTGATGCTATTTCGGCCTTGGCAGCAATAGAATGTCGATAAGATTTTTGGTGGATGGGTACGGCGGACCCAGTATGAATCGAATGTTGGGCAAAGCTAGTTCTGCCAAGATCGGTCAATGATGCCGAAAATGTACCTACATTGGCTTTCAGAAAATCCTTCAATCTAACATTCTCATCCGCAGACAAGTTATCAGAATGATAATTAATTTTAAGGTCGTCCAAAGATCTTGATTGTTCAGTGCCAGTCAGATTATTCGCATTATCATGATCATTAGAGGATGCGTTATCATGTTTTTCTCTTGGCACCCTCAGACATAATTTCTAGTAAAGAGACATTAATTTCTAGTAAAGTGTCTGATTCTGTCAGTGATCATATTGCCTTTAGTCATTTTCGTTCCCTTAAGCCAGCATAACCTTGTCTAACCTTGTAACTTTGTCACCGTAGGCGGATGCATGCAGCCGGAGCAGCTCAGATTATGCCTGCCCTGCACCTTTGCCAAATTCGTTTGGAGAGATAGTCGTTCTGGTACAGTCGATTAGTGAGCGAGAATATGCTATCATTCAACTCTTATCTTATTTTGGCAAGCTCGAGTGGTGTGATTTTAAATCGTTAAACCTCTCCTCTCTGTCTGTTATTCTTAGAATTCGGTTTCACTTTCGAGGTTGCTCATGATTGCATTGTGTAATGGGTAGGGGTTCTATAATAGTCTGGTTAATTAAACTTTATTTTATTCTATTTTATTATAGGATGGATTCCCTGGGAATTGGATTTTCAGACGTCATTGCAGATGGTTTTTACATGGCTGAGACACTGTATAATTTCACGTGTTTGGAAGCTAATTTGCATAGTCTGTTGTTATCTGTTGAGTCACTAGTTGCAGGAAGGTTGGAGGCCACTCTTGTGCATAAGGAGGACATTCAACGCGTGCTAGTACGACTTACCAGACATCTGGAGTCTTTAAGGCTACCTGTTCGACTGCTAGTCAATGATCCTGCATACTTTTACAGAGTTAATACTCATATTGCTACTATACAGCGCAGTTTCATTTACATTACATTGAAAATTCCTATTACAACTTTAAATTTTTCTATGGAACTCTATAAAGTCACGGTTGTAGCCAAGAGTATTAGTGCAGACAATCAGCATGCTACGTTACTTGACCACTTACCCCGTTATTTTGCGGTTGATTCCGTCAGTCACACGTTTGCCGTCTGGGAGGTGCTACCGTCATTACAGAGCGGTGACAATTTTCGCATTGTTGACATGAGTGACATCCAGTTAACCACTAATCCGGAAGCATGTATATTGGCATTATATATTGATGATCCAGTTTCTGTTCAGAGATTTTGCGCAATGCTTCTTCTTAATCAAAAGCCGTCATCATTTGTGTATTTAACATCCAATACAATAGCGATTGAAAATAGTTTATCTGACATGACCTTGAATTGTCCTACATTACATCCTAAGCGAATCGCAGCATGCATTTCTTGTCATATTTCCATCCCTAACGAATGCACACTGATTACTGATCAGTATATTTTCCCTGCATCGTGCCAGGAGGATGACCTATTTAATGCGACGCATACAGTGGTGCATCAGTTTAACTTGGCTGTCATTCAACAGTTCTTTGGTCGATCGGACTGGGCTACATTGAAGGCTGATGCTACAGTGGCTGAGCAAATTACACTACAGTTACCTATTTTTTTAACTCATTCAAATGCATCCACGGCGGCTGATGAACAGTTGACTGAAGAATTTGCAAGAGCTATGCAGTCTGTCAAGGACGGGCAGGTTATATTTAAGTCAAAGGCAGACATATTTCGAGATCAACTTGACATGTTAGGTAATACGGATTCTCCATGGTACTCTACTTCAAAATCTTTTATTATGCCTGTTGGATCCGTTCTGATTACTCTGCTTACTATAGTAACTATTTATTTGGTGATTAGGGTGCATCGATTGTCGGCTATTGTATTGGCGCTACCACAGGTCGTACAAGCTAATTCTATTCCACCGGTTTGGATTTTTTCACGGTCAACAACTGTTACCACATCCAGTTCCACGGTTTCATTGGGTTATGCAGAGTTTCCTTGGTTCCAGATTACGGTGATAATGTTTCTTTTGTTCATATTTTTAAGTGGGATTGTTCGGAAATTTTGCTACTGTGGGAAATCGTCGACTGCTAAGTCGGTTCGGTTAACTATGCACATATTAAACACAGAAGACACGGTTGTGATTCCCTGGTACGAGCTGCGATATGCTTTGAATGATTATGACATCGTCGCTGTAAATGCAATTTCTCACATTAGTCTCTCGCGTCGTTGTTTGGGACGTAAATTACGGTTTCAGTGGCACATTACAGTTTTACATAAACCGTCACAAATTCGTATTTTGTTGCCGCAGTCGCTACCCATTACTTGCGGTGCAGCTAGACGACTCGAGAACATTATTGGACCGACAAAGCGTTATTCTGTTAAACTTTACATTTCTAGTTCGGAGTTCAATGTTCCACTCGCTTTACAATAATGGTTACATTATTTCTTTAGTTTTAGTTGTGATTGCTAATCGAACTTTATTGTTATCGTTTAGTTTCGCGTTTGAGTACATTATTTACTGATGTCATGTTAGCTTTCTTGTGTTTATCAACATTATGGATTATGCTGATTGAGACGTACGATGTTATTACGCTTTGATTGTCGCTTACTAGTTGATTTGAACTTTCATTGTTTTACTGTTATCGCGCTTGATTATTTGTTGGTTCTCCACACGCACCTGGGTTGCAAGAAAACCCGCGGCTCGGGTTTTTTATTGTGACTGACCATGTAGTGTCATCGTGGGAGGAGCTGGTGCATGCATGTGCGGCTGGCCGGGCTAGGCTGCCATCGTCGTCATCGTGGGAGTATTTAAGGACAGTTCCGGCAATTATCACCAGTCGGTGCGTGTGGTGGAGTCACGAGCTCTGTGTAGCTTACATAGTGTATAATCGTTGTTTAATCAATAAAGAGTGTTACAGTAGACTTACTTACTAGACTTACATGATACAAGATAGTAGTAGAACGACACTACACATGTATATGTACGGGCTGACTATAATATTTCGTTTAATTGTAACTTTAGGTGTCGGCACTAGGATTGTCATGTCCAATTGATCCTATATCGCTGCTTGGGGGTTCCTGCCTAGCGGGACTCTGGTCCCTTTTGGATCTCCCAGTGTGATTCTCCTTACAGATTTTATTTTAGTTATAGTTACAGTTATAGTTAATGATTTTTTATTTTAGTTATAGTTATAGTTAGTATTATTTTTTAGTTATAGTTATAGTTATATTTACTGGATTTTTATTTTAGTTAATTTTAGTTACTACTTAGTTGCAATAATTAGGGCTACAAGCAAAATTGTGCTTATTAACACGCTGTTTCACAATATCCTCGTAGCTTTTGAATGCCTTTGAAGCATGGGTGCATTCAGCTTCATGAATACACGAGTTTCCACAGTAACTGACAAATGGCATAATAAAAATATGAATTTTTTCGTTCTCATTTATGTCGAATCGTCCTTACTGCACTTCCTATTTTTATTTTTTGCATTAACGAAAATAAAGATGAATTTTCGTTAGTGTTATTTTCGTTATAGTTATAGTTAATGATATTTTTAGTTATAGTTATAGTTATCGTTAACGAAATCATTTTATTTTCGTTAACGAACATTTTCGTTATCGTTATCGTTAACGAGAATCACACTGGGATCTCCCAATTGTTTCCCTTCATTAAGTACCCAACCAATCTGTACCTAACTTTTTAATAATTGCTTTTTCCAGAAATGCTGTACTCATGGACTGTAACTGAAATTGTGAAACAATAAAGAACGATTTGATTGATTGATTGATTGATTGACTTGCCTTCAACGTCCAGAGTGGCACTGCATGACACCTGGCCAACTGTATTGACCGCTCGGACAATGTACAGACCGGCGTCTTCAAGCCGCACTTTGGATAGCTCAAAAGAGCACAGTCCATAGTTATTCTACAGACACAAAATCCACCAAATCGACATTTATCTCGTCTTATCTAATCTTAAGATTGATTCTATGTTCATCACATCCGAGTGGTTCATGAACGGCGCCACATAAATGTCTAGTTACACATGCAGTTCATTCATTCATTACGAGGATTTATATAGCGCCACTTCGAGGCTACTACCGAGCTCCCGAACTAACCTCGGCAGTTGAATTGATCATATCTAATGCAGTTCAACTGATGTAATCTTGTCTTCCAATTTGATCGAATTTGAATAGATTTGTCACCAAATTCTCCGCCCCCTCTCTTTCACGTCATTGCGTCCTATTAGATCCTCTGACCGGCTTGACCTTTTCGTTCCCCGTGTTAGGACCACAATGGCTCAATCCAGATCCTTTGCCTGCATAGGTCCCTCTCTATGGAATGGACTTCCCCCATCTCTACGCTCTGCCATTCTCTCTGGTGGCATCTCTACCTCTTTCTCTCACCTTAAATCCTTCCTTTTTTTCTCGAGGTACCTCGCACTGGGAGCGCTTCTGAAAGGCTTATGCTGTAAGAAGCCCTATATATATATATAAATGCAAATACAATACAATAATCTAATCATATGATCTGATCTAAACTGATTTATTTCTGACTAATCTAATCTCATGAATCTGATCCAAAAATGTAACAAAATCTTTCTCGTCCCAGACAGAATTAGGCCTAGAAGCTCATCTGCCACCTTCTCTCTCTGGTCTCCTGGCAACCGCACTTGAACCTCCACATGGTATCTCTGACAACCCATCTGACACGACGCAGAGCTCGGGAATAAGCTGGTTCCCTGGGCTTAACATTGACGAATTGTCGATATTACGAATACGAAAGTCATATCCACTACCTCAACATCTCCTGATTGATCTTGTGGTTGGTTGACTGACCTACTAAATCATTGATCGATTTCCCGAATCAGTTACTAAAAAAATCCGTTCAACTGACCAGCTGACTGGTTTATTTATTTATTGATAAATTAACTCATTAATCGATATGCTTATTCATTGATTTAGAGGCACCCTTGTAACGGCATGGCTGTGTAACGGCATTACGTAAATTGTATTTATTATAATTATAATTACAATTAATTATAATTATAATTATGATTATGATTATTATTATTATTAAATTATAGTATCATTATATTAATATTATTAATATTATAATCATTATCATTATTATTATTACTGATTAACTGACTGAGTTGCTTTGACTGATTGATTGTTCTATTTACTGATTGACTGAATGTTCTTACAGAAATATGGATTCTTCCTGTGCTGAGCAGAGCACTTCCGTTTCCGCGGCACCACGTGATGCTCGGTTCCGGAAGACCAGACACGGAGCAGTTGAAGCGGATCGTTTGTCCCTCGTGACATCGCTTCGGTCGGAGACGGGCCGTGAACTGAGGCGCAGTCGTCATCTGCTTCTTCTTGCGCTGGGATGTTGCCGAGGCCCTCGTGTAGACTGACTCGAGATCGTCCGTCAAGGACGCGCGATCGAAACTCGACGGAGCAGACAGCATCGACTCACAGTCCATGCCTAATTGCAGACAGATTGCAAAATAATCATATCAATCAATCAATCAGTCGGTCAATTGATCAATCAATCAATCAATCAATCAATCAATAAATAAATCAATCAATCAATCGATCAATCAATCAATCAATAAAGAAACCAACCAAACAACCAACCAACCAATAATCAATCAATCAATCAATCAATCAATAAAGAAACCAACCAAACAACCAAACAACCAATAATCAATCAATCCTTCAATTAATGAAGCAATAAATCAATCAATAAATCAACCATCAATCAATCGGAATTTATATAGCTCCCTTCAAGATCTCTACGCAGAGGCGATCCAGACCCAGGACTAGCGGAAGAGAACAGTATGCCAGTTCCCCTACCGATGGTGGCTTATTTCATAGATCGACATCTCGGGCTAGCGCGGTCCGTACACGGGGATCTCATGTTAACTGGGGCGCGGTGGTATAGGGGAATGTTCGGTGCCTTGCAGCTGGAGGGTTGCGGGTTCGAATCCACCTCAAAGCCGCCGCGTAGGGACCCTGGGCAAGTCCTTCACTCGCAATTGCTCATGCGCTTCGGCGTGAAACTCCGATTCAGCGTCCGCGCAGTAGTCGGAGCGCCTCTGAATGGGCAATCTGGTAGGGGCGCTATAACAAGTGTTCACATACAATACAATACAATACAATGTGGTGTGCAGTAATTCTCCAGATACATACATAGTCTACATAATTTACCAGACTGGTAGGCCTATAATATTTTAGAAATTAGTCTGTATCAATATCCCTCAATTTCACAAGCGTTTAAAGACCATTCTGTTCGATCGGTCTGCCAGTTCGACATACGTTGTGATCTTGCATAGTCTGTTCTATGTCAAAGGCGCTATATAAATAATACAATTACATCACATTGTTATTTATTTCGTTGTGGTCCTTACGTTCGACGGCGAGTCTGGCCTCGGATATCTGACTGCCAGCGGCGTTCTTGGCCAGGCACGTGTACCATCCGGCGTGTTCGACATACGTCGCTGGAATGTAAAGCGTATGGAATTCCATTTCTTCACTTGATATCTGGTAGAATAGATCGTCCACGATTGGCCGTCTGTCTTTAAACCTTCAGATGAAACAATTTCAAACTAGAAATAAGATTGACTCAGCCTTCCACTTCCTAGGGGCGACTGTAAAACTAGCAGTAGAGCAGATGGGCGCCTTGCATGCTGCCATAGTTAAATTCGTTAAACTTGTTATCATCTGTTACTAAGTATGCAATCTGACTGCGTACTTGTCAGTTTGAATCAATAAACGAAAATACAGAAATGTAGGCTATGTATACTCCATAAACAGATTCTATATTAACAAAATGTCGTAACAGATCGGTTCTTTAACCCTTATAGGGTCACGATTTTTCTCAACCGATTTTTGTCACCGGGGGGTAAAAAAATACCCCCACTGTGATTCGCATGATTCTTATGGTTAACTCCGATTTTCAAGTATAAAACTAAAAACAGTTATTTATAGAAGGTACTGACATAATTATTGTTTTTATTTATGGAGCACAAGCTATTGCTGACGTCATTGTTTACTGTGTAGTAATGCATGCAGAAATTTTAGTATCACAAGAGTTATTCATCTAATATTTATGTATGAAATGGCCACACGGTCGTCACGAAGAATTGCGGCAGCGCAGGCGAGTGTTCAAATACAGCAGTGGATAAATGAGAGTGATGACCAAGAAGAAGAAATGAGCCTGATGATGAATTTGGTGTGGAATGTAGGCATCTACATGCACATGTATGTATGGATTGAACTATGTATACATGTAGCATATATATATATGTATATTTGTATTATGCTTATATATATATATATATTTATTATGCTTATATATATATATATATATATATATATATAAATATTATGTTCAGATACTGATAAGGAGACATTGTAACAGCAAGACACTCATGTGTAAAGCATGCATAATGTTATGTTTATAAATTCATGAGTAAAATAGCTACGACTTGGTGCATTTTCGTACTTTATAGCTGATTTGGGTGCATGAATAACTAATGAAACTGGATGCATTCTGTGGATAAAACATATTTAGGAAAAGTCATAGAAGCGATTTCTTCAACTATTTTCAGGGATTAAAATTTCCGTGAAAAACCGAGATGGGGGTATTTTTACCCCCCGGTGACCCTATAAGGGTTAATAAATCTATTTATTGCATAAATAAATTTTATTGAAACTATTAATAGGTCACATAGAAAACCATCTATTATTATACGGTTATATGTAAACTGAGTCAACTGACTGATATCTGGTTTAACTTTAATCTAATCTAGACTCTGATTATAAATTCGATCTGACCTAAATTAATCTAATCTAATCCTAATACCTAAAACGTCTAATCTCCTGGATCTGATCTAATCTCCTATAATCAGGAAATCTCATCTAACCTATAATCCAATCAAAGAGAAAAATATAATCATGTGATTTGACTAAAATTAATCTACTTTAATCCAGCCTAATCAAGGCTTTAGTGCAATTTAGAATCTAATACAGGCCTAAATTAATCTACAGTAGTCGTAGTTTACAGTAGTCATTAACTTAAGCCATTAATTTACAATAGTAATAAATTCGCAGCAGATGAGCGATTACAAGGCGTCGCTAATAGTATTGTATTGTATTCAAGCATTTGTAAAGCGCCTCTAGTAGGGTGAACCGTTCAGGTGCGCTCCCAGTGTGCTAAGCCCCTCGAAAACAAGCAGGTTTTGAGAAAAGCAAAGGAAGAAGAGAGACTGCTAGATAAAATTGTACAGCGAACAGAAGGAGAAAGAACATTCCAACGAGAGGGACCAATTGAAGCAAAGGCACGAGACTAGTTGCGAGGGATTTCTACGGAACTGACCACTGGACTTCTGGATATGGTCTTCCTGTGATCTTGCATTCAAGCTTTGTTGGACCACCTTCAACGACGATTGTTTTCGTCAGACCCTGAGGAAACTCTGGCCTCTGGCTGCCCTCCGGAATATCAACTGCACAGGCAAGACACATCAAAACGATAACCCAATACGATTAGCAATAAGGTCAAATATAAAATGTATCGTAATAGGTTTAAACAGATTAGGATAAATGCAGAAAGGATATACTATAAAGAGGAATTTCTTAAATATACTCAGAATCTATGACGATGGTAATGATGATGATGATGATGCTGTTGATGATGATAATGACGATGATGATGATGACTTAATAACGACGATTATGATGAGGGTAATGATGACGACGATAACAACGATGACGATAACGACGATGACCATGGTGATGATGACGATAATGACGATGTTGACGATGACGATAATGACGATGAAGACGATGCTGATGACGATAATGACGATGATGACGCTAATGATGATGATGATGATGATGATGATGATGATGATGATGATGATGATGATGATGATGATGATGATGATGATGATGATAACGATACTGATGATGATGATGATGATGACTGATGCTGATGAATAAAAACCCACCGAGTACGTCTATCTTGGCCAGGCACATGGACTGTCCATAGGGGTTTACGGCCAGACATCTCCATTCACCCGCATCCTCAGGTGTCACGCATGACATGACGAGGCAGAACATGGCACCATCCGTTTCCATATGATACCTGGTTGATGGAACTATCTTCACCTGACCGTGGAACCACGTGACCTCCGCCTCTCGCTTACAACTCACTGCAATCAACAGCCAGGCAAGCACAGGTTAAAGAGTAGAAGGTAGACAGGTAAACTTCAACAGATAAAGATAGTAAAGTAAAGAGGCAAAGTATAGGATTGCACACAAAATGATCATTTCTGGCGACCTCAGGACTCATTGGGTCCCTGTTAAATTGGGTGTTCCTCAGGGTTCTGTTCTTGGCCCCCTCTTATTCATTGTATACACGGCTGGTATTCCTTCCGTTTTCCCAAATCATTCGGCTATCTGCCATCATTTTGATGATGTCCAGGCGTATGTCCATGCATGGGCCTCATTCTGCTCAACTTACTCCTTCTTGCTGGTCATATTGACACTTTTTCCCAAGATCTCCATCTTTGGATGTCCTCTAATCGCTTTACTTTAAATTCCTCAAGAAACCCAACTTACTTGGTTTGGCACTCCCCAGCAACTACTGAAACTCGACTACACCTTACTCTCTGAAAAGTTTCCCCCATTTCACATTTTCATCTAGTGTCCGTGACTTGGGTGTCACCCTAGATGGCTCTCTCACCAAATATCCAAGCTTACCCGTTCTTCTTACTTCCAACTTAGGCTTTTCAGGGCTATTCGCAGATCTGTTTCATCCTCTATCTTCCCCTCAATTGCCCACGCTTTTGTCTGTTCTCAAATTGACTATTGCAATTCTCCCCTTGTTGGCATACACAAGGTTCGTCTATATCCTCTTCAGTCCGTACTGAATTCTGCTGCGAGACTTATAGCTCTCCTCCCTCGATTCTCTCACATCTCTACATTTATGGCTGAACATTAACCTCATTGACTACCTCTCTCTGCGCGCATCCAATTTAAAGTTCTCATTCTCGTCCTCAAATCTCAACTTATAGCTGGGCCTTGCTCAAAAATATCTTTGTCACAAAATTCTCTATCCTCGCTCTGCCAAGTCATTGCGTCCTCTCAGATCCTCTGACCGGCTTGACCTCTCCGTTCCCCATGTTAGGACCACAATGGCTGAATCCAGATCCTTTGCCTGCATAGGTCCGTCTCTATGGGATGGACTTGCCCCTTCTCTACGCTCTACCGTCCTCTCTGGTGGCATCTCAACCTCTTTCTCTCACCTTAAATCTTCTTGGGGTACCTCGCACTGTGAGCGCTTCTGAGAGGCTTATAATATATATATGCTGTGAGAAGCGCTTTATAAATGATCACGTACAATACAATAAAGGTAGAAGGGTTAAGGTCAAATGAAGAATGTAAAAAGTAAAGTAAAATAGGGTAAAAGGTAAAGGTTAAGAAAAGGTAAAATGTAGAGATAAAAGATAAAGATAAAGGTTAGCTGTAACGGTAAAAGGATAAACAACGCAGTACAAAACAATGGAATGGATTTGAGAATTCTACATACGTAATGAGCTAAGAATGCATTTTCCACCAGCTGGAACAGTCTGATCAAGGAGCGGAAGAGAGAACTGGGGAGCAATGCGAGCATTGTACGAGCTGTAACCGGAACTGTAACTCTCATTGATCGAGTCGGTCGTGCTTAGACTCAGTGAGCGTTCCAGATACATTGGTCGATCGATGCCCTGTGAGCTGCGCAGTTCCAGTGGGACACTGTCACGATCATAACTCAAGCTGGAACGAAAACACATTCAACAATATCATACTTTATCAACAAAATTTTTTGCACGCCCTCACTATTCATTATAACAAGTTAATGCAGTTTTATTCATTAGCCAATGATTGCAATTAATTATTTATTTATTGAAATTCATATTAATTAATTATTTATTGCATTTACTAACTGCCCAGTTATTAGTTTGATATAAAATGACATTTCTTTCACTATTAGAATATTCAGAAATTAAATTGCATTCATCAACTAATTATTTAGAAAGTAAAGCATTTGGAAATCATTGCCAACCAACCAACCTTCGTCTTCTTTTGCCAAAATCACCGGATTTTCGCCAACCAGATTCTACCACAGAAAGTTAGCAAAAATAAACAGATGTTAAAATTTCTGAACAGTTAAAGTGAAAATTTAGTATAAGCAGTAGACACATAAGAAGAAAGTGGTAGATGGATCCACGGTTTAACGACACCTTATGGCAACAAAGGCCGTTCACGTCGGCAGAAAATACTTGGAACAGTTCTCACCGCTCGTATGGCAGAATACAGCTCTAAATTCACGGTGGGGTAGACCGTGTATGCTTTTACGTCTAACCATGCGCTGCATCCCAACCACGTTTTTGCCAATCAAAACCCAAAGGTGATCAAGAATGGATCCAGAGGGTAGAGCAATTCTGAAACGCCTCAATTTGATAAATTTACGGGCTACAGTTCAGCAAGGCTTGCCCACAGAGATTGTTAATTAAAAATACAGTTTCATATGATGATACTGTTACATACAGTTAAACGAAATACAATCAAGAAATCAAGAAAAAGACATCCTTCTCAAGAAAATATATGGAAAAGAGTAAGAGAAACATAAGAAAATGACACGTGAAGGTCCTGAGAAATATTCGGGACATGAAAGTAGGCTTCAGCTTCAGTCCTGATAACGTTAATTTCCACCATACATACAAATATCTTGAACATGGTAAAGTTAGAGCCTATGCTCCTTTCTGAACTTCGAATCCGCCAGTGAAGATCAGACAAGTCAGTATACAGATAGGTAAATATGACATTTAATCTATTGTTACAGTGCAATTTTGTGCATATTTAGTCAGTGGTTGTCCTTCTCCTTGGAATGGCCTACCTTTGGTAAAGGATTTCACCCGAACAATTCACTGAAAAATGAGCAGGGTCGAGGTCATACAGTCGCTATATTAAAACATGTAAATTTACATTTAAATCTGCGAGTACTGACTTGGAACGCTATATACACCTATACCAACAGTTGAAACTGTTCTTTTCAGTCAGGCTAGATTGGAAGCGCATCACCAACAATACCAATAGGCGCTATATTTTTGCCTATGACTGAATGAATGAATGAATGAATGAATGAATGACCTGAATGAATGAATGAATGAATGCTGAATGAATAATGAACGAATGAATGAATGAATGAATGAATGGAATTAACCTTGGACGTTGAGCTCTCCGACCGTTGTGCAAGTTCCGAGGCGATTGGAGGCAATGCAGACATATTGCCCGGAGTCATCAATGTCGACATCGCTGATGTTGAGCATTGCCAGACCGTGCTTGTACCAGAAGATGTACTTGCTATCGTTCTCGTCCAACTCCAGCTCCTCATGCAGCCTGTGAATGGGGCAATTATGATCAATTGAAGATGATGATGATGATGATGATGATGATGATGATGATGATGACGATGACGAAGAAGAAGAAGAATGATGACGATGATGATGATGATGATGACGATGAATGATGATGATGATGATGATGACGATGATGACGATGATGATGATGATGATGATGACGATGAGATGATGATGATGATGATGATGATGATGATGATGATGATGATGATGACAGTAATAATGATACTCATGACGAAGATAAAGATCACTGTTGTATTTAATAATGATGACGATAATTGCCTAGCAACCTCCGTAATGAACTACTTGGTCTGCCTTTGCCCCTTTTCCGCAAGCGTTTGAAAGCCATTCTTTTCGATCGTGGTTTGGTGTTATCAGGTCGGGAGCGCATCATGAGGAGTTTCTCTTGAAGTGGCGCTATATAAATTTACGATTACGATTATGATTACGATAATGACTATTAATTAATTCATTCTGATAATTTATATAGCGCCTCTACAGGTATCTACTCAGAGGCGCTCTCTGTGCTAGTCTATTATGAAGTTTAAGTATCATTACCAACGAAAAATTACATCAGTTAGCAATGCACGATGCACAGTTTACTGTCAGTAAGCTAGAAGAGTCACCACTGGCGGGCCAACGCACACGCTTGGAACCAACCAACGGATTCCCGTCGAAAGCTGAAGATGGCATGATATGATATGACGTTGATGCATTGATACAATATTGATGATGATCGATAGAAGAACAATACTTTGCGACTCACCATTTGACCTGTGGTTCAGGGTGACCATAGAATCGACACTTGAACCTTCCAACTGTGCCTTCATAGGCCTCTGTGTTGGCCAACTCGATGACCACCTGCGGTGCCTGATCAGGCAGCTCTACAAGAAGATCAAGGTAAACCAGCGTAAAGTTGCTGAATTGAAATAAAGTTATGGTAGGTTAGTAAACGCACTGTACCATGTACATAAGCTAAAGTGAAGAACTTACTGTAAGATAAGCCAAGTTATATTTATCTACCAGCTTTTCTCTGCTCTTTGCTGTATCACTCAAATCAAATATATTGCAGCTTGATTAACCCTGGCGGGCTACCGGGGGTGGTTGCCACTGCCTTAGAACTTTTCATCTCAAACTTTTTCCGTATGGAATAAAAATTTGACCTTTTGTAGCTGTAGGGGGTTCATTTGCACACGTTTTGAGGTAAAATGTGAGATGATATCTCACACCGTTCAAAAGTTATGGCCAGAGGGGTGGATACCACACCCCTAGATTTTCGACTATATCTTATCCGTCATTTAATATTAAGAGACACAAATTATACCATTCTATAGAGGGAATGTGGCCTACATTTCCATGGTCACTGAGCTGACCTGAGACAACCGGAAGTGCTCAAAATAAATTATAAACGCGTAACATGCGTGAAAAATGGCAGCTGAATGGAAGGACTCCCCCCTTCTTTTTTTGTCATGTAGCGTATTCATTTGTCTTCCTTTGAAGAGAAACAAAGATACCATTCTTTAGAGGGAATGAAGGGCTTCATTTGTATACCTACATCTTTGTCTTTTGAATACCGGAAGTGATCAAAATAAATTATAATACGCGTAATCTGTGTGAAAATGTTACAGTTAAAAACCGATATATATGTATGGATATATATTTATGGATGTACATTTATACTATATAAACATGTGTAGGGAAGATTTTGTGTATCTTTTAACATAGATTAGTTTCAAAACACACATAATCTTATATTTGTTTATCCAAAAAGTAGAAAAGTACGCAATAATATACAATATTGCTAATTAATGGGTCCCGTTGTTAAAAGTGATGTAATTTCGAGGTGCATTCACATAATGTACAACTAAATATACCATTCTGTGCAGAAATGAATGCTGAATCCAATGCTATATTACAAGTTATGATATGTAAAACCAAACACGAAATCCAGGGGGTGGTAACCACCCCCCCTTGGTAGTCCGTGTTACAAAAAAAGCTTGGTAGCCCTAGGGTTAACAGGCTGGCTTTTGCTGTGTCTTGCTGTGTCTTGCCTGCTGCAAGACAGCACTAATCCATTGTCCAGTTCTATGCATTGTGTCGGAACTTTAATGGATGACTCATTTGTTCCAAATTACTGACCAATCGTAGCTTTGCTTCTGATTGTTCTGACCTCTAGGATTTCGACCAGACTTCTGCAGTGGCTTATATTTAACAGCATAGCTTTGTGGTTAGTGTGCTGGACTGCCAGTGGAGAGGTCGGGGGTTCAAATCCCCGCCATAGCAGAAATTTGGTTCGAGATTTCTGTCCAACCTCCACCCTCTAGCCAACTCAGCTATGAGTAGGGCCTACACTGACCTACACTGTCGGTTGAAAGATGAGACGGCGAGGGAGAGGACTGGCCATCCGCCCTCATAAGCCGAGGCTAAGAAAATGAAGGTGCTAACACTTCATACCCATGGCAGCCTCAGACTACCTTAAGGGACTACTCATTTTCTTCTCACTTGAAGAAATCATCGATTGATGCCTTTTGCGTTACAATTACGAACAGTATAGGACCGTATAGTCAACTACCTTCATGTCAGCTGAAAATGGCCGAGGGGATGTTTGAAAAGAGTTATTGAAAAGAGTTATTGAAAAGAGTTATTGAAAAGAGTTATTGAAAAGAGTTATTGAAAAGAGTCATTGAAAAGAGTTATTGAAAAGAGTCATTGAAAAGAGTTACTGAAAAGAGTTATTGAAAAGAGTTATTGAAAAGAGTGATTGAAATGAGTTATTGAAAAGAGTTATTGAAAAAGTTACTGAAAGAGTTATTGAAAAGAGTTATTGAAAAGAGTTATTGAAAAGAGTTATTGAAAAGAGTTATTGAAAAGATTATTGAAAAGAGTTATTGAAAAGAGTTATTGAAAAGAGTAATTGAAAATGAGTTATTGAAAAGAGTTATTGGAAAAGAGTTATTGAAATGAGTTATTGAAAAGAGTAATTATTGAAAAGAGTTATTGAAAAGAGTTATTGAAAGAGTTATTGAAAAGAGTTATTGAAAAAAGTTATTGAAAGAGTTATTGAAAAGAGTTATTGAAAAGAGTTATTGAAAACAGTTATTGAAAAGAGTTATTGAAAAGAGTTATTGAAAGAGTTATTGAAAAGAGTTATTGAAAAGAGTTATTGAAATGAGATATTGAAAATAGTTATTAAAAGAGTTACTGAAAAGAGTTATTGAAATGGGTTATTGAAAAGAGTTATTGAAAAGAATTATTGAAAAGAGTTATTTGAAAAGAGTTATTGAAAACAGTTATTGAAAAGAGTTATTGAAAAGAGTTATTGAAAAGAGTTATTGAAAAGAGTTATTGAAAAGAGTTATTGAAATGAGTTATTGAAAAGAGTTATTGAAAAGAGTTATTGAAATGAGTTAATGAAAATAGTTATTGAAAAGAGTTATTGAAAAGAGTTATTGAATAGAGTTATTGAAAAGAGTTATTGAAAAGAGTTATTGAAAGAGTTATTGAAAAGAGTTATTGAAAAGAGTTATTGAAAAGAGTTATTGAAAAGAGTTATTGAAAAGAGTTATTGAAAAGAGTTATTGAAAAGAGTTATTGAAATCAGTTATTGAAAAGAGTTATTGAAAAGAGTTATTGAAAAGAGTCATTGAAATGAGTTATTGAAAAGGAGTTATTGAAAAGAGTTATTGAAAAGAGTTATTGAAAAGAGTTATTGAAAAGAGTTATTGAAAAGAGTTATTGAAAAGAGTAATTGAAAAGAGTTATTGAAAAGAGATGAGTTATTGAAAAGGGTTATTGAAAAGAGTTATTGAAAAGAGTTATTGAAAAGAGTTAATGAAAATATTGAAATGAGCTATTGAAACTTCAGACCACAGGCATTTCGAATTCTCAACGTCTATCATGTGGCACGTGAGTGACGTGACTTACGTCACACTTGTGCCTTAACTATCGCGATTGAAGTTGCATACTAGCGACATCTTTGGAATAATAAAACTCAGGACGCTCATGAGAAATGTTATCTTTTTCCAAGATATTGATTTTTTATCGGAACTTCGGAAATAGGGTTTTCTGAAGACCTGAGTATGTTGCTTGCGTTTTTCTTGTGTGTTTTTCATTACTTTAATCAATTTTTGTTACCAAAATAACTGATATCTTACAAAAATCAAATGCTAGTACAAAAACCAGAGATAACGGTCTGGATATAATTATAATAATAAGAAAATTTTCCGAGTGGCTACTTCAAGTAACGTTGTTGGACTGTTACCTTAATCGCCGAATGGCATTGGCAGAGAGAAAAAGATTGTCCGGTGCACAGTTTCGCAAACGGAGGGCCGAAAAACAAAAGGATGAAACAAAACAACAAGGTTCTTTTTTTAAGTATCTGTGTCCACCGCACAGAGACGAAGATGAACAACAATTAAACGATCAAACAGAAGCAGTCACCAAAGCGGAGGAGATAACAGAAGTCGAAGAAGAGTTTGATGCAGAAAATGAAACGCACCAAGAAACAGAATCTGCAGGACAAGAAGAGTTTGAAGCAGAGAATGAAAGGCACCAGGAAACAGAATCTGCAGGACAAGAAAGTGAATATTTAACTGAATTATATGTTAACTATGGCGATCCCGCTACTTGGACAAAAATTGAAGATCGTATGCGACATATTTTGGTAAAACATGGACCAGAACAACTTCTGCAGTTTGATTTTCCTAAAGACAGTTTGCAAAGAAAATTCTCTACAATTCATTACAACACAAAGCTTGTCAATGGAGAAGAAATTCGCCGTCATTGGTTGCAGTATTCTGTAAGTAATGACTCCGTTTATTGTACGATTTCTTATAAAGTGTTAAAATAAAAATGTGCACTTTCTAATATTAATTAGTTGTCGCACTTACTGGGGGCGCAGTGCGACAGGTTCGCCTAGGGCGGCAAATACTCTGGGGCCGGCCCTGTTCCTGCCAACAGCCATATAGGACTCATCAACATTCCTCGGCATTGTCAAGCGCCTGAAATGTATCTGTCAATCATCCTTCTCCTCCTCTGCACTCGGTACCTGACCGCATCCCATATTAATTTCGCCCCTCCGGCCACTCTATTACCCACATACAGTCCACAACCAGACTTAATAACCCCGTAACCCCGCGGTTATGAAGTCTGGTTGTGAGTTCGGTAAGAAGCGAGTTACAGCCATCAAAGCGTCTGCAAACCAATGTGTTTGCGGCAGTGTGAGAATTGTAGAAAAAAGACTGGGTGGTCAGACTTTAATCCATGTGGAGTTGAATATTTTATCCGTATTTTGCAAACTAATGTCTACGACTTTGAAAGCAGCAGATTTTAACGCTACCGTAGCAGGTTTGTAAGTCATACTCGAATCAAAATCAAGTCCTCTGTTGACGAATTTATTCAAAAATGCAATAGAAAAATTAAAATGATAACGACTTTTATTAGTACACCATTCACATGGTCACAGTAAACCAGAGCATTACTTTACCCACAAAGTGAATTGTGAGAGAAAATCATAAAATATACACAATAGAAACAGTCGATATGAAAACCAGAAATTCTAGAACTTTACAACACTTATCTTTATTGCACATTCAATGCAATGCAAGAGAAAACCAGAAAATAATTACTGATTTTGAACAAGTAGCAAGTAAATAGCAGGAAATCATGAAATACCAGTACTGAGCATTAATATAAGTTATTGCCAAAACTAAACACAACTGTAGGTACTGCTGCTGATGTCTGATGCATTAATCAAACAGTTTAGTGCCATGTTCCTTTCATTGTGTTTTTTGGAAACACCGGTGGTTTTATCTAAAGCCCCATTTCTCCCCGACTTCAACCAACTGAGTACTGACAACATATTTTGTTGCATTCCAACTGCTCAACGGTAGACCGTTAATTCCGACCATCATGCCGTCATCAACTGAAGCTGTCAATAGCTTATTTCGAGCAGCTGAGTGATAGAAATTCATTTGACTGAAGCCTCTTTCGCATTCAGCTGAAGAAATAGGTAGAACTGCAAGCAGATTCGTGAGAATTTTCAATTTTGGCCTTGCAGTTTCAGTGCGTTTGAATAAAGCATATTCAAGAACAATATCTACAGATAATGTTTTATCGAGATTGAAAGCTTTACAAAGAGATGCAACTTCATTTTCCCCATACAGAGCTTTCTGTAATGGGTCCTTTGGCCACAGTGCTTTGTTTAAAACACGAGCTGCAGTCAAGATATCAGTGGATGGAAAACGCTGCACTACATTGTCATGCAGTGCTTGAAAAAAATTGTGAACGAAAAGCCTCAAATTTTAAGTCATCACTTTCGCTCTTAGTTATGGATACCCCCATGTAACAACCTCCTACTGCAAAACTTTCCAAAAATTTGTTAAGAGCTCTCCCATTGCTAACTTTTAAGGCAAGCATTTTCACTCGTAGATTATCTACATGATCCATCGCATGTATGATATTTGAATCATTTTTTGCAAGTACAAAGACAACTGCTTCAAACAACGCAAACCATCTTTAAGTAAGCAAGTCTCATCTACAAAAATCCACGAATTAAGTTTCTTTAGTAAACCCTTATATTTGCATTTCTCTTTTGAAGTTCTTGCTGATTCCTGAGAGCAATTATTTACAAAATGTTGATTTAATGCTGCATAGTCATGCAACACTGAACAGCCACATAGAATGAAAACACCCAACAAATATCAAATACTTTTTGAACCTTCAGAATTTCAATGGCAAATGAATCAGCTACGGCTTGTAATTCAGCCAGGTTTTGGGGGACATGCTATACACTTTGTATAACTCATCCATAAAAATACGGAATTGAGATGCTACATTGACAGTGTCTACTGCATTTTTAACTGCGAGTTCAAGGCGATGGGCCATACAGTGAAAGCTCTTAATCAATGGATATTTGGCTTTGAGCAAAGTAGCCACACCACTGAATTGCACCATGAAAATTTCTTCTCTTTGTCAGAGTCAATAATGTTAAATCACACTAGCGCAACTCAGAACTGGGGGGTTGGAATCGACCCCTGGGGTGTGCAATGAAGACTTAACTAGGGGTCCTAAGAAAGACTAGGGGGTTCAACCCCCAACAATTTTCACCCTGGTTTGAAGACATACCCTGAGACACGGTAACCGATTGGTTAGAGCGCTTGTCGCATACTTCAACCTACCTCCAACTACTAGAGTGTACATTGATTGTCTGGCCTTGATGATGTTGTTGTTGTTGACAGGCACGTTGAAACCAAGTTATTCGGATAGTTATAGTATAATTAGTATGTAAATATCCTACATAATTTATATAGCGCCTCTTCCACAGTTCTTCAACAGAAATCGCTCAGTGATGGCAAAGAACTCATAAAGCAGAGTTACAATGGAGGAGAAGGAGGAAGAAGAGGAAGACTAATAATATGAAGAAGATGAAGAAGAAAAAATATGAAGAATCGTTATTCTAAAAATCGTAATTAGCAATTATTAATACAATGAAACTGATATTTGGTTATGACTTTCTATAACTATGAGCCCTAATTTTGAACAACTCCTTTAGCACAGAGGTTATGTGTGAATATATTGACGTCTTAAATATATATTTCATTCATTCATTCATTCATTCATTCATTCAAAATTTTTATATAGCGCCTCTCTTCAAGGTAACTACTCAGAAGCGCTCCGAACTCCAGCCCGGCAAAAAGGTAAGTTTTCAAATGGTCATAAAAAGGATCTGTAGATGATCTAGTGAACAGGCGCAACTGCAGAGGGAGACTATTCCAAACCCTAGGGCCTACAACAGAGAATGCACGGTTCGGCATAGTTGCTGAGCGCACAAACGGGCCCACCACTACCCTCTCAGCAGAGCGAAGGAAGCGACAACCCTAAGTCCCCGGCACCGGCTGACAGAGGTCTATTAGGTAGGCTGGGGCAAGGCCAAGCTGGCATCGCCAGACCAAAGAGACAACTTTATATACACCGTGAGGCATTAAAAAGGAAGCCCCTGAAAAATCGTTATACATGTAACTCATTCAATAATTAATCAAAACAAGAGCAATTTACGCAAAACATCTATCGTTAAAATCAATAATTTTATTTAAAAAGGCCCAATAACAATTTCCCGCTAAATCTTTGACGTAATAATAATGACGTCATTTAATTTTTCCACCATTTACGAAAATGGCTTTCAGTGAGGAAGATAAACACGTTATAAAATTTTAAAGAGAAAACAAACATTATGGAGCAAAAAGATTTTTTAAAGAGTTTCCTCATAAAAGCTGGTCTCGTAGTCGATTGGACAAGATTATTCGCAAGATTAATTGTACTGGAACTTGAAGTGGAACTTCGCAACGTCTTCCCGGCAGTGGCCGTCCGCGCACTGCTCGAACTGCTGACAAAATTGAAGAAGTTGAAACACTTGTTTTGAGCCAGAAAGATTTGCCGCAAACACACCGTACTCAAAGACAAATTGCTCGGGAAGTTGGTATGTCTCGACGTTCCGTTAATCGTATTGTGAAGAAAGACTTACGTTTGATATGCATGAAAAAACGTAGGGCTACTCATGTGACTACGGTCACATGAATTGACCGTGGCCAACAAACAAGCTCGACTTGACCGCAGTCGCCTTTTGTTGCGTCGCTACCCAGCTAGCCTAGTATATTTCATCTGGTTTACTAACGAAAAATTATTCACAGTTGCTTCTCCTAGCAATACTCAAAATGATCGTCTGTATGTAGCAGTTGGAACTCGAAAGAGTGATATTGCAGCGGACCGCCTTTTACGCACACGTCCGACGTTTAGCAAATCCCTGATGGTTTCAGTCGGTGTTTCTTTCCTGGGGCGCACGTCAATTCACTTTGTTGAACCGGGGGTAAAAGTCAACGGCCAATACTACAGAGATGTTTAACTCATGGAAGACCTTCTACCTGAAATTCGAGAAATCTCTGAATTTTACATTTTCCAGCAAGATGGTGCTCCAGCGCACAAAGCTCGAGAATCGGTTGCACTTCTGACGAATGAAACTTCTGACCTCATAATTCCTACACTATGGCCCCCTAACAGCCCAGATCTGAATCCCGTAGATGATGAAATATGGGGATGTATGCAGGAAATGGATGCTGAAGATCTTCGTAAGCGAATCTTGCTATCTTGGAACGATCTTGACCAACCAATTATTGACTCGGCGGTGCGTGAATGGCGCATGCGACTTCGCGCATGCGTAGAAGCTGAAGGCGGAGAGTAACGATTTTGTGGGGACTTCCTTTTTTATGCCTCACGGTGTATATATATTTTTATGTGTATTATGTAGGTACGTAGTAGGTCGATAAGTGTGCATGGATTTATGTGTCGGTGGACTGGTGGATGCAAATGTACGTAGGCCTATTATGTATGTAGTCTATGTAAGTTCGTTTTTTTATGCATGGATAGGCCTATCAGACCAGGTTCGTTTAGACTGGATTAGAATTCAATTGGATTAGATTATAAATTTGCAATTTCTTCGAAGTACATGTCAGCCATTTTGAGCGGTTGTATCTCGATTTAAAAATTATTTCCTTATGTCTGCCCTTAGTTAAAAAGCGCCAACTAAGTAAGTATGTCAGTATGTAAGTATATTCTTTATTAAACCAATTGCATATCCGCACTATGGTGTACATACATTTATACAGAGTATAACATTCTTATTATAAACGATCTGCGTGTGAGATTGTCCGCTTGTGGAATAAAACAGTCATATAATCTCTCTGGCGCAGGGAGTAGGGGGCAGCTTTTTTGGGGGTTGAGCCCATTTTACCCCCGGTTCAACAAAGTGAATTGACGTGCGCCCCAGGAAAGAAACACCGACTGAAACCATCAGGGATTTGCTAAACGTCGGACGTGTGCGTAAAAGGCGGTCCGCTGCAATATCTCTCTTTCGAGTTCCAACTGCTACATACAGACGATCATTTTGGGTATTGCTAGGAGAAGCAAATGTAAATAATTTTTCGTTAGTAAACCAGATGAAATATACTAGGCTAGCTGGGTAGCGACGCAACAAAAGGCGACTGCGGTCAAGTCGAGCTTGTTTGTTGGCCATGGTCAATTCATGTGCCCTACGTTTTTTCATGCATATCAAACGTAAGTCTTTCTTCACAATACGATTAACAGAACGTCGAGACATACCAACTTCCCGAGCAATTTGTCTTTGAGTACGGTGTGTTTGCGGCAAATCTTCCTGGCTCAAAACAAGTGTTTCAACTTCTTCAATTTTGTCAGCAGTTCGAGCAGTGCGCGGACGGCCACTGCCGGGAAGACGTTGCGAAGTTCGGAACTTCAAGTTCCAGTACAATTAATCTTGCGAATAATCTTGTCCAATCGACTACGAGACCAGCTTTTATGAGGAAACTCTTTAAAAAATCTTTTTGCTCCATAATGTTTGTTTTCTCTTAAAAATTTTATAACGTGTTTATCTTCCTCACTGAAAGCCATTTTCGTAAATGGTGGAAAAATTAAATGACGTCATTATTATTACGTCAAAGATTTAGCGGAAAATTGTTATAGGGCCTTTTTTAAATAAAATTATTGATTTTAACGATAGATGTTTTTGCGTAAATTGCATTTGCTTTGATCAATTATTGAATGAGTTACAATGTATAACGATTTTTTCAGGGGCATCCTTTTTAATGCCTCACGGTGTATATAAAGTTGTCTCTTTGGTCTGGCGATGCCAGCTGATGTAGCCCTTACTGGTCCGATCAAATAGGTGAAAGAATGACCCAAATAGAATACTATTTAGCTGAGTTGTGGCCTTTTACCTTGAGTTTGACCTTTTGACCTTGGTTTTTTACGTTTTACATAAAAACGCTTATTAATTTCAGAGGTCTCCTACTCCAACTTTACTTAGTAGACCATAACGGATCTTCATGCCAAATTTGGTGCTTTTATCCACCCGGTAACGATGACGTTGAAATTTAGCGGTAAGACACTGGACTATAATTAAGGCAATTAGTGCTGCCGTGGTAGAACCAGTGGGATGGAATGCATATTGATCCAAAAAGTCCTGGCTTTGGTGTGGTTCTGTCAAAAAATGTATATGACATTATATTTATGTATGTATGTATGTACGTATGACTTGTAACTATGTATGTATGTATGTATGTATGTATGTATGTATGTATGTATGTATGTATGTATGTATGTATGTATGTATGTATGACTGTATGTATGTTTGTATGTATGTATGTATGTATGCATGTATGTATGTATGTATGTATGTATATGCATACATGGATAGATGGATGTATGCATGTATATAGTAGTATAGTAGCATAGTTTCAGTTTAACGACACTGTGTGATTAGGTGTGCCACAGTGGTAGCCATAGTAACATCATGGAGCGCGTAAGTAGACATGCCACCAGTTTCAGCAGCAATAAGTTTCTACTGGAAGAGTATAATAATATTATGAGAGTGTGAGAGACAGTAAGAGATGAAACAATTTTTCCCATGTTGCTAAGGACCACCCTAGCATGTATTTATGTATGTATGTATGTACTGTGTAGGTATGTAGGTATGTATGTACGCATGTATGATTGTATGTACGTATGTATGGTTATTTCTGACTAGTAGGCTTCAGGAAATAAAAAATCTCCTTATCAGTTCTCAAGTTCTTAGCATCATCCGGGCTTATTGCCGGCTCATTCCCCATTATCGCGGTATTACCGCGAGAGTAAACTCCCCATTACCGCGGTATTACCGCAATTGTTGTCCCCATTACCACTGTTTCCCACGGGAAAATCCCCTAAGATTCCCCCTTGGTGCTCTCTAATATGCAGGACTCGTCTGTTCTGCATGACAGCATTCCCATGATGGGCTTCTTATATGTCCTACACATGGTTCCGTAGAGTAGTAAGGCCCAATGGGAATTTCATGTGTTCCATATGGCCTTCCCTCTCACTAAGGGCTAAGCTAGTGACTGTTTTTCCTCTTTGGCCTCTCGTTCTTTGAAGACGTTTCTTTCCCCCGGGTTTTTCGTGCTGAGAGCGCCTATGCATAGTTATTCTGAATCTGAGAGAGGAGCTATAGAAATCTATAGATATGAGTGTGTTTTTTTAGACTGAGAGCATGGCTAAAAAAATCATCTTCATCTAACGACAGAAAGCTTTAATTCTACAGTTACCCTGTTATGTAGGAGTCGCTAAATGTACCGGTAGGCCTGCTGTTTATTTATAATGGAACAACTTAATTATGCGATGTCCTACTGCGTGAGCCACGTTCTTGCGTTCTTGACATGTTAGGAACTATTGTAAGAGTAATATAGTTTATTTCAGCAACCATTATGACGAGTACTTTTATTACGCCCGAAGGCAGAAACAAATCAGACGTCACAACATACATGCACAAATCTGAACAAACATAAAGTCAAACGCACAGACTGCGAAAATGTTCGTAAAGGTCATTTTATGCAACAAAATTTACCGTTCAAGATGCAAGCAAGTTCAGAGTCACAAAGAAAGTGCTCAACAACGTAACACCAGAAAATATCCTGGAGAAAATTAGATGTCGAATGAACTAGTCGCCTATAGAACATCATGCGACGTTTCGTAATAATGTGATGTAAGTCTAGTCTACCAAGGCCACAAATGAAGCCTTTAACAGATTCCCATTTATTAAATCCAAATAACTTTCTATAAACAGAGTTCCAACATGCATTCAGTTCATCTTCCTGTCTCACTGTGTATTTAACTACGGCTGAGGCGTAAGTTAATATTGGCAAGCAGTAGCTTTCTTGTAAAGATAGATGAACCAACTCATTAAGATCTTTGGCACGTGCATAGATACAATTACAGGCAGAGAAGAAACATCGTCTCACCGATTCCGTGTTAAAATTAAGCGATTTACCATGAAAAATCATCACACCCAAGTATTTTATTGATTGCACCCAAGGAATCGATACGTCTCCCAGAGTCATGGGAGTAATTTAGAGTTTAGCAGATTTACCTACAGCAATGAGACTTGGAAGGGTTGAACTGTAGAGATAAATCATTAGTAATAGACATACATAGGTCAAGCATATTTTGAAGCCCATTAACAGATGGGCATATTAATAACATGTCGTCCGCGTAGAGCAGACAGCCAATAAAATATCAAGTTGGCGCAATCGCACAAAAAATAAATTAATGAAAATGTTAAACAAGGAGGGCGATAAAACGCTACCTTGTCTCACACCAGATGTCACTGAGAAGCAGTATGAAAAGCAACTGCCCCAGCGCACCTTAACCAATAATTTACTATGCCAATTTTCGAAGAGAGATACTATGGGGGATGGTATACCCGCTTGTAACAAAGAGTCGAACAATTTGTTATGTACAACACTGTCAAAAGCTTTTTTTAATATCTAAAGAGGCCATAAATACAGAGCTACCATTATTGGTGAAATGGTCGACGGTTGTCCTTAGAGCAAATATAGCTTCAGTACAACCCATCCCACGTTTAAACCCAAATTGCAATTCGTCAGTACTGAGAAACTCATCACAAATTAAAAGAAGCTAATTTTCAAACACTTCAGAAATAACGGGAATAAGGGTGATGGCATGGTAATTGTCTACATCGTTTAGATTTCGAGATTTATCCTTAACTAAGGGAACAATAATGCCGTGACCAAACGCGGACGGCACATACTGATGGATAATAAACAGCTTAAACAATAATAATAATACATACACTATACTATTTGAAGAGCCAAACGAATTACTGTCTATCGCAGGCGCTGAAGTCCCACGGATTACATAATGTTCTGTGGAACAGATGATAAAGGAGAAGATTGTGAGGTGGAACATGCACCGAACTTTGATCTGCTTTTCAAGCAGGAAACTCCAGCTCTAGTTTCGCCAACACCACAGATGAGATAGAAATCTGACGGTGATAAGGTAGTGCTGTGGCCTAACTGAGTCTTTTCTCTCCAATGACTCCCTCCTTGTGATGCAGTGCAAGAAG
The DNA here is from genome assembly GCA_020284085.1 of Aporrectodea caliginosa. NCBI lineage: Eukaryota > Metazoa > Annelida > Clitellata > Crassiclitellata > Lumbricidae > Aporrectodea > Aporrectodea caliginosa. The sequence continues at coordinate 96,825 of JACEVL010000353.1, forward strand.
GAGGGTAAGGTCTTGTCTTCATTGCGATGAAACTGGCTTGCTACTGTTTGGGTCTACAGATCCCATTAGACGAGTTTCCAAACTCCGAACTGATAAGGCAAAGTGTATGTTTTCCACCTCTAAGTCAATCTAGCATAGAACATTTTCGCCAATCTAGGTTGGAGAAACCTAGATTTGCGAAAATGTTCTAGGCCTATGCTAGATTGACTCTTCATCGATAGCGGTCAATAATCTGATCACGCGACAATACCTTAGAATTCAGTTAGGATTCAGCATAACATATCACGAAAATCAAATTACATGTGAAAACAGAATTTGGTCATTGCTACGATGAAACACTTCAACTAGTTTGTAATAATAGACCCACGAAGCTTACGTAGAAGAAATCTGCGAATGATGTGCTCAAACGGAAGATTAATTTTCTGAGCAGCAAATTCAGACAATGCTTCTGCATACGGAAGATTACAGTCGATACAACATCTGACTTTCAAATATCTTGCAAGAAAATGTCTTCCAAGAAAATAGTGGCACTTGGTCTCGTAAGGCATTTTAAGAGATTGTGAGAGTTCATACCCATAAAAGTACACCTTTTGGGCAAACCAGTGCGAAAACGTTGACCCCTCAGATAACTCAAGTTGCCGCAGGTCTTCATTCAGAGGTGATAAATAATAAGCGAGTGTGTGAAATCCAAGCAAAGACTGTACGTCTCTATCGAAAAAAGAGTCAAGTGGTGGAATCAGCAAAACATTTGCTATTGCAAGCTTCTTCAAATGGCTCCGCAGACCAAGCTCATGAAGAATTCGTTCACATAAATCCAAGCACTTCATCGTATTGGCGACAATTGTAAAGGTATAAAGCACGATAGCAGTCAATTGTGTAGCACCGGAGGCCAAAGTCTTTGCGAATGACATTGTAGAATGATGTCATATTTTCAAGGGAATATTCCATTAGAACACCAGTTACTGTTTCTTGAGCCAAAGGACTCTCAGCGGTATCCTCAGTATATGCTGGTAAATCTGTTCTGCGATAAACTATCTCTCTCGCAGCGCTGAAACGGGTACCTGACTTCGTCGACACAATATATTTCGGCTTTATTAACGCATTCAAAAATTCGTCAATTATAAATGCTGAATCCGGAGAATCACGATAAAAATCGAAATGTTTGGATATTTGTTCGGATGATAATACACTCAAATAATAAGCGAACACTTCTGGTGTAAGACGCAGATCAAGATAAAGTCGCCTGTCGATGTAATGAAGATTATTGTTGGCAATCTTGTGAAGCACACACAATCCAACGATTTTTGCGATATCGTCAATAAACAGCAAACAACCTGCATTCAGCGTTTCCTTTTCCTCAAAAGATGTCTGATCTAGGAGAACTGCCATGCATAAGCCTATTGCCTTTTGGTATTCGGATTTGGCAAAATGAAGAGCAGCCAGATACGCCATAGCTGCAGGAGCAATTCCGTTGTATTTAGAATCGTCATTTTCTAAAGTTCTTCTAAGAAACTCTTTAGACATGATAGACATTAGTTGAAACTCTGAACGGCTATTTGATCTAGTTAAATTTTTCATGAGATCCTGAGCACGCTGGAATTCAAACTGGCTACTTTGTGCTGTGTACGCTTTCGGAAAGTTATGAAACTCAGACCTTATAATTATAGGTTGTATCGAAATTGCGTTGACAAATTCAACAAAGAGACTGCAATCCCACGAAATCTCTCCGCAACCAAAACCATATACAGAATGCAAAGTATACAGTAGGATGTCATAGTGCGTGAAACATGAGACGTTCTGTATCGTTGGAAGATCTATCTGTACATCGTTTGTTTTCAAAGAAAGACACCTTGCATAATATCCACTTTTTAAGCCCTGTCGCAGTCCGGAACTGTACCTGTTTTTTATTACTTTGCGACTGTGCATATGAGAATGTGAAAATGTAAAAAAAAATAATATATCTAATGATTCTATAGCACTCACATTGAAACATTCATACAGAGGTAGCACGTAATCCAAAAAATGTGGCGTTACTTCCGGTGGGCGTTCAAGCTTGAAATGTTTCCGAATGAATGGAGGCATGTAATTATCCACAAACCAAAGACAAAGAATGCCAGAATTGCAGAATTCATTTAGTCGTCCTTCAGTCATTTCAGTTATTTTGGAGTTCGATGGCTTGTGAAATAAATTTGCTTCAGGAATAAAGTAATTCGGAAAATATCTCCTCCTTAACCACTGTGAAAGCTTTTTTAACAACTCACAGCAAATCGCAAATACCGACGAGGAATTCCAAAATTCTTGCGACATCTTTTCACAAGCCCATAACATAAGCGTTTTTAAATGATACGGACAGAGAACCTGATCTTCCTTTGGACAATCCTTTGGTATCAATATCCTTTTTGCGAAGAATCTCAGCAAATGGTAAACGATCTGTTGAACTTGAGTCCAACTCTGAAGTAAAATTACCTCCGCCAATGAAAATGACAATCGCCACTGTTGTTCATCGTCTCTGCAAGCACGATGCTGAACGTAAACAATATGACAACCGTTTCGCATAACCTCAGCGATTGTATCAGTGGTCGGCCATCCGTTATTCCTAGGTCGATTAAGCCAGCCTTCGGCTTCTTTAGGCCATTCAGGGCACCAAAGGCTATGGACGATATCACTTCCGAGATAATAGAAAGGTGACTGTTCTCCTTCTTTTGTAATTGCTGGACCTCTAATAATGTTTGGCACGGCGCTTCCGTCTGGTACATTTGGGTTATACGCATTTGCAATACCATATAGATCTATCCGTACGTAGTTATTTGTAATAACTGTATTGTTAAATTCGTATTTCTTATAATTCCAATTAAAGTTCATTTTACCCAAAATTCGTATTCGAACAAAACTTGGATACCTACGGTATGGTTCAATTTTGAATAACTCGATCGTATCAGCTAGGCCACTCATATCACTTGGCAACACTAAAAACTCACCACTGACGGCCAATTTATCATTGTCGACAATTAAGCTATCAGTGTCGCCAATGCATGTATTTTTCAGCGATCGGATATAGAACTCCACAGCGCTGCCACAATATATCGAATACTCTGTTGGTGTAGGGCTCGCTGCCCCGATTAAGTCATGCATGCAATCAGAAAGAACCGGAAACGACTTTGGAATCACTGAACATGTGCTAAACATGTACGCAGATGCCAGTTCTTCGTTCGATTTACCAGCATATTTCGTGATCCTAAAAATTGATAAACATCTCCATCTTGAAAACTCATCACAGCTATTATTATTATTATTATTATTATTATTATTATTATTATTATTATTATTATTATTATTATTTTTTTTTTTGCCCCGAGGTATACATGATCCCTCAGGGACTTAAATATTAATTAAGAACAATAAAATTCGTCTGGAACGGCACCTAATCGTCGTTAAGGTCCAGTGTGGCAAAAGTACCGCGGAAAGCCACCGCATTGAACCGCTGGATCATTACAGATATGCGTTGAAATAGGTAGGAGGTTTCGCGTGCATCTCCGGACATCGTGCTGAGGTTCTGTCCCAATGATGATATAAAGGCCAAGCCTTCAGAACTCACCGGGCCCATGGTTTCAAAGGCCAGGGGGACAAAGTGATAGACGGCTGCGAGCTGGGTGTACTTAGCATTTTTTCGAGCAGCCGCCATCTCTGCGGCAGTCCCGCCTGTCCGAGAAGTAGCCTACTCGGTAGGTAAGAGACGGCCAGTGTGTCTGTGACCGTCACATCCCAAACCAGGCTCCGCCCCGCTCGCCAAGGGATGAGAGTGAGACCGTCAGGTCTCTTGCCATCTGTTCTCAGGAGGCCGACCGGTTCTTTGGTGGAGGGGTAACCGGCTCGAACCAAGCTACGAAAAATAAGATCGTTTAGGGATGCATGTCGTGACGATCGGCCCGGACCCAACCCACGTGACAACCCATGGGAGCCCTCTGCGGAAACAAGAGAGCCACAGACACAGCTGTTTTTATTATTATTATTATTATTATTATATTATTATTATTATTATTATTATTATTAGTATTATTATTATCATCATCATCATCATCATCATCATCATCATCATCATCATCATCATCATCATCATCATCATCATCATCATCATCATCATCATCATCATCATCATCATCATCATCATCAACATCATCATCATCATCATCATCATCATCATCATCATCATCATCATCATCATCAGATGAAGGGAGCGCCTAAATGGCTGACACACGTACCACACTAGTTGCGATGTTAGTGCGTTTTAGTAGACTTATTCGGTGACGTTCAGTGTATTGCGCTTGCAGATGTCAAGTCGGCTTACCTGCCAGTACGAGGGCAACCAATCGGCTGGAGCAACTGTTTTAGTTTTCATCAACCTTTCGAGGTTTTTTGGGTGTTCTTGACGTATGACGTTATGGCGCCACGGTCCGAGCTACTTTGGCTGCGAAGTTGCGCTGAGAGGTGTCGGCGGGTAGATCATCTGCCCGTCAACCTCGTCGATCTCGGAACTCGATGGCCTTGGGGCATTGGTGACCGGTTCCCAGCCAATGTATGGAGCCTCATGGTCACCGCCTCCTCGCTCCGGCGGGTCGAGACAAAAGACCAGTCCTACACCCAAGCGTCCAGCCGTTGTCGTAGTGTGCCGAGACCGAATGGCCCTAGACGGCAACAGTATCGTCGGGGGTGCTCCATGATGCACCTGGCTTCTGCCCTTCGCCAGTGTCTCGGGTTCGTCGAACCTGTACCATTCTTCAGCCTTTCTTCGTCGCCTTATTTTAACGTCCTATTCGTAGGCCTACAAGGGACCTTGGGTGGTTCAATCTCCGGCCACACACCGTTCTTCGATTTAGGCTACTTGGAAATAGATTACTATGCCTTTGAGTAATGATCCTCAATTTACTGGGATACAGTCAATAATATTTTAAAATATATGCTATATAGTATACACACATGTATGTATAAATAGTCTTGGAATTGTTCGACTCGACAGCCGTTTTCTCATTGACTAAAGACTCACGTTATCATCAATGATTGTAACCTGATGCGGTTTGACAGCGGGGAAATTTATTAAACGAATATAAAAAAAATCATCATCAACAACATCGACATCATCATCATCATCATCATCATCATCATCATCATCATCATCATCATCATCATCATCATCATCATCATCATCATCATCATCATCATCATCATCATCATCATCATCATCATCGGCAGCAAGCAGCAGCGGATGGAACATTCTAATTATCACCCACATAAAGTGCCAAAAATGACCTTAAAATGACCATAGCACGAAAAAATTATTGTAACTGCATTAAAAAATCTATAACGTGCCATTCAGATAGATCAATGGATGTAGCTGTCTAGTAGTTATAGCTATTTTTAAAACAGCAATTTTCAAACTAATTATTAATATTTTTATCAAATAGTTTTAAGTTAACAACAATAATCCGTATTAACTAATTTTTTTCACATTTACTCCACGAACTTCTGTAATTTTAACTATTTGGACGTTGTCCATAACTCCGTATACATTATAACTGAGAGCGCTATATGATTTGTTCGTAAAAATTTGCGCTTCCTGTCTTGAATTGCTTTAGAAGTGGTATAATTTTCCTGTACCTTTGGTCTGTGTGACACTGCGACAGGATGGTCTTTATGAAGAGCTGTTCAAACATCTACCCTCTTCGTCCTCTTAAATTTTCTAGATTTTAGTAAATGTAGACTAGCTGTTGATATTAAGCATTTGTAATGTTCTAAGAGCTTTCGCAGTAGCAGACTTTGTAAGTAAGACATTTTAGTTGTTATAACAATTTGGCAGTTGTTACTGTGAAACCACAATCATCAGGATGCCTTGAAGCATGTTCTAGCAGTTCCTGTTCCCTGTTAGTTTATTTGGTATATACAGTAAGCTTAATTATTATTCACTGCAAATAGGTTTGTCATGCACTTTGTTTCTTGTTTTTATTACTTGTGTTGAATATCTGTAATTAATATAGAAAGTAACTCTCATGCTACTGTCTTGGTGAATATCAATGCATCGTAACATAACTTTAGAGAAGTAGTTTGAAAAGTAGTTATCTACTTATCTGGTAGCTACCAAAACTAGTTATAACTACTTGTCATCTAAAGTAGTTAGTTAAACAGTAGTTATAACCAAATAATTTTAAAGGAGTTCGAAAGTAGTTTTAACCACTAGTTACGTAGTTTGTGCCCAACACTTTGAAGTACAATTATAGGGAAAACCTTAGGCGCATGACAATGTGACATACAGAGAACCTCATCCTCTTTTGGACAATCTTTTGGTATTAATTTTCTCGGCGAAGAATCTCAACAAATATCTCACCAGTCTTCTTTTGGTTTATATTAAACTGCTGCAGCACAGACGATTTCTGGCGGCACCGTTTTTCTGCGAGTGCAATAGGCCTACCATCCAAATTTTCTATTTACAAGAGCGTATGATTAAGTGAATAGTTTTTTTTATATATAAGCTTATATTTCCATTTATAGTTTATTTCCCCGCAATATGGTATGGTTGAATCTTTAAGCCATTGATAGTTTCGGCTAAGCCATTAGAAACCCCAAGGCAACACTACTACACTAGAAATTAAAAGACGAGTTCTTTAGATTTATAATATTCTGAACATCTGTATTATTAAATAGACGATGAATATTTCCAAGCGAAAGTGATAGCTATTAAAGCATACTTGAAACTTTGTAGTGGAACAAAGCAAAATGGAAGGAGTAGAATTATAACAATCATATAATCTGAATGATTATGTGATTCTTATGAATGAAATGTTCTGGTAGAATCATTAGAATAAAAATGTTCAGTAACAATGATCCCATAAATTAAAAAAAATGTATGCTTCCTCATTCTCCCATGGTGAAGCAAACTGTTCCTTCACGGAATAAATAAGGAGAGTATAGATCTCTACATCTTGTGGGGAATGAATATTCCGTTCAGGTCAAACGCATCTTCGCCTACGTAATCTGCACTATCTCCATTCAAAACTATCAGGCGTTTTTATAACTACTATTTTAAGCATTTATTTAGTATATCGTCAAAAGTGAACATATATTTGAAACCATAGATATATAATAATTACTAGATCACTTAGGAGTATTTCTTGAATTGGCGCTATATAAATGTACGATTACGATCGCGATTAAGCTACTTATAATTCATTTCAAGTCAATGTCAATGTTTTTAACATCTAGTGAATGTAGTGATTAATGATAAATTTATTTATCTTAATATTGTTATGAATAAAATCTGACGGTGACCATAAATATTAATATTTAAATAATCAAAAAACTATTAATAATGGTGACCGTCTAGGATATATTTAAATTATAAAATATAAAAAATGAAAATTTAATACTTAAATTAGGGTTTTTATTGTCAAAATTAAATGGTTGCTAAATTGTTAAATTTAATTCCTTATACCGGATGTGATATCACATTTCTCAAACCCCTCTCCCATGAACCAACGAGCTCTCATAAACATTACTTTGACAAGCAAGAATGACACCGAGTCGAATATTGCACTTCGGATCAGTGGCGGTTCTAGACTTTTGCAACAGGGGGCCACGTAGGGGCCGGGGAAACAGATGGAGGGGCCAGTCTATTTTCGTCAAAAGTGAGAATGGCGACAAGAGACCTGTATTGGAGCTACATGAATTGTTTAATCAACAGCTTCAAGTTAAGACACAAATGGAATAGACTCACTAGGTTAAAAGTAAAACCTATAAACTACAAACAATACATGCACTTTTAACCCTCGGGTTACCAAGGGGGTGGTATCCACCCCTAGGTTTTTTTTTTTCATCTCAAACTTTTTACGTATGGAATCAAAATTTGACATTTTAGGTAGCTGTAGGGGTTCATTTACACACGTTTTGAGGTAAAATGTGAGATGATATCTCACACCGTTCAAAAGTTATACCCAATATACCTGAGGTACCAGGGGGGTATCCACCCCTCCCTCCTAGATTTTCGACTATATCTTATCCGTCATTTAATATTAATAGACACAAATTATACCATGGGGAATGTGGGGCTACATTTCTGTTGTCACTGAGTTGACCTGAGACAACCGCAAGTGCTCTAAATAAATTAAAATGTATGAAAATAGGTTACACTTTCACAAATATTTCATGTTTTTTCGATTATAACGTATTCATAATTTATTTGTGAAGAGAAATAAATTATGCCGTTGCATAGAGGACACATAGTGCTATTTTACTGATTAATTTGTTTTTTGAATACCGGAAGTGATCAAAATAAATAAAAATACGCGTAATCTGTGTGAAAATGGCTGAATACAGCATCACAACGTAAACCGATATATATATGGATATATATTTGTATGGATGTATATTTATACGTATATAAGCATGTGTAGGGATGTATGTGACATAGATCAGTTTCAAAACACACATAATCTTATATTTTTTTATCCAAAAACTACAAAATGTACGCCATAAAATAATATGACGCTAATTAAGGGGGTTCCGTTGTTAAAAGTGATGTAATTTCGATGTGCATTCACATAATGTACAACTAAATATACAATTCTGTGCAGAAATGAATGCTGAATCCAATGCTATATTACAAGTTATGATATGTGAAACCAAACATGAAATCCAGGGGTGGTAACCACCACCCCCCTTGGTAGCCGATGTCACAAAAAAAGCGTGGTACTCTAGGGTTAATTAAGTGCAAGTTTTATTAAGACTGTCATGCCTAGAGTCAAACTGTTCCACAAAGGCACCCATGATAATCGACTCTGCACGAACAAATTCAACTGACGGCATTGATAAACTGCTCTCTTAACGAATATCAGACATAGTGCTTTGTAGATATGTCTTAATATAAGAAAATACGTGTGTTTTGGTGTCAAAGATTGTATAGTGTATACCAATCATAACAGTAAGCGAATGGTAAGAGAATTGTCGATTATTGTTCGGAATGATACAATAACTGGAAGTAGACAAGTTGCCTAAATGCAGTCTGTGGGTCCACGTCAGAACGATGCCCAGTAGAGCCAGAGACGCGCCTGGGCATTTTATGAACACATTGTTTGAGTACTACAGTTTTAAGATTGTTGAGAAAGGAGTCAGATAGAGTCTCAGTGTGTAGGCGTAGGTCTAAAAAAGGGCATTCCAAACCACTGTGCCTAACACAGAAAAGGCTCGATTCTTCATAGTTGCAGTACGAGCGAACGAAACCAAGAGAACTCCCTTTTCCGTAAAGCATTGGGGACGACGTCCTTGGATACCCGAAGTCAGACAGCATTGCTCTCGGAGGTAAATTGGGCGAGGTCTTAGCTGGTGATATCGCCATACCAGGGCAACTACCCTGTACTCAATATGCTTGCGGATAGGGAGTCAGTGATGGATAGCAGCAAGTAGCTTATACGACAAGAAAATAATTAAGACTCTAAGGAAGTAAATAGGTCGTGTCTGTGAAAACACCACGAATAAATTAATATCGGATTTCATCATCCATCATGCCTAAGCAAGTAAGTCATACCTTTGAAAATATAAAAATTAAATGATACCATATTTCATTATATTTTGGAATACAATTTGGAGGCCACTGGGGGGCCACAACCTCAGTTGGGGGGGGGGGAATTGCCCCTCTGGCCCCCCTGTGGAGCCGCCACTGCTTCGGATGTTGTCCTAAGAATTCGGAAGGTGACGCTCGTCGTCGAAATTATATTTGAAACGGACAGACGATATCTACCAGAAGTTTGCCATAGCCTAAGACATACGATGGTCTAGCAAAAGAATTGTTCCGATTTCTTCCCTTCATTTTCCCTTTTACTTTAAAATTACTGTGCGATTAATTATTGTGAAAGGAATATCTAGAATAATTAATAATTGAAATGTCGTCATAGGCTTTTGAACGATGCCGTAACTAATAGTTAATACTATTTTATCTATTTTAACTAGTTTTTAATATAGGCCCCTACCATTTGACGTGGAGAGTAATTTCTTGATATAGTTTCTGCCTGTCGACTAATTTACTAGACTATATAAAATGTGAATTGAAAAATTGGAAACACTTATATAAGATCGAAAGATATTTCGTTATTAACGCATTGCAACATGATGTCACTATGGTCTCGGACAATTCCTTTTTTATTTAAAAAAATACAACAAAAACAGGAACTTACGAAATCTCTGTGTGCGCTTTACATTTAGAAGATACTAATAGTGTTCTTACTCTGGCTGTAAAATTTTCTTTCTTTCACTCGGATCTAGGCTCATTAGCCGAGCATTAAGGATTTCGAGCCCGGACACATCTCTCATCGAGATAAACTTGGGGGCTCCAGAAGGGTTCGTCTGTCCTTCCTCGACCGCAGCAGGTTCGTCAGCCGATGTCTCCTCCTTTTTCCACTTGAGCTTTTCATGCCTGTCACTCATCGTGAATAATTGAATCTACAACACCTGCAGAAGACGAGAAAAGTACAATTTTCATTCACGTAATTATTATTATGCAACATATAATGTGAAAGGAATATTGAATACTAGAATAATAACAAAGTTGAAAGTAGTCATAAGAAGACAAGCTGATCAAAGTTTGCCGAGGAGTGGACAGCCATCACGTGCCTGGAGCAAACAACTTGTAGTAGTAGTAGTAGTAGTAGTAGTAGCAGCAGCAACAGTAGTAGTAGTAGCAGCAGCAGCAGCAGCAGCAGTAGTAGTAGTATAATTCTATGCTATTCTATTCTATTTACGGATTTATAAAGCGCCTCTCGCCGTAGAACCTAATCAGAGGCGCTTCCAGTGCGAAGGGCCCCTCGAAAAAGAAAAAGTTTTAAGAGAACGAGCAGAAACAGTGGTGCCCCAGATAACATCACAGCACGAGTTAACCCTCGGGCTACCAAAGGGGGGGTGGTTGCCACCCCCCTAGGTTTTTATGCATAAATTTTTTTCGTATGGAATAAAAAATTTGCAAATTAGGTAGCTGTAGCAGATTCATTGGCGCACATTTTGAGGTAAACATCATGGTGGTAGCCCACACCATTCAAAAGTTATACCCGATATACCTGAGGCACCAGGGAGGGGTGGATACCACCCCCTAGATTTTCGACTATATCTTATCTGTCGTTTAATATTGAGAGACACAAATTATACCATTCTATAGAGGGAATGTGGGGCTACATTTCTGTTGTCACAGAGTTGACCTGAGACAACCGGAAGTGCTCAAAATAAATTAAAATGTATGAAAATAGGTTACACTTTCACAAATTTTTCATGTTTTTTCGATTATAACGTATTCATAATTTATTTTTGAAGAGAAATAAATTATGCCGTTGCATAGAGGACATGTAGTGCTATTTTTTCATACTGATTAATTTGTTTTTGAATACCGGAAGTGATCAAAATAAATAATAATACGCGTAATTTGTGTGAAAATGGCTGAATACAGCATTACAACGTAAACCGATATATAATGTATGGATATATATGTATGTATGTATATTTATACGTATATAAACATTTGTAGGGATGTATGTGACATAGATCAGTTTCAAAACCCACATAATCTTATATATTTTTATCCAAAAAGTACAAAATGTACGCAATAATTATAAAATATCGCTAATTAAGGGGTTCCATTGTTAAAAGTGATGTAATTTCGAGGGGCATTCACATAATGTCAACTAAATATACCATTCTGTGCAGAAATGAATGCTGAATCCAATTATATATTACAAGATATGATATCTCAAACGAGACCCAAAATCCAGGGGGGTGGTAACCACCCCCCTTGGTAGTCCATGTCACAAAAAGCTTGGTAGCCCGAGGGTTAAAGCAGGGAGGTCATTCCACAGCAAAGGTCTTATAAAATTGCCATTTGGCTGTCGACGATATAGCTGCATTGATGGACACTGTCTGCACAAATTATCAATTTGATTATGCAGCAGCTTTTAACGCCAGAGTCCGTTTATAAAAGCTATGTGTGTCTGTGTGGGTGTTTGTGGCTGTATCTGTCTGTCTGTTTGTCTCCGTGCGTTTCTGTTATCCGTCTGTCAGTGCGTACATGTCTGTACCTGTGTACTTATGTCTGTGTATAGAGGACAAACGTGATATGTCCAACTTTTTCCAATATCAATGTTTTTAGCTATTCTAGTAGGCAATGGCATAAGGCTTCAAATACAATTTGTTATATGTCCTGGTAAAGGCGTTTTCAAGGGAAATAATACAAATTACAAATGTTAGCCTATATGTCCACTTCGGATAAATCCACACTCCACAGAGCACAAATGTGATATGTGGACATACATCGTTTGTGCTCGGAGAAATGCATGCGGCCAATCAATTATTACACTGGACAACAAATTTAAACTTTTTTTGCTTTAGAAAAAACTTAAGCTGTTTTATATAGAATTTGGCACGCTGAATCCAGTGGCGTTCTCGGAATTTTTGTATCACGTAAGGTTTTTGAGAAAAATGGTTTTGAAGATTTTAAAAGAAATGCCCATAAATATACTTAGTGCAGACATTTACAATGTATTTGTTATTTATTTTTTGGACATTTTAAACCTGAATAGCCTCTGATTTGCGTTTGTATTCAATGTCAGAAGCCTCTCTGATCAATGTCAAACAATAATCATCCAGCATACTAGTTCTCCACACACCCTGGGGTCGTTTCTCCATTGTGGCAATGTCCTGATGAAATCGTTCGCCATGTTAATCGCCCGTGGCGTAGCAAGAATTTTTGGGGCCCTTGTGCAGAGCTTTAGTGGTGGGCCCCTTGACCCCCCCATTCGATTTCAAACAAAAACGCTGTGCAAAAACGCTGTTGCATACAACATAAAAGGTCAGATAATCAAATTGGACAAGTCTAAATTCTACGGTAACCTAAGAAGAGGAATACTAAAAGTTAAAACGGTCGTTTGCGCGCATTCTCTTGCGCAAAAATATACACCACTTTTGAAGTATCAAGCTTTTCGGCATATTCATTTTCTATTGACAACATTGCCAGGTCGCTCAGCCGCTCTTCTGACATGGCACTTCGTAGAAAGTTTTTGATGAGCTTCACTTTTGAAAATGATCTTTCACATGTTGCAACAGTCACAGGTAAAGTCAGCAGCAACATGCAGACAGTGCAGACATCACTGAATGTAGACGAAAGAGCATAATAGTCTACGAGTAACAGTTGTGCAATTTCTAAGATGGTTGACTTCGTTGACAACTTCGAACGAAAGCTTGAGCGAAATTACAACAGCTGAGCTTGAAAAGCAAGCGAAATGTCGGTATCATACTGTTTAGCTAGCAGTTCGGCTGCTGCATACAATTCGTCGTCAGAGGCATCTAAGAGTGTCGAAGGCAAGAGCGCGCTGAACGTTGCAGCCAAAGAACTGAGGCTGAGAAATCGCTGTTTGATTTGTCCACATGCTCTATCCACTGTAGCCAAAAACACATTCACTCTGAAACGTTTCTCGGTTGACGAAGGCGATTCGTCGTGACACATTTATTCAAATAGTCTTTTTGCCTTCTTTAAACGCCGGTCTTCAAAATGATCTTTAATACCCCGAGCTTTTGTCAGACTAACAGCAGTATCGCGGATAGAATCGTACTCATTCCGCATGCTCTGAAATTTTTCATGCGATGCCTTGATCAGATCACTTGCTTTACTCAGGTCGCACTGCGGAGATTGTATTAGTTTGAGATGCCATGGATTTGTAAGGTGCTCCAAAATGTAATGTATTTCCCGAAAGTTCCAAAAGTATTGCTCCACGGCGATTTTCCCATTCCATTTATCACTTTGTTCAACTGTACCAATTCTCAGACCAATTGAAAAAGGTTAAGCCTTGCCCACGGCACAAAAATGTTACAATATGTGAAAATATGCGAATTTGCTTAAAAATCGGCAATATCATGGAGGAAAACGTAATTATTTTCATGATGATTAACTTCTTTTGTGAACTATTGTGTGCAGAGGTGTAGTATTGGTACTTGTACTTGTACTCAAGTGCAACTTGAGTACAGTCAGTACTTGAACTTGTACTGGAGACCTATGTACTTGTACTCGTACTTGAGACCTAAGTACTTGGACACAAATGACATTTCTACAGGCACTCGGATACTTTACCAGTAAGCTTTTCCTTTCATTTAAGTCATTAATTCTTACGTTTTGGATATTGAATATTCTGGCAATTATGTATGGACCGCATCTTGATCAGAATTTCTTCCGGTTGTCTTGCTAAAATAGCGACCACGGACGGTGATAATGCTAACAATAAAAATACTAATATTCCTAAAGCTGTTAAGTTTGGTTATGAATTATGATAATTTCACTCTCAAGAGAAATGCTACTTCTGCTAAGTGCAAGTTGTGTAGTATCATTTAAGAAAACAACTGGCACAACATCAAACTTTGTTAAACACTTGCAAAGACTCCATACGAGATGTTAAGGAAGCATTGTAATCTGTATCAAAATGCGCTTAGTTAGGCCACTTAGGTAGTCATTTGCGAATCACCTTTCTGTTTTATGTAAAACGCTAATTACGGCATTTTCTTTGTGTTGCTCCAATAGTCAAAGAGACAAAGACTGTCTACAACTAGTATGTTCTTATTTAATGTATAAAAATATGATTATGTCTTATGTGAATGAGACACATGCTTTGTTGGGGACTACATCAAGTTTCTTTGGCAGTGGTGGAGCAGGTGCTACACAAACGTCTCATTTTGGCACGATAATCACAGATACAGTTGCAGCAACCGAAACTGCAGACCTCATGCATCAAAAAGTCTAAGCTATTTGGTCACTAATGTACACGATCTTCGGTGAATCCGAGCAGCTTATCATCACAAGTGACAACCTGGTTGAATATCAGAGACCATAATGACCTTGATGAAATTTATTGTTTGGACGTTTGGAATGCAGCAAAACTGTTCTTGACAAACCAGCGTTTAGAGTTGTGAGTTTGCCTGCATCTAGCGATCCGGTTGAAAGTGGTGTGTTTAGTATAATATTAAAACAGTTTCGATCGAATCTGAGTGACAAGATGCTCACGTCCATTATATTTCTAAAAAAAAGCAAAATTATAAATAAGTGCATGTGGCAATACACCATTGCTTTGTCAAGGAAGTAAATCCTTGTTCTTGCAGTAGCCATGTGTACTTGTACTCGTACTTGTACTCGATACTTAAGTATTTGTAGAGGTACTTAAACCTCAGTACTTGTATTTGTACTTGCAACCTTTCATGTTCTGGTCAATAAATATGAAACATATTAGTTTTTTCATATATACTTAAATACCGGTAATTTGTGTTTTCAACCGAAAAAATTGCGAATATTGTTAAAACTTCATCGTGCTGGGGGCAAGGCTTAGCCTTAATGTAAAAGCCTAAAATTTGGATTTTTAGACTCATCTGTATGAGACGCATGGGAAAATGTCCGTGGAGCAAAGATATTTCAACTTTTATTTTTCTAGAGCACACCAGAATTATTTGTAATTGTTCATATGTACATGTATAGTACCATAGTGGAAAATATCAACAAATGAACAAAATCCATTATGTAAATTATTAACAAGCCCCCGTGACGTAGGACATGACATCAAACTGCTGGCCAAAGATTAAGATAGGCTACTAAAAGATTTTTGCTATGGCATACCGGTTGTTTATTAAATAACGCATTTGGGCATTCAGACTTGAGTTATGAAGTCTTCAGTTATGTCAGTTTTGCTAAAACCAAATAAAACTTGAGTGCGTATGCTGACGCTGTACATGTAGATTTAGACTTGATTAAGTTGATTTGATTACATTCTGAAAGGAAAGCCGCACTGACGGTCTGACCGCCGGGGGCCCTTAACCGCCGGGGCCCTTGACCGCCGGGGGGCCCCTGACCGCCATGGGCCCTTGTGCATTGCACAACCTGCACAACCCATTGCTACGCCACTGTTAATAATCGCTGACAACACTAAGATTTGCTGGGAAAAATCTAGAGGGGAATGAATTAAATGTATTTTTAGTAACATCCATCAGATGCAATGCGTGAAGTATCTTTTCAACCAACTGAATATAATTTGGCGATTTGTTATTGCAGAGAAAGTTAAGTTAACTCAATTTTATTCACTTGCAATTGCTCAGCACCATCGACTAATTTGAAGCGATTGTCATTCATCAGTTCTCTGACCTGTGGACCACCAAATATACCTTTCATTATCTCGGCTTCACTTATGAGAGGAAACTTGCCTCTTAAGATTTTTGAACCCTTCCCTTCTTCGTTCAATGCCTTGACAAAGTTCTTCACTAGTCCAATCTTGATGTGAGGAGGTGGTAAGAAAATCTTACTGGGTTCAACAAGACTTAGTGGTTCGTGATGAACTTTCCTTTGGCATGGTAGCAAATGTTTGCGATGTGTCCAGTGGGTAGTGGGAATCTTTTGCACGACTGTCTCACTCACAAATGAAACAACACTTCGTATACCCTAGCTGCATCCAACAGGAAGCTGAAGAAGTGCTACAAATTTAAAATCACCACATAGATAACAGTCATGCCTACTTACTGGATAGATGACACTATCTAGGCCACGCTGGCTAGCCGCCTCAGAATATGCCGTATAATGCATTATTGCTTGTTGAAGTTGCGGCTGTGTCAACTTGATTTTTCTTGAAATAAACGAATATGTGATGATGATGACAGTGACAGCCTTATAGCCTTATAGTATTAGTTCCTTGTGCCAGCAGGTCCATCCCTGAAGCCGAGAGCCCAGCAATTTCGCTTGACCCCTTCAACGGATTTCAGCCCCTGACTAGGTCATTATATTTTAGCTCTCGTTGAGTTATCAAATGAGGCTCACGAAACTGCAGTGGTTGGAAACCAGGATCAATACAGTCTTCTGTTTCATTTGTCACAGTTTCACCAACATCTCCGATGGTCAAAAGAGCCCGTGGATTGGGTTGGTCTACAGCCCTACAGGAAGGCCGTCATCAGTGCCGATGGAAGATTAGGATATTCAATTGGTTTCTTGCTTTTGAAGGAATGGCGGAAAACATTTGCCAAAATGAAACAACAGTTTGAAACATGAGTTTTTTGCTCCGTCATTGGAATAGCAAACGGCATAGACGGCCGAGAAACAGTTATCTATGCTCCAGGGCCTACTACTTAGGGGGGGGAAGGAAGCAGACTGCTTCCAATTTGTGTCAGAGGGGAAAAGTTTCTCTCAGAATAACTATTCAGAAGCGCTCTCAGCACGAAAACCCCGGGGGAAAAGAAAGTCTTTAAAGAACGAGAGACCAAAGAGGAAAAACTAGTCATTAGTTTAGCCCTTAATGAGGGGGAAGGTTATTCCAAGTAGTGGGACCAACCACAGCAAATGCCCGGCGTTGAGCCAAGGCAGTCCAAGTTCTAGGAACAAAAAGATCTAGCCAATCAGCAGAGTGCAAGGAACGAGATGAGGTCGCAGATAACGGCTTTCGCACATAGTCAGAAAGATACTTTGGGGCACTGCCCAGCTGCGCCTTTGAGACTAGAAAGAGGATCTTATGAAGGTTGCGCGCATTTATAGGAAGCCAGTGCAAGACATCAGGCATAATTATATGAAGAGATATGCGAAGAGCGAGGGAGTCGGGCTATAGCTGAAGCATTTAAGACCGATTGAAGGAGAGAAACACGCTGTTTTGGGAGGCCCATAAGAAGTGAGTTGCAGTAGTCAAGTCGAGAACAGATAAAGGCATGTACTATGGTGGTAAAGACAGAGGGAGAGACCGATTGTTTTATATACGCTGTATATACAATTAATCTTCAATTATTTCACAAATCTGAATTTTGAATCTGAAGTTGGTGTATAACCCAAGCTAAACATGTTATATGTACACAATCTCATTTACTGGAATCCTATCCATCTGAAGTAAGAGCTTCATAGTTTGTGGCGATGTCAAAATAATTTCTGTTCCTGTAAGAACGGCATGTGCATTCTGAACAAGCAGCTTCAGACATTTACTCTTGAGTCCCATGTCATCGAGAACATGGATGGTGTTGATGACATTTACAAGATTCAAAGACTAACATAAATAGATGTTTTTAAGGTAGGTCTACATGGGATATTTTCAACTCAAATAGGGCCTATGTTTTTAGCGACCAGGTCGAATTATTATGCCAATTCATGTATAAACTCCATATCCGAAATTAGGCTATAGCCTGATGGATAAGCATTTAGGCCTTGCGCAAGGCAACCGAAAGCACTTATTATAGCGCATTTAGTGGCAGCCTATAATGAGCAGATTATATGTTAAAGTAGGCCTACGTTTATGCAAACTAATAGCATATCAAACAAACATTTTTTTCAGGTTTCGAAAAATAAATTATTAGTTAGCATAATCATTGCAGCAGAGCAAAAGGAATCTGATTAAGTAAAGGAATCAAGTTAAATAATAGCAAGTTTCTGAGTAATTCAATACTTCGAAAACTTGTAAAATATATTATTGTTTAAAAACGCTAGGATTGACTCAATTTATAATGACGAAATCCGTGCTCTAAATTGAACCTCTGATCTTATTTTCGATTTCAAGACAATCCACTGTGGCAAATATCAACGAAATCTTAGCAATCGTTTATATGCTTCGTAACTATGATTTATTGCTACTGTTGTGCGTTTTTCCTCTTGGCTTTCTTTCTACCCTAGGTATCAGGCGCATCTCCAGACAGAAGGACCTACAACCGAAAAGGCACAACGCTGGCCAGTTGAGGTGCTAGCACGATGCGCCAAAAGCTCCCGGGTAGATGCTGAGCGAAGGTCTCGGCGGCGAAGCACAGCAGAAACAGGACAACAGAGCTCACGTACCGTAGATCGGCCGAAGCATAGCCACGAAGGCATCGCCAGATCTGAACAGCTTTTCTGTACAGTTACACATGCGCTGTGAGACAGAGAGCCCGTGTAGGGTGCCAACCGTGCCATGCATGCAAGCCGAAACAGAGGCAAACTTAGGGATTCGCCCAATTAGTCGGGCAGCAGAACGAACGAAGAACCCTGCTTATTAGACGGCTATCAATGCAAGAGGCAGGCCGACCAGTATACCGCTGCAGTAGTCCAAACGTCTGGTGACAAAAGCTTTGGGCAAGTGTAGCAGCAAAAGGAAGGACTGAACGCTTAGGCTGCCAGAGGAAGAAGAGAATCCACGCTGCGGCCACTGATTCTGTGTCTGAGGCAGCGGCGGCTGCTGGTGACTTCCGCGGCTTCTCGTGGGCTGCACGGGTCCTTCCTCCCAAGGCCGTAGCAAGGATTTTGTTTCAGGGGTGTTTACTCGTCCTTAAGCAAGGCGACAAGCAACCAAGTCCTATGACGTTTTTACTCAAGACTGTGGATTTTGAAACAGTGGTAATTTAAGTCTGCTTACTTTCAGTTTCTTGAATTACACTTGTCACAGCACTTTCATAAACTTCACTAACGTCAAGTACCTGCATCGGCAGTTACATGTCTTTCATTACTGACATTACTGACAATTTCGTAAGTTTCACTAGACTTTCTCGGAACCTTTGTGAAAAAGGCCGACATTGTGGACTGACGGAGCTGCTTACGTCGCTAATCATCCATAAATTATTGCGTACGATGCAGTTTAACCTTTTAGCTGAAGTACTAATAGTAGGGTGTCCCAGAAAAAAACTTTTTGTCGAAAGTCTTGGATCTCACCGGCCAAAACGTTTCTTTGGTAGATGACAATGTTTGTGGCAAATTTTCAGTTTATTCCGATGCTATTTAGGGGTCCCCCAAAAGGCCTTAACTTTAGTCTTCAGTTTTAGCGTAAAATGCTCGTTATTTGCACGTGTTTCAATCTACGATATTGCAAGGCTGTTAGGGGTGTCCAGAAAAACGATACATCGCAGAAACCAACCATTCCTTCTTTTCTCCCCATTATTCTATTCATATATTGTCTAGAAATATTCATTACAGAATTTTATTATGTTATCATGAGGTCCCTCAAAGTCCCCGAACATACCCTACTTAAACTCCCAGAACTCAAGGCTCCCATGCTTGGGTCTTGGAATGTCGGTCCATTGTTGATTTATTCTTACAATTAGTCTTATTATCACAACAAATTAAAGAAGAGTCCGACTTCTTTGTCTCGACGAGAGCTACATCCAGGTAAAATAAAGAATTAAATTTAGGGTCATTCAATGTCATTTCAAGGTCATAAAAACGAAATCTATCAAAAAACAAAGAAAAATGATCAGATCTGGGCCAATACTAATTGTTGAAATTGGTTAACTCTTTTTTGCGTTTCTCGTCATGATACGGGCTACCTGTGATAAGAAACAAGGATACCACATGTAAGACGATCGAAAGTTAGTTTAAGGACAAAAAGGTAAAGTTCAGAGAAAAAGTTGAGGAAATTGCCTTAACTCGGTAAAATGTTGCTCTATTTAAGTTATTCTATTGCCTATTTGCTCAGACCGATCAGGTCTACATTCCAGAAGACAATGTACTAAACATTTAACACAATCCAAGGTTATTTCAAGGTCACCAGCCAAATGTAAGACGAGCTAAGTCAAGTTAAGTTTTAAGTATGATCAGCCAAATGCTGTTTCGTTAAAGTGGTTCTGAGTTATGGGCATTTGGCCTTGATATTTAAGTTTTGACCTTTAAATGACCTTGGATTCTGTTAGCACATTGTCCTCACTTTGGAATCAATTGCCACCTGCATTACATCACCTATCTGGCACATTCTATCAGCTCACCTGATCAGCACCTATTTCAATCTCCGTTTAGCTCTTTCACTCAAAGGGGGTTTGTGTGTAAATTTCATTAGCCTGCTTGCGAATCCATGCAGTCTGGGCTTCTGCCATTCACATACATAAACTACTTAAGACGTTTCTCTTTGACCGGGCCTGGGTCGGGAACGCCTCCGAAGAGGCTCTGTATAAATTTCATAGATAGATAGATAGTTTTAAAAAACCACGTGTCAGGGCATGTTCCCCAGTCCTTAAAAGATCGATATTGTAATCACCAAGTGAACTGATAATTTCTTGTGCTTGATAAATATGCCAACAGTTGCTCGAAATCTGCGTTGGAAGGGTCATGAGTTAACAACACGACAGGACTGTAACAAACAGGACATACATTTAAAGCTTATGCGGTTCAGTCCTGTGAGGTGGCTGATGAGAGTGGGCTACAGAACTCAAAGTATACAACGAAGATCATATCAGTGCACCCCAGGGTTGACACTCCGACTGAGACCATCAACGACTTCGAGAAGTGTGAGGAAACGTTCAGCAGGCACATGTTTCTTGCGTGTTCCAGCCGCCGCATAAACGCGATCCCGCATTCGTGACGTCGATCACCTTCTGATTGAAGAGTGGCTGCTGTCTGACCACGTGGTCATCGACCGGGCCATCAAACAGTGGCGTCCACGTCTACGGTCGTATGAACGTGAACAAGGAGAACATTTGAACACCAGCTGTAGCTGAACTTCAATTCCTTATGGCTCTTGTATGTTGGAAATGTCACCTTTTCAGGGTTCTAGGGCAATTCGGATCGGAAAATTGTGAGCCGGGCAATTCGAAGCCTGACAATCCAGAGCGGAATTCGGAGCCGCCAAGAATTATCTTCATCAATTCAACTTTTATTTTCATCAGTCCAGCTTCTATTTAAGCAAGAATTTTTTCATCATCCTAACTGCTATTTAAGCAAGAATTATTTTCATCAATCCGGCTTCTATATAAGCAAGAATTAGTTTCATCAAACCAACTTCTATATGAGCAAGAATTATTTTCATCTATCCAATTTATATTCAAGCAAGAATAATTTTCATCAATCCACCTTCAATTTAAGCAAGTATCATTTTCATCAATCCAACTTCTATTAATGCAATAAATTTTCATCGATCCAGCTTCCATTTAAAGAAGAATTACAATAGGCGAATAATTTAGAGCGCCAAAACGATAAATTGTCGACACTTCAATTCTATTTAACTTTTAAGTTTACAGGATCTTCAATTCGCTCCGACTTTTCCGCTCCAAATTTTCCGCTCCGAATTGTCCGGACACCCCTGGGCCATTTTCAGTGCTGCATCTCAAACGTTCATAAACATGACAAAATTGCCAACATTTACAACAGCGTTACGATTTGATGGTGATATGGCTACTGTTGTTCTTAAAATTTCCGGCAAATGCTAACAGTTTTGTCCGAGTTATGACACTTTTTCTTGGGGTTTACTTTTCATCGGGACCCAGTGTAGTGATGAATGCATGTGTGGTTGTGTACGTATCAATGTATGTATGTATGTACGCATGTAATGTATGTATGTGTGTATGTGTATAATTATATTTATTTATGTATGTATTTATAAGGGCACTTGCTATAGCGCATTTAAGTACCTCACAAAAGCGCTGAGCCTATGTCTATCTAACATAATCTAAACAAGTACATTTTATAACAAGTAGCAAATGTATGCTGCATAAAATCAAAGGCAACAGTAGATAAGTGCAGTGACAGACTGTTCAAGGTGGACGGTTCAACGCACGAGAAGGCACGATGAGCTCGAGTTGAATCGCGACAGCATGGTACCTGCATATCTCCATTGGCTGATAACACAACGATCGCCCACCCAGCTGACAGTAGTGTAATAAAATGGAAGTTGCTTTGGTAATTATAGTTGGCTAAGAAGTAACGTCATGTTTACACTTCCTAACAGCACATACAAACTAAACAACACGTCCAAACACAAGTAACACTTACAATCAGTTATCCTAAGCTCTTCCCTCTCGGCCTCCCTTCTCTTTGTCCGTGGCCAAGGTATCGCCTGAAGATGCTGATCTCAGCTTATTCTCTTTCTGTACGCGCTTGGTTCCGGTCCTGTTCCAGAAGTGTTCCTCGCTGTTCCGTTCCGGTTCCGAAAGGAGACCAGAGAGATAAGCGCAACACTGAACAATAATAATTCTCATCAGGTAGAAACTGCTCCGACTTACGACTGGCCTGACCTTTTCTTCCTACTGCTTTCGCTGTTGACGCTGGGGATGATGTCACTTGAATTATTTTATACTTGTGCGACGTGCCACCAGTTTTAGCCATAGGCCCCGTTCAACGCAGAACGGAGAGAGTCAGATGGGAGAGTTGGAGATAGAGGCTAAGGCTGCGCTGCTGCTTGAGAGCGAATAGCTGCAGAGACCGCTACCGCTGCGAATCCATGTTCTGCAGCGATTGACTCATTTCTAACACACAGATACAGATACACACACTAACCTATACAGCCAAACACAAAAACAGTTGTATAGATTATATGCATTATGCACTCAGACATGCACGAACATGAACAGTTCACTGAATATAGACAGTCTATTAGGAATCCATGTTCTGCAGCGATTGACTCATTGCTAACACTCAGATACTACAGATACACACACTAACCTATACACTGTAGACAGCCAAACACAAACACAGCTGTATAGATTATACATTATGCACTCCGCCAAACGCAGTTCGACAGGAGGACAGTCGAGGCAGTCTATTAGGTGTCTATATTAACATATAGGTTGATGTCATCGTCATTGTCAGGTTCACCACCACTTATCATCATCTGCGTCAGCATAACCACCACCAAAACCACCAATTGCTCCACCAACATCTACTGAAATTAAATATTAATTGCATGCGCTTCAACGAAAGTTCAGAAGATTCACACATATACAGCAAATTAGAAACAATATAAAAAGCTTAATGCGATCCGTTCTACTTTACTGTTACTTCAGTGACATTCATTTATTCATCCATTACGAAGATTTATATAGCGCCTATTCAAGGTTACTACCCAGGAGCGATTCCGAGCCAACGTCGGCTAAAGAGAACGCAGGCGCAGGTGGAGAGTAGAAACGTCGGAGCCCAGTCGGATCGGTGTTTACACGCAGGAGCGCCACCTAGACATTGCCTCATTCGTTGACATTTTTAGCGTAGTGGATCCGTTCACGCCCCGGACGTTAGCGGAATCCAGGTAACTACATTCACGCCCGTCACGCTATTGGCTAAAGTACGTCACGTGAACTTGCTGACTTCCCATGCGATTTTCAAGTGGCGGACATCTTGAGGGTCGGTTATGGTCAGGTTGTGCATCGTGATGGTCGTTTAGGGTCAGGTTCGGCGTCATGCGGGTCGCTTAGGGTCAGGGTTAGGGTTTGTGTCGCCAATAGAAAACAAGGTCAGCAATCTTCCACCGCTTTCGGGAGTGTTCATCGGTCGGCTCCTTTCACTTTCACAAAATCATGTGACATGCATTGACCAATTGCGTAGCGAGCGTGATTCGAGTCCTGTGTAGGGCGTGACTGTATCCACGACCAATTTTTTTATAAGAACTTTGTGTTGATTGATTGCCTAAACAAAGGTGCTAGGCAACGTATTCTGATAGTTGACCACACACAGTGAAGCTTCTGCGCAGCACAATGAAAGTTCTGACTGGAGGAACAACTAGATCACCAAATGCAGAAAGGTAACCTAGTTAAGTAATCCGAGTCTGGATTAATTTTGTTGAAAAGGATTCTTTTTGCTAAGAATAGTAGTCCAAAAATTGAGGGTACAGGTATCCCTCGCACTGCTCTAAAATTACTCATATACGACACAGAGCCAATAATATTATTATAGTGTCGTTCTACTATTATTGTGTACCGTGTAAGTCTAGTAAGTAAGTCTACTGTAACACTCTTTATTGTCTAAACATCAATTATACACTATGTAAGCTACACAGAGCTCGTGACTCCACCACACGCACCGACTGGTGATAATTGCCGGAACTGTCCTTAAATACTCCCACGATGACGACGATGGCAGCCTAGCCCGGCCAGCCGCACATGCATGCACCAGCTCCTCCCACGATGACACTACATGGTCAGTCACAATAAAAACCCGAGCCGCGGGTTTTCGTGCAACCCAGGTGCGTGTGGAGAACCAACAAATAATCAAGCGCGATAACAGTAAAACAATGAAAGTTCAAATCAACTAGTAAACATCAATCAAACCGCAATAACATCGTACGTCTCAACCAGCATAATCCATAATGTTGATAAACACAAGAAAGCTAACATGACATCAGTAAATAATGTACTCAAACGCGAAACTAAACGATAACAATAAAGTTCGATTAGCAATCACAACCAAAACTAAAGAAATAATGTAACCATTATTGTAACGCGAGTGGAACATTGAACTCCGAACTAGAAATGTAAAGTTTAACAGAATAACGCTTTGTCGGTCCAATAATGTTCTCCAGTCGTCTAGCTGCACAGCAAGTAATGGGTAGCGACTGCGGCAACAAAATACGAATTTGTGACGGTTTATGTAAAACTGTAATGTGCCACTGAAACCGTAATTTACGTCCCAAACAACGACGCGAGAGACTAATGTGAGAAATTGCATTTACAGCGACGATGTCATAATCATTCAAAGCATATCGCAGCTCGTACCAGGGAATCACAACCGTGTCTTCTGTGTTGAATATGTGCATAGTTAAACGAACCGGCTTAGCAGTCGACGATTTCCCACAGTAGCAAAATTTCCGAACAATCCCACTTAAAAATATGAACAAAAGAAACATGATCACCGTAATCTGGAACCAAGGGAACTCTGCATAACCCAATGAAACCGTGGAACTGGATGTGGTAACAGTTGGTGACCGTGAAAAAATCCAAACCGGTGGAATAGAATTAGCTTGTACGACCTGTGGTAGCGCCAATACAATAGCCGACAATCGATGCACCCTAATCACCAAATAAATAGTTACTATAGTAAGTAGAGTAATCAGAACGGATCCAACAGGTATAATAAAAGATTGTGAAGTAGAGTACCATGGAGAATCTGTATTACCTAACATGTCAAGCTGATCTCGAAATATGTCTTCCTTTGACTTAAATATAACCTGCCCGTCCTTGACAGACTGCATAGCTCTAGCAAATTCTTCAGTCAACTGTTCATCAGCCGCCGTGGATGCATTTGAATGAGTTAAAAAAAAATAGGTAACTGTAGTGTAACTTGTTCAGCCACTGTAGCATCAGCCTTCAATGTAGCCCAGTCCGATCGACCAAAGAACTGTTGAATGACAGCCAAGTTAAGCTGGTGCACCACTGTATGCGTCGTGTTAAATAGGTCAGCCTCCTGGCACGAGGCAGGGAAAATATACTGATCAGTAATCAGTGTGCATTCATTAGGGATGGAAATATGACAAGAAATGCATGCTGCGATCCGCTTAGGATGTAATGTAGGACAATTCAACGTCATGTCAGATAAACTATTTTCAATCGCTATTGTATTGGATGTTAAATACACAAATGATGACGGCTTTTGATTAAGAAGAAGTATTGCGCAAAACCTCTGAACAGAAACTGGATCATCAATATATAAGGCCAATATACATGCTTCCGAATTGGTGTTCAACTGGATGTCACTCATGTCAACAAGGCGAAAATTGTTCTCCACCACTTATAGTGTCGTTCTACTATTATTGTGTACCGTGTAAGTCTAGTAAGTAAGTCTACTGTAACACTCTTTATTGTCTAAACACCAATTATACACTATGTAAGCTACACAGAGCTCGTGACTCCACCACACGCACCGACTGGTGATAATTGCCGGAACTGTCCTTAAATACTCCCACGATGACGACGATGGCAGCCTAGCCCGGCCAGCCGCACATGCATGCACCAGCTCCTCCCACGATGACACTACATTATTGATAAGCACCTTTCATTTCTGACTTGAATTTTCAATGACTCAGCGATGTGTGTTTCTTTAATAGAAACTGACGACAAGTTCGTGCTACATATAAACCTATAGGGTAAATTTCTTTTGTAGAGGCGCAATAATATTATATTCGTATTTACAATAATAATTAGGCCTACAGCTAAAACTTTAAAACATACGCTCCAGTGTATAATTAAAACCAACAAAATAAGAACAATAAGAAAAAGAACAGCTACTATGCCTAGAACATTTGAAAGTTATTTTCGTTTCTTTTTCTAGACCTACTGGATTTTTAAGTGTTGCTTCTCCAACAGATTATGACTTTTAACTATGAGTCCCTCGACTGATGTTTTGTGTGTACTACGTCATAATAACGGCGCCAGAGAAGTCTTTAGTCTTACATTTTATTTGGTTAGATTAGATTCTTTGAATGCCAAAGTCAGAGCCTGGTTCGTCTACTCTAAAGAATTAAAAACACACTATATCGTTTGCTATTAATAGGCTTGAATGCTTTCAAGTCCTCCGTAATCATTGTACGCGAATGGAAGTCTCAGATTGCAATTGGCCTAAGATTCTATAATGTCACAGAAATTCAACAACAGTTTTTGTCTACTACAATAAATGATATAGCGCGCAGTTATTCGTTGATAAACGCCCAGGGTTAGTGTTAGAAAGGCGTCCTTTAGCCTAAGAAGGGATCAAGCACTTAACAGCCTAACGTAGG
This sequence comes from Aporrectodea caliginosa, assembly GCA_020284085.1. Lineage (NCBI taxonomy): Eukaryota > Metazoa > Annelida > Clitellata > Crassiclitellata > Lumbricidae > Aporrectodea > Aporrectodea caliginosa. Next base: position 124,265 of record JACEVL010000353.1, read on the forward strand.
CCTATTTTGCCAAATGCTTCATGATTTATTATTCGGCGTGTTTTCTTTCAGCATTTACAGAGGAATGATTTTGCAACAATCCACGAAAATTTCACTAAACAATTTGAATAACTTCAAAAGTTACAGCTGTTTAAAGTTTTAATTCCATTTTTTCAAATTTCTGAGGACAATGGACAGTCACTTGCAATTTCATTGGGATGAAATGTCTTGTAGCATTCAAGCATAGCTACCCAGACGTGTCTGACGTGATAATCAAGAGGTTTAAGGTCTGGAGAGCTTGGTGGCCATTCATCATTGCCAATGAATTCACAGCAGTGGGTGGCAATAAAGCCTTGAGCTAACCGTGCCGTGTGAGCATGCAGGCGCACCGTGCTGCTGGAAAATGAAACCAGACTTGCAGTCTTCAATGAGTCTGGCCTGTCTGGGTAACAGAGTTTCAACGTAAAGTTGAGCGTTTACTTTAGCCTTGTCTGGAATGAAGTGCAGTCTTCCGTTATCGCCGTAACACACGCCAGCAGAACCATGATGTGCTTCGCAAACTTGTATCTCTCGACCACCAGGCGACTTTTCGTGAAAATCGCGCTTTTTGCCGGCAGACCAAACGCACTTAATATATTTTAAAATATCTGCAATTATTAGCAGCTTGCTTCATAAACACTTTCTTTACAACTTGTAATGAGGTCATATGACGGCATCATTATTTGGGTGTTACAAAACAATTTCTTTGTGAAAAAATCTTAAAGAAATAACTATTATTGGACCGCTCATCTGCGGAAATTCGAAAAAATGGAATTGATTATTTAAACAGCTGTAACTTTAGAAGCTATGCAGATTGCTAGGTGAAATTTTTGTGGATTATTGAAAAATTATTCCTCTGTAAATGCTGAAATTTTGGTAGAAAATTCTCTATTGGTTGCGGAGAAATTGCATTTTATCCGGTGGGACATTTTTTATTGGGCCACCCTGTAGGTAGACCCAAAATGTGCTTTGCGGGCTGATGCCCAACGTCTGTTACTGTGCTCGCGCCTTTATTCTTTGACTGAACAAGTGAGACTATGTCAAGTGAGAGAGCTACTAAATCGTTTTCGTTGACATCATTGCTAATAGAATTATCTGTAATGCGAACTAACCTCTTCAGTCCAATTTTCACCGTCACATTCGTTACTGTCTTGCTTTTCTGGCAAAGAGATTCGATAGACCGGTTTCTCTATTATAAAGCTTCACCAGCTATAGCTATTAAATTGAAGAATTTAATTGAAATCGCTATTTTGTTTGAAAGTAAACGAATGGATTAGCGACTGTATTCTGAACATGACTAACTGCTTTCGCAATAGATAGACGTGAGAGAGATAGACAGAAATACAGAGAGAGAAATACAGAGAGACAGACAGACAGACAGACAGACAGAGGAGCGTGAGAGACAGAGACAGACAGAGACAGACAGAGAGAGAGAGAGAGACTCGACAGAGAGCGACAGAGAGAGCGAGAGACAGAGAAACCGACAGAGACAGATAGACAGAGACAGAGAGCCAGATAAGGCAGATATTATTTCCAGCATTCCTCAGCCTGGAGATGAGTGATAGGTAAAGCCGAGGTAAATGGTATGCGGTTGTTGTATGTCTGAAGAAGAAGAATCTCTTGCCCTATATTGTTGTTCATCCGAATGAAAGTATCTTTGTGTACAACTGTGTTCGTTTCTACTTTCTACTGTGGGTCAAATACTATATATGACACATTGGGTGACCTATATATATAATTATATACACACAGACACCATACATAGGGCCTACAGTATTACGTCTGTGGCCCTGTGTATCATGATTCATCAAGCATCCGTGGTATACAGACTGCATCGGGCCAAAACCCATAGGTTTCTTCAGCTTGAGCAAAGTTTTAGACATTTCAGGGCCCCCTGCCATAGAATCGGGCCCCCAAACCCACAGGTTTCTTCAGTTTGAGCAAAGTTTTAGACATTTTCCTGTCAGGGCCCCTGCCACAGAACCGGGCCCCGGGGCAGCAACCCCCCTGACCCCTTCTCTCATCGGCCCTGCATCACCACGAAACTAGTCGGTACTTAAAAATTAATTGTTTTTAATTTTTAAACCATCTTGTAGACGCTTTAATTACCTTTTCAAAACTGTTTTCAGTTTGTTTATACCTCACATACAACCGAAGTTATAGCATTTTCAATCTGACGGTTTAAATTATTGTAATTCGAGAAAAATGCGTTTAAAGTTTGGTCACTTTATTATTTATATTCTACTTGGAAACAACCATTTTTATTCGACAGATTTAGCTAAATTTTGGCACCGTTGTACCTGCACCCATCGCAAATGCATTGGCCAAATGAGTTTTAAATATCTCAAGTAACAAAAAAGTTACAATTTATTCCAGTTCGTGGATTCGTTGTTGTCGGAATCTCCGCAATCAATGTCACTGGAAGCCACCCTGTCCTAATTTTCATCGCGATCTATAGTCAAATATTTGTGCAACAACTCGCGCACTTTCGCTCGATCCGATCCTTTAACATTTATCAAACTCGCCATAATATCTTCCATTTCGAAACTTATGTTTATTAATCTAAATATGAACAAAATAAAACAGGCATCCCTTTTCACCGCTCTATTAAACTGATATCTAAACAACTGACCTCCCAACCTTCAACCAACCACGGTGCAAGATATTGTCACGTGTTCAACGTTGCTACCAAAATTTAAGATTGTTGACCCTCTTCGGGCCAATCTCTGTGCATAATAAATGAAAGAAGGTCACAGTTTATTAATAGAACGGGAAAAGGGGATTTCCTTGTTCAAAACAAGACCACACACATACTCGACGTGCAACCTAACTAAATATCACGACAAAGATAGCGAAATTTGGACTTACTTGCATTTCGAAACATTTTACGGCATTCAGTAAAAAGATTTTTTAACACATTTAGATACGTTTAAACAATATTTTTATACGTTATTTGTATAAAATATATATTTTTGTAATTATTTTTGCAGTAATGTCAAAAACGATGGATTTGAGGTTCCGATCGTTTTTGGTCATTTTCTCCTTGATAACATTTTGCGACTTCCGACTGGTTTCGTAATAAAGGGTCACAATTTATCTTGACAATATTCTATAACAATATTCTATAACAATATTATTAACCATATTTTATGTTACTATTGATTGTCTGGCTGCAAATTTACCATAAATAGGACGTATAATACCTTTATTTTTTAATTTTAAAGCAAAAATACGGATGCAAATTTTAGCGAAATATTACCGAAACTTTGAATCCTTTGTAGGCTAACTATAATTTTTCTTACTGCTTATTGTGTCTTCTTTTCTATCGGCGTTAGCTTTTCTATTTTTCATTTAGTTTTTATATCCGAAAATTCCATCCAAGTCCAAGGCAAACGAACTGTACGCCCTTTATAAACTGGGGCAAAGGTGACTCCACATACATTCTGACTAACTATTTGTCTTGTTGTGAGCTCTCATGGTCCACACCAAGCTACATAGAGCAGTTGAAGTCAGTCATATTATTCAGCTGACGGTCATTTAGTAGGCCTATTATGCATCAGGCACAATGTCGCTAATTTTTTGTAATCCATGGCCCGTTTCCTCATCCTACTCAACCGTATAATATGCAGATTATGTCATATAACCAGCAAGATACATCCGGCTGACAGCGTGGTTTACAAACACGGCCTTTGGGATATCCGTGTTACATTTCCAATAGGTCTACCAGCTCCGTAATTTAAAACGCTTGTCTAAACAGACAAAGCCACCGTCCTCTTGTTTCTTCGTAAATTGTTCGTGATCTCTTTTTTTTACGTTGTCTACTGTTGTGTCCCAGAAACACAGGAATTGTCACAAGCTTACATCTGTTGACGGCCAAACTCTAGAACGATTATATAAAACTGGCTATCATATTGTATAAAGTCACAGCTAATCAGATCAACATTTAACCCTCTAACAGATATGGGACATATAATATGTCCCAAAGCATAAAAAATACCTAGATTAATTAGATCGAGCAACCTGGGTTGCTTAACGATTCTGCTTATTCGTTAAGTATTTTATCAATCGAACTGTAACCTTTCGATGAGTTCCCGCACATACTATAATAGACCAAATATCTGTATTTTTAAAGATTTTTTCCAATAAAATTGAAGCTTTGTCATTTTTATTTCTTCTTACAGAAGAATAATGTTACTAAACATTTAAATAATGTATATCGACTCTTCTGCACAAAAGAGGCTATTCATTGACAATAGCCATTCCTATCCCAAACCGACCTGCACCTCAGCGTGGTGGGGGGGGTGAACAGCCAAGTAAGGGAATGCCTGGTGGGGCTATGCCATCAGGGGAGAAGGCTTCGGCCGAAGAACCTCCTAGGGCGTTACACGAGGTGGACAGGCTCACCAGGAACCCCGAAAAATTGGCTAACGCAGGCGGCAGGTGTTGGAAGGACATCTTAGAGCGAAAGAGGTCATGACCCATCGAATGGGTTAAGACCCACCGGTTTCCTTACCCTGCCAGGAGAGGACTTGTCACCGTCTGGCAAAAAGACCAAGAAACCCTTATGATGATGAAACTTAGGCTTCATAAGGGCCTCATCGTCGGGAAACTGATGGAAGAGAAATGAGAAGACGAAGACAGTTACTATACCTATAGATAGACGTCAGAAGGGCTCCGCTAAGAAGATTGTAGTCAACTTTCCATCATTGGTGAAGGAATACAAGTAAGAATACAAGAAATACATCAAATATACGGAAGGTGTTGATTTGGCAGACCAGCTCAAATCATACTATAGAATAGATATTCATAGAATAGAATCTTCCTTTATTCATTCAGAACGCAATGCGATTAGGCTACAAGAAAAACAAACAAATGTGTAGGCATTGGCTATCCCGTTTAAAATTTTGGCCCAGGATATTATTGGCTTTTATTTAATGTTAAATGGTCTTAGGTTTAATATATGCCCTTGTAAAGCAGCCTAGGAATAAAGTTTTTGGTGTCCCTTAGGTGGAAGTGCTGATACAAGAATTATCTGAGAGTGGTGCTTGACAGTCTGGGGGCCCGTGGCCCTTTGGATAACATCTGGCACAGAGACCGAGAGGTACCGAGTTCGAGCCCCCGTTGGGCGGATATGCTTTGTAGGCTGCTATTAGCGCCGTTGTATTGCGGGCTGTCTGTTCTGTTAGTAGTTAAGATTTAAATTGCATAACATGTAAATGTACAGCGCAGTGCGTTTGTCAGGCGCTTATTAAAGAAAAGATATTATTATTATTATTATTAGTCTGGACACAACAGTGGAGAATGGCTACTTTAATTACAAGTCTCTCAAAGGGAACACCAAAATAACACATTTAGTGTTCAGATAGCAAGTGGTTTGTGATCTCATATACAAACAAATTGTACTTTCAGAAAGAATACTATTCCGACTTGAGCCATAAAGAGAAAGGCGTCTCCAGAGTTGATACTAGAGTTCTGCGGGTAGAGCATTTTTGCTACCCGACCCGTACCCGTAACACAGAACCGTTACCCGTACCCGTACCCGACCCGTACTCAAAATTACTACCCGACCTTACCCGTACCCGCGGTTATACCCGTACCCGTAAAGTACCCCTAACGTCATTAGCACGCCTGTCCATTATAGTCCCTGTCCCTACCAGGCCTATAGGCTTACAACTCAGCATGTAGTAATAATAATAAATAGGCTTGTGATGATAGATCGTGACATATTTCGAGTGGTAGTAGTAGTAGTAGTAGTAGTAGTAGTAGTAGTAGTAGTAGTAGTAGTAGTAGTAGTAGTAGTAGTAGTAGTAGTAGTAGTAGTAGTAGTAGTAGTAGTAGTAGTATTTGTGGTAGTAGTAGTAGTAGTAGTAGTAGTGGTAGTAGTAGTAGTAGTAGTAGTAGTAGTAGTAGTAGTAGTAGTAGTAGTAGTAGTAGTAGTAGTAGTAGTAGCAGCAGCAGCAGCAGCAGCAGCAGCAGCAGCAGCAGCAGCAGCAGCTGTTGTTGTAGTAGTAATAATAGGCAGTTAACTTGTGGAATCAGTCGCATGCAACTGTTGTGCAGTCTCAATTGCATTGTACATTTATCTCCGTGTTACGGAGATAAATGTACTGTAACCTAGAACACTAAGTAATTGTTTATAACACGTTGCAGACCCGTTCTTGCCCATTGTGCGCCTACATTCTCTATTATATGTAACGGTGACATTGTAACCCCAAAACTTCACGTCAGAACGGGTAAAACCGGATATAGGCCTACCCGTACCCGTGATAACCGCACCCGTACCCGACCCGGCCCGTGAAATGCGTACCCAACCCGTACCCGATCCGCGGGTACAGGTCGGGTACGGGCAAACCCGAGGGTACGGGTATACCCGCAGACCCCTAGTTGGTACGTGATTAGTTGCTTCACGTCTTGCCCGACAGGAAGAGATGCAAAAGCTTTGTCACAGGCAACTTCAAGGCAAAGATAACCGGTCAAGATTTCAGTGTGCTTTTATAGTGTTGCTCTGTGTTTGCAAAGTGACCTAACTGTTTTTTTCCACTCTAGCTAACTATCATAACTGTGCAATTAAATTCTTTGCCACGTGCTAAGTTATCATATTCTGACATTTAAAAAATAGTTCAAATAATTTTCAAGACTGCTACAGAAAATAATGTTCTTTAAGGGCTAGGCTAACGTACAATGGGACATAATATCTGTCCCATACATTAGAATATAAGTTGCCATAATGTAAATGAGTAATACTGAGCATCGAATAAACTACATTATTTTTACAGGAGAACCTTACACAATGTTTTTGTTTTAGCGGTGAACATTTTGCAGACAATAAGAGGATGTAGTCCTTGTGTAGCGGAATATAGACTAACTTACCGTTGAGTGTATTTTATCCTCAGAGCATCTTATAAACTATAAGTGGTAGAGAAGTGATTTTTATGTCTATTATTAGTTTCAAATCAAAGAAGCTATTTCTATCAATGTAAGACAATCAGACGACCTTCAATGTCAAGGTCATTTGACCTCTATTATCAAATATTAATATTTCGTTATCGACGAAGGATAAAGAGAAGGTCTCAGTCCAAGATAGGCTCATTGGGGTTGTGTAAATCCAGCAGAGTCATAATCAACCGCGTATGACCATGTATGACCATCGCATGACCTTGTAGTTCAAGGTCACTTGACCTATTACAGCTAATCTTTGGCTTCACAAGTGATGTACGGTACTGATGTTCCTGGCGTCTATATTATGGCTTTTTGAGTCTCTTAATCCCAAAATGTATACTCAACCGAGTCACACACTGAATTAAATTCTCTGTATAGGCTACACACTGGTTTCAAACTGGGGCTCATAGTTTATAAAACTTTGAACTCTGGCCAACCACAATATTTAAAATCTATTCTTATTCCTCTGACTTATCATTATTCAATGAGGTCATCTGATTGTCTTTGTTTGGTCATACCTAAATCAAGAACTGTTCTCGGTGAACGAGCTTTTTCGGTTGCTGGGCCTGCCTTTTGGAACTATCTTCCTGTATCTGTGCGCTGTGCTCAGTCGCTTGTGTCATATCGTTCTCGGCTGAAAACTTACCTCTTTCAAATTGCTTATCCACCTTAGGCTGTCTCTCTGTCTCTTACGGACTGATCTTCTGGATGATGGCCTGATTCCGCATTGTTTTGATGCGCCATCGGTTGATGTCTTGTGCATTAGACACCGGCTCAATAGAAGTTGCTAATTACATTGCATTACACTAGAAGACAATAGTAGCGTTCTTACTGTGTTTGTGTAATTTCTTTCTTCACTCGGATTTCAACGCATACTAAGTCTTACTAAGATTTACAGCGCACGAACTTCCGCAATAACTAAACTGTTAACTCGCTAGCTTCTTTTAGGAAAGGGTAGTCGAACCCGGACACAATTCTTAACGGCTTATAGCAAGAACCTTAGAGCCCCGGTAGTTAGTTTGTTCTGTAAACATTAATACACACAACTAGCTATGACATTGGACTCATAATTTAGCATGCCTATAATAGAGCGCATAAATCTTTTATCCACTCTTGCCATAAATAAATGCGAAATCAAGCATCGATTTGTTGAAATTAAATTCGGCAAGCAATAGTGATCAGATAACCTCAATGACATCTATAGATGTTGAGACTTGAAAGAGAGGCAATCAGAAATACTTCAACTTGCGACAGAAAATCCCTGACTCTTCGAACACCTATCCACTAACTCTTCATCTCTCATTCTCTCACCTTCATCTCCGATTCCTCTGTCCGCAAGCTCGGCTTTACTTTCGATCCACCACATCTCTCCGTATCTAACACATCTCCATTGTCCACTCAAAAGCTCGATTACTGGAATTCCCTTATCCTCAATCTTGATTTCACACAACTCAAATGTCTGCAACTTATCCTAAATTCACTAGCCAGAGCTGTCACCAAGCGCCTATCATCACCATCATATTAGCCTGGTCCAAGCTTACATGGGAAAATATTTTTTCAAAATATGCTGCTCCACAAGGCTGACCCTGTTACACTTGACTAGAAGACTCTGTATTGAAAAAATTGAAGAGATCTGAGCAGGTTTAGAGGTCGCTAGGTTTTGACACTTTTTGTAGAAATTGCAAAAATTGTGCATCTGACGCGTTATTAGCTATATTATGAATTAAAATTAGCACCCATGAACATCAAGCCCAATCTTTCTAAATCATGATAAGTAAATAAAAGAATAATAAGCTTATTTACAAATAAAACACTTGTGTCAAGTTCTTTCTGATAGATACACAGTTGTTGGCTTATAGCTAATTTTTAAATTTTGCATGCCAACTTGTCATTACAATTCGTTTCATGTACAATTAGATTGTTCAATATTGCTCTATATATGCTGCTAATTTAGCATGGATAGAGTATTTTTAATCTGTGAAGCTAGCCTTGAATATGAAATTAGCTTACCGCAAGTGTTTTTTCACTTTCTGCAATAAAAGCTCGTATACGTAACAAAAACGGCAGCTTTCGTGGAACTGGCATCAACCAGGAGTTCCCCCACAATGGTAGTTGTTAGGGATGCCTGACAAACACATTCTTGGGTCTGGACTCCCAAAAAATGAGGCAATCCTGAGGAATTTCATGTTGCATTACCAGAATAGACTAACAGTTGGTGAGGCCATGAAAGCAACAATTGTCGCTGCGTTGGTAATTCGGGAGATAGCTAGAATCGCGCACAGCGTGCTGATTCGGCTGTTCGCAAGGACTAGAGGGTGTGCATGAGCAGAGGCGAAAATCTATATATAACTTTGGGGGGGACAGAGTACCTACGAGGGCCGGATTTTGGGGGGGACAGCAGGGCTTAAGTCAAAACTTTGGGGGACTGTCCCCCTCTGTCCCCCCCATGATTTACGCCACTGTGCATGAGCCAAGATTTCTGCTGATTCAAGGAGTTACAGTTTGAGGTCGGTTTATATTAACTCTTTCAGTCGTTATCTCTAGAATTTCTTCGAACACCTTATAGCTACGCGCTTTCTTTGATGAGCGTGTCACTAAAGACATCAACGTTGCTCTGGTAATACAATCTTACTCATCTACCTAATCCGCTATCCATGTAGCGTCTGGACAGGAAATCCTTCGACCACCAGCCTCCACTGGAGGCGTATGTCACGAGGATATCTTTAAAACTGCTTGATCTTCTTACCATCCAGGTCAAGAACAATCCAAAGCCATCTCATCAAAGGCTTCTACTCCCTGACCACTGGACCCTACTTTCAATCGATAAAGGCAAGTGTCAAACTGTTGTTGGTCGTCAATGACTGCGCAGAACGTGGAGTGGCTCTGATCCATTCTTACAATGATGTAATAAGGATGATTCACAGAAACAATACTTGCTGCAACTTGTCTCCAGTCATCGGACAAAATTTTCTGTTCCAACAAAGGCAAAATGAAATAATAGTAGGTTGCGGGTTTTCCAGCACTTCAATGACGGGATTTATGCAGACTGGATAACTTCTTTAACCCATTAGTGCCCGACGTCCGTTATAACGGACGCTTAGAAAACAAGTTGGCAAAAAACAGGCAACTGTTTAAAAGGCTCTTCTCTATTTCTTTTTAATAATGGATCATATGACTATACATTCCACTATTGTGATTGCCGGATTATGTCAGTTAGAAAAATATACAGTTTTGGGTTCAACGTCTACTACAAAATGTCAAAAAACATCGTTACAGCTAGTTAGTATTTTTTTATTTGGTAATGAACCAGAAATAATTTTAGGAAACTGTTATTGTTCTAATAGTACACATAATTATGGGTTCATATGTTGATAGAATATTATGACAATCACTGCTTGTTTTACCATGAAAATTTTCACTGCAATGTTAGCGTCCGTTATAACGGACGTCGGGCACTAGCCTTAAGACATTATTGTTCCTCACAGTAAAGTCACCAAGCCTCTCTGTCCCAGCAGATGCTCTTGTTATTGTATTACTTGCAATATGAAGTAACCGTTAGCTTGAAATTTATTAATTTTAGACTAGCTACTCACTATTTTGTAGTCCCTGGACAATGAGCTTCATAGGAAAACTATTCGCAGAGAAAGCAAAACGGCCCAAGGAAAGAACACCTTTCTAGCAGTCTATGCCATTTGAGGTGCAAATTTTTATCAACTTCATGTGAAGTCTGCAGACAGATCATGCCAACAGATCCAAATGCCATTCATACATGCATTGACAATGTTGGGCCTGCATGCTGACATGAAGAAACTGAGAAACAAGGTGACAGTCATTCAGAGTTCATTTTGACAATGTGTTTACAGAATCTTGCACTACTTCCATGCATTTGGGTACAAAGCAGAAGGTACAATCACGGGAGCTGAACAGGGCAATTTACCATGAAATATATGACAGCCAGTAAAAACGCCAAGAAGATGATATGCCTTTAGATCGTGTGCTGATGATTTGCTTGCATGACAACAGTGTCGTTTCCACTGCATCAAAGTTTGGGATGGTAGACAAAAGTCGTTTGTAGAGCCAGAAGAAAGTCTCTTGTGTTTATCAAACTCACTTGTTCCACCTCTACAATCAAGGTCTGGTTGGTGTTGATAAGCAAGATCAGCAGGTTGCTTTTTACAGACTACGGATCAGGCAATGGGTGATGGTCAATCTTTGTCTACCTGCTTGACGTAACAGTGGTCAATACATGGCATATCTCTCGAAAAGTTTAGGGAGGCGACGAAAGTTTGTTTGACTTCAGTCGACAGCTGGCTGTAAGTCTCCTCAAGTGCCATGGTGTACATACCATCTATTCAAGGTACACATGCATATGCAGTACTGTCTGATATATGGTATGATGGTAACAATCAGGAGACACAAACCGTCCTTGCAAGGCTTGAGAAAAAATTGATGTGTCGCTGGCCTTTGTCACAAGTACAATCACACTGCAAAATACGTTCGTGAATAGCAGGTGCCTAGCACTTAGCTATAGATTAGCACTTTAGAAATGTGAGGCCTATGATTACAATCAACCTATAAATGTAACAAACTATCAAAACATTCCGGAAATATTGTATGAAAGAGCTAGCAGCCCTGAATTCTGTAACAGTACACTATGTTATGGTTATCACTGGGCTAGTGCCCGACGTCCGTTATAACGGACAGTATGTAAAGTACTCATACTGAAGTAGGTACCAATAAATAAGTTGTCAGCAATGTTACTGCACTAAGTTGTTGAGATTACTGAAACTATAACTTAATCTGTTCAGTTTTAACAACTTTGGGCACTAATGGGTTAATTATCGAAAGTATATTAATTTTCATTACAAACTTAATGGAGCCTGACTAAGCAGTAACACTGCAGTATATATTTCTAATTGGGGCTGCTTATTGTTAAAAAAAAGCTGACTTGAACAAAAAATTATACATGTGATTTGAAAAGTTCACACTATGTAGCAAAAAGTCGAAAAACATAGCGACCTCTAAATATAACCCAATCTTTCCAAAATTTTGCATAGAGACTCGTGTTTTCATGTGTCACAAGGGCAGCCTTGTGGAGCAATGCATTTCCAACTTTTAATTTTTTGGACCACGCTACCATCATATATATCACCCTCAAATTACTATACTGGATAAAAATCTCATTCAGTAACTTACAACTCCCTACAATACTCCCAATCCAAATATCTTCCTGAAATCTTCACCATCCAACCAACCCGCTCTACCCGATCATCCTTCTGTCTCAGGGTTTCTGGGCCTCAGGTCACTACTCATTTGACGTTCTCCAACCAAGCCATATCCAACACTGAACCACGGCTTCACTTTATATAATATAATAATAATAAAATTTTCGTTTATTGAAGCAATTCGGTTGACAAACCGCAACCGGTTACAGTGTACGCCTACAATTATGCAATTGAAACAATTCACAAGAACACAAATGACAGAAGACATAAATCTGAACTACTAACAGAACAGACAACCTGCAATACACGGCGCTAATAGAAGCTTACAAAGCATCTCCGCCCTACGGGACTCGAACTCCGTACCTCGCTCTCTATGCCAGTGTGTTAGCCAATGCGCTATCGCCCCCCAAATTGTAGTAAGTAAGACTTAATCCTTACTAGCGCGAGAGAAACGCCCACTGGCTACAACAACTGGCATGCACGAGTGAAAGAGCGTACAAAGTCCGCCATAGGTCTATAAATATATGAGCTCTCTAGCAAAGGTGAAGTGGAGCTCTCTATTTCCCCCACATGAGCTGGTATTCGAGCTGCTGTAGTCGTCCATATTATTCAGATTAGTCCGATGAACCGAGCTGATAACTAAAACCAGCAGCTGGCAATATGTTTCGAATTAGTCCAATGTTGTAGAGATAAATTTGCCGTGCCTTATTTGCGCCTTTCATTTATTGGAGTTGATGTATTGTACTGTATTGTATCTGAGCATTTATAAGGATGTTAAAATGTATGCGTCTAGGCATGTTGCCTAGTCCTTAAGAGATCGATTTTGTATACTGACAACTTTCCTTGTGTTTGATAAATATGCCAACAGTTGTTCGAAATCTGTGTTGATAGGTTAAAGGGCAAATCTTGGAGGGTGGCATATAAGCCCGCGTATGGAGTCTTTTCTCTTTTGCTATGGAATAGTTAAAAACAAGCTTTTACACCTGAATTGATCTGACAACAACAGTCAAGTCCATGATCGGATGATGATGATCCTATACCTTACAGCAGCGTTTCTCAAACGTTTTTGGCCAGGGAACCCTTCGCATCTTAATATTTAATGGCGTAACCCCAATCTCGACTAAATGTGTTGAGGCATGCATAGCGCTTTAGAAGCATACTAATATAGAGCCTAACTAAACACACACACACACACACACACACACACACACACACACACACACACACACACACACACACACACACACACACACACACACACACACACACACACACACACACACACACACACACACACACACACACACACACACACACACACACACACACACACACACACACACACACACACACACACACACACACACATGAGCTACTATGAACCTGGACGGCTGAGACAGACTAGTCCTACCTCTAACTGAGTCTCATCCATGCTTTTCTTGAACTTGGCGCTTAATGTGAAATTCCAGTTGGACTCAACTCTCTTTACTCAAAGGCTATGGAAGAAAGTGTAGCGTTCTTGGAAGCGTTGAATCTTTGAACGTGGCAAAGAAGACAGGATAATAATAGAATAGGACATTCTTTATTGTAACGCCAATTGCAAACCGCACGTTGGCTAACATTAAAGTTTTTGGCTGAGAGTCGAGTGATAAAAATAGCCAGATCGATTGATATGCGTTTTGTTTGTCGATTCTGATCCATTTGGTGGATTGGGAAAGGGTCCACTGATGCCATCCCAGTCTCCACCCTTTTCTATCTCTAATATGGGATATGTCCTTTTCCTCCTCTGCTCGGTTGTAGCATGGCATGGACCACAGAAACCGGACCCAATTGCAAACATTGCGAGGCTCAAGAACAATACGCTAAATTACGCAAATAACATGTTAGCAATCGCTGGCCGACCCAAGTAGGCTGTTTCATACATAAGGTGCTTTAAAAGCTATTTAAAGGTGTCTTAAAAAGATCACTTGCATAAGTAGGCCTGTGTGTTTGAGTAAGCTGCCGTGCAATTTCTATTCAAACTAACGGGGCGGGGCTAAGTCTGGGTAAAGAGACGTTTTAATTACTGAGAGGAAAATCCATTGGAAACGGGACATGGCTTATCCCGAGGACCGAGCTTGTAAACAACAAGATTCAGCTGGATGCATGAGATACAATGAATAAACCTCTGGCCTATCATGAGGAATGGGCCATAGCTGACAAAAATAATCGATGTGTTGGAGCCTTAATGTTAAATGATCGTCAGCTGAATAACATGGCTGATTTTAGCTCTATAATTTACAGCTCGATGTGACCAATAGAGAGTAACCTTTGCCCCTAGCTACTCATGGTCGAGCAGTTTGTTTGTCTTGGACGTGGCTGAGATTTTCGGAGATACAGGTAATCCCTTATTAGAGGACTAAGCGGAAGACCAAAGCAAAGAAGACGCAAGAAACAGTGAGAAAATATTATAATTAGAAAGGATTGCAAGGTTAGTTAAGATTTCGTTGATATGTGCAACCGTATTTTACATTCAAATTCGAAAAAGGGACGTACGTCGTACTGTTTTAATTAGAATTTGAAGCCAGAAAATGATAATTACAGGCTAACGAATAGGCCTACAATGAAAATTACAATCTAATGAATACTGCGACAATGAAGACGTATATTATAATGACGATAATCATGATGATAATGATGATGACGATGATGATGACGACGTTTACGAAGACGACGATTGATGATGATGGACAGGAAATCCTTCAACCACCCGACTCCACTGGAAGAGTATGTCACAAGGAGATCTTTAAAATTGCTTGATCTTTTTACCATCCAGGGTCAAGAACAACCCACATCCTTCCTATCAAAGTCCTTTACTCCCTGACCACTGGACCCTACTTCCCAGTCGATGAAGGCAAATGTCAAACTGTTGATGGTCGTCAATGACTGCGCAGAACGTGGAGTGGCTCTGATCCATTCTTACAATGATATACTAAGGATGAGTCACAGAAACAATACTTGCTGCAACTTCTCTCCAGTCATCGGACAACTTTGTCTGTTCCAACAAAGGCAAAATGAAATAATAGTAGGTTGCGGGTTTTCCAGCACTTCAATGACGGGATTTATGCAGACTGGATTACTTCTTTAATTATCCAAAATTATATTTTATTACAAACGTAATGCAGCCTGACTAAGCAGTAACACTGCAGTATATATTTCTAAATTTGGCTGTTTATTTTTCAAAATAATAACTGACTTGAAAATAATTTATAACCGATTTGAAAAAAATCAAAATTATACATTTTTTTGACAAGTTCATACTATAATATGATTATGGCAAAAAGTCGAAAAACATAGCGACCTCTAAACTGTAAACATAAACAAATCTTTCCAAAATTTTACATACAGACTCCTGTTTTCATGTGTAACAAGGACAGCCTTGTGGAGCAATGTATTTCCAACTTTTAATTTTGTGGACCAGTCTAATGGCGCCGTATTCATAATGCACAAGACATCGGTCGTTGACTGCTTCATGGTTAATAGTCATCATTATCCGCTTTAGAGACAGGGATGAA
>JACEVL010000353.1:145000-242500 GCA_020284085.1 Aporrectodea caliginosa
TGAACGGAGGCCGGGCGCGAATACTGCATAAGGTTGTCTATGATTACGATTTATGTGTGTAAAGAGTCAGTCGAATTCCATAAAGAGAGCAGGACTAAGCCAAGCTTGCGATTGATTAAAGCAGAAAACAGGCTATGCAAATATTGTGTAGTAGCAGACTGCGAATAGATATAACCGAAAAGTTGTTATTTTTAGGTGATCAATGTCTGCCGAATCTGAAGAATATTGCTGTTTATGAAGGACGGTTGAATACAATATTAAATCTAGCAGCTGACCCTCAAAACATAAAATGGAGCGTTCTTCCATCTTCAGACGAGGAGCTTCTTCTAAACATCATCGACTTCGGCGGAAATAAGAATCAGTTGTTCACTGAACTCTACGACGTTAAACAGACCGGACTAGTTATCAAGAAAGCAACAACCATTGGAAATCCGATATCAACAGCTGGGCTGTATGTCGGGCAATGTGTTAATAATCCCAACAGGATGGGTGCCAAGTTTCTCGTCATACGTAAGTTCTTTGGCTTGTATTCTGGTATTTTATATCTGGCGAATTTAAGACAGCGGGTGTTAGTTGTTTACGTTCCTAATTGGAATTTTATGCAACAACATTTTTTGCATTGTCTTCAGTTTCGGCATTACTTATATATTCTCTTCGAATCGTCATTCTGAGATTAATTTTTCCGTTCCATAAGTAGAATAATTCCAAGTGATGATCTTTTCCAAATCGCTCACTAATATTAGCCCCAGCACAGCAGTTACTGAACCTCACACTCACAGTTCAAGGTGTTGGTTTCGAAGTTTATTGATCAATACAAACTGAATCTGAATTAGAGAGCAGGACCAGAAAGGCTAAACCTTATTTTCAGACACTGAATGAGTAAATGATAATCGACGGTATAAGTATCGGCAGAAAGATCAAGTCAACTGAAGCAGTAACTGTTGCATTTTCTTTGTGGTGAAAAGAGCAGCATCTGGTGTCTTGTTTTGAATAAACACACCTTTCACCTTTCATCTTATCTATTTATCTATTCTATTTTACAGGCAGAGGTCCACAGTGTTCACGCATTTCGATCAGTTCAACTTCTTCCAATGTGTCGTGCAGCGTCACTTTCGCTGACAGCGTTCTTCATCCCATTCGTCCGATTATAACCTGGAAACGAAATGGAGCCTACTTGGCATCTTATACGCTTCGAATGGAGAGGATTGATTTGTATGTGTCTTTTGCAAAATCAACGATTAGAAGCGACAGTGGTGCCCACGAGAACTACACGTGTGAACTGACTTTTGCTGAACCAACTGATATCCAGTTTCCATGGCTCGCAACAAATGCGCCGGAGTTCAAAGAATCTTGTTCGATAACAGGATAGTCTGCACAATGGAGCCAAAAAATGAGAAAAGAAACAATTGAATGTGTAAACCTGTTTCGGCATTTGGAAATAATTTCTGGTAGCATTTATCACGGTAACAGGTCATACGGCGATATTAATTTTGACATTCTTAAGCAGAGGCAATGATATTAAGTTTTAGATTTAACGTAGATCGAAAATTGGAAAACATTCTAACTGTTGTGTGCAAGTAAATTGGAAACACCCTCATTAGTGTTCATGTTTGAAGGTAAAGCAGCAAACACTGACATAGGAACCTAGAGGAATAAAACTTAGTCGTGACAAAAGAAATCTCTCATGCGCATAAACTTTTTTCGCATTAATCCCGATGCAGCAAGTCTTCGGATTATCAAGCACAGTTGAAAACAAGACAAGCAAAACAACAATAAATAATAATAATAATAATAATAATAATAATAATAATAATAATAATAATAAAATAATAATAATAATAATAATAATAATAATAATATTTAATCCCGGGGGATCATTTATACCTCAGGGCAAAAAAAAAAAAAAAAAAATAATAATAATAATAATAATAATAATAATAATAAAATAATAATAATAATAATAATAATAATAATAATAATAATAATAATAATAATTATTATTATTATTCTCCTTAACTACAGTGTTGTTGCAATCTGTGGTGCCTAAAACAGATAGAGAGTTTCCAATTTGTAGGGCCACTGATAGGCGTTGTAGTAGATGACTGGTTTCACGCTGGTCGCCTGTCGCTGCTGAGATCTTGCCTCCAAGTTCTCGAACAAACTGCAGTGATTCTGTGTGCCAGCTTCCTGCAGTTTCGACTGCTACAGGAACGAAATGATGTGATTGTGTGATAGCAGCATACTTGGTTTCCTTGTTGCGAGCTGCCTTTTCCGCTGCCGCACCTGCGATTTGCGATGTTAGATGTTCGTAGGATGCAGCGAAAGTGTCTGGTACCGTCACATCCCACGCCATGCAACGACCACTATGCCAAGGTATGATGGTGACTCCGTCAGGCCTTTTGCCGTCAGATCTGGAGAGGCCATTGGGCTCTTTGATAGCAGGGATTTTGGCTCTGGTGAAAGCCCGCCAAATAACGTCATTGAGCATGCCATGTCGATGTTGTCTTCCTGCTCCTTTGACGCAGGAGAATCCATGATGGCCGTTGGATTCCACTATGACACCACATTTGCAGGTGTGTTTTTCACACAGTGCAGTGCCCAGCCGGATGCCTGATGCTATTCTTAAGACCTCTCCTGACATCCGTAATCCTGCTGTTGTAATTGGAAGTGCATGGAGCCAGTCTCCGGAGTGTGGTGATTGAATGGCTAACAATCTGGCTTTAGCAGCAGAATCATTTGCTCTTTCCGATAGGCCTTGAAGTGCATTTGAGATGAGTTTGCTGTCCCATTCTCTTTGTATATGAACCTTCTGCTCGATGGGAGGAGGTGCGTTCGATTTCGATGACCAAGAACTTAAGGCCTCCTCTACCAACGGGTCTGTGATTGTTAGAGGAACAGCGTGTAGCAGTCGGTCTTGAAGGTTTCGCGTGCCAGCGGCTGATGCCAAAAAGGCGGAAGTTGCCAGCATAACGGCACTACGAATCCCCAGACCACCGTTTCTAACAGGTAGAGATGCCTGGATCCATTGATCGTCGTTCATGTTGATATTGAGAAGGCTACACAGGCCTGTTCTCAAGACTTCGTCGAAACCACATAGAAGTTCTTCGTTTAAGAAGCAGGCTGAAGTTCTTAATGTGTACAGCAGCTTAGGAATGCTTAAGCTGCTCCTCAGCAGGGTGAATGAGTCGTGTGGGTGTAGCATCTCAAGCCTTGTTACGACTTTCTCCAAATCTTTTATCTTTTCTGGATGGTTTTATCGACAGCCTTGCCTGGCAGCAGCGGTGCTCCCAACAATGACAAATCTTCAACGGCGATATTTTCAAACTCGGCGAAGGTCTGAATATTCTTAGCTTCGTCGTAGCTTCTAGCAGATGTTTCGCATTTTGTTCGATTCAGCTTTAGACCGTACATGGGCGCCTCTTTCTCTATCAAGCGGATGTCATGTTCAACTTGATCGATCGGTCCAGCAAGAGTAAGATCGTCCATATAGCCTATAGTGAATGGAGATGTCAAACTCTCTAGAAGCGGATGTATTGCCAGACAAAACTCCAGTGGTCCTAAAGGGTCGCCTTGCTGGGTGCCTTCCTCGGAAAGAATTGTATGCTGTCTGGTTTGTAGTTGGGGGGCGTAGGCATAGTTGTCATATACGTATCTGTATATTTCTGGAACTTTTGCTGCCACCGCCTCTAACATTGAGTCCCTTCTCAGAGCATTGAAGGCATTCGAAAAGTCCAGTTTCACTATAATATGATTTTCAGGCATAGACTGTAAGTAACGTCTGGTTGCGTGAACAGCAGCCTCGGCTCCTCCTGAAACTCCCACGCCGACTTGAAGTGGTGACAGATTTTGAGATAAGTATGGAGTCACAACATGGCAGACACACTTAGCAGCAAGCCGCCGCCACGTGTATCCAATCGTGATTGGTCTTATTCCGCCATCCTTTTTTCCAAGTGTTATTAGTCTTCCGCCGTATAGGATATCTGCAACTTGTTTCGGTAGCCCGCCTCTCAATAAAAGATTGATAAAGTCAGTGATAGTCTCTACGAAACCCGTGTCTGTTGTATTGGACAGAAGGTTCTTCAGATGTTGTGGTGTGAAGCCATCTGGTCCTCCGCTAGATGCTGCAGGAAAGGAAGCAATAGCGTTACAGACCATCTTTCCAGAAACCTGTATGGCGTCGAACCTGTCCTCTTGAGGGCATGGCAGTGTTCTTCTGTCTTCGTAAGCCTTTGGGTGCTTCTTCTGCAATTCTTCAATCACTCTAGGTGAATCTTCTACAGGAACATCATCAGAGCACAGCAAGCGAAGGGCTCCTTTGATGTCGCCATCTTCGAGTCTGCTAGACACCGCCTGCGCAAGATATTTACTTCGATCGTAGCCCTTGTCATTCCTCCTAGTTCGTGAGACAGATGGCGTGATTTCTTTAACATCATCACAGAAGATCATTCCACTACGCCAGGATTCGATGCGAGTTAGAATGATCTTGCTCAAGTTCCGGTTTCGACCTCCCCTCTTAGGCTTAGCCAGAATTATCGGTGAAAATTGGAGTAGATCTAGCCATTTTGAGGGGCTGTTTGGTTCTCGAATAACGGCCTGGATGATCTTGGTAAGTAAGTCCCTACACGCTCCTCTTGCTGCCAGTGGGATGTGTTTCAGCAGTCGACTTCTAACCTTTGGATGGGTTAAAATGTCTAGTAACGGCTCATTGCAGAATAGATTTTCATCGTCATCTGCATTGTACCGGGCATCAGAATGTGTTGTCTGTGATGCACTGTACTGGCTATCGTCAGAATGCTTTGTGTGTGAAGAGCGACTCCCTGTTTGCACAATGTCAATAGGCAACTGGTCTGAACCTGGACATAGGTTCCGACGGGGTCCATGGGAGTGTAGTGTGCCTTTTAAACGATGTAGTTTAAACTCGCTTAAACAAACTGGGCATACGCCGACGTCTTTTGGTAACCTTTGACTCATTACTTGTGGTGGCAATGGACGAAGATACCCTCCGCCTTCCAGTTTAGTCGAAATGTATTATTGTTATGCATGGATACTTGAACAGGAATGGAAATGAAAATATCTGGAGTGGGAGGAATGAAACTGGATATCAATATGTTGTTTAAAATGTAAATAAATCAACGTCTTTAATGCGTTGCTAGGTAACACGCATTATGACGTCGTATGATCATATAACTGTTTTACCGTTGTAAATCATGAAGTCGAATTCTGGTTTCCAGCTGAACAGTTTACACATTTAAACTAAAATACTGCAAAATCCAGAGTCTGACGACAGAAAATATTTAGATACTCCAGGTCCTGGTATCGATAGATGTACAGTGGTATAAAAACGTGTTCTGACGAGCTATAGATACTTTTAAAAACTACAAAACTCAAGAGAGATAAATCTATCGACAAACTTGTTGTGTTACGTCATTATTCATTTATTCCAAGGAGAATGACAGCTTATAACAATATTGAAAACAGTTACTTTTAATCAGTCTGTACATAAGTTTGTGTTGGCTTTATGAAGAAATAAATTTGGCAAAATTATTATTATTATTATTTTTATTATTATTATTATAACAACAACAACATCAATAACAATAATGAAGCGACTTATATGGCGCTGTAGCTCGGCCGAGACCAAAGAGAAGGACGCTGTAAACAAGTTGCAAAAATCAATGGATGTCATGTCATGTCATGTGATAGTTAGGCTATTAGTTAAAACGATAAATCGTGTCGTTATCTAAATGTTTTTATAGATATTCTAATGGAATTGTATAATCTACCATATCTCGGACGATGTATGCCTCTCCTGAATGGTGGACCCTGCGAGTAGAAGGGACAAAACCCGCCTTGAGTGATTCACGAATAGACTCAGAGGTGCTGGTACTTAAAACCTGATAATAGCAATCTTCGTTTATTACAATTCAAACTGAGACACTGCAGTAAGAGTACAATAGATGATCGCAAGTTATTACAGGAGTCGAACTTAACTGTTTGGCAGCCATGCAAGGCGCCATAATGATCTTACGGCTGAAACATTAGCACAAGCGGCAGACGACGCTCTGTTCAGAGCTGTCCAGAACATTGAGTTTCATGTTCTTCGTGGTCTCTGTCCAATGCAGCGAGGACCTTCAGATAACTTCCGACAAAGGGCACAAAATCTCACCCCTCCACCACACAGATAAAGACTCGATGAACTTTATCCTACGAATGTTATATAAAACACGTAATAATTAACCCATCAATAAGAAGCCATACTGTCAACCGTTTTTGTTCACCTACAGCGTTTTGCTTGTTGTTTTACGAAATAAACCAATATGCATACATACATACATGCATAGTTTTCAACTCTGCATCGCTAATTTTAGTTAGTTTAGTAGGCTAAGCAGTAATCAATAACGCCTAATTTTTGAACTACTGCAGATGTCAATTATATTTTGCTGTCATCAAAACATACTTTAGCTCAAACAACAGTAGCCTATGCATCAACGTCTTTCTAAATTGCCGAGTTTCTGTTCAAGAAAGCAACAAATAGCCACCTCTAAAGGAAGACACGCTTTGAGTTTCTTAAATTCGAACATTACTTCCGAGAGTGAATGATTGCAGTCAATCAGACATCTCACTTTCAAATAGCCTGCCAGAAAATGTTTTCCAAGAAAATAAATTTCTGTTTCTAGCAAATCTTTATTTTTCGGAAATAAATAGTAAACAAATCTGAGAAATGCAAGCAGACATTGGACGTCTCTATCGAAATAAGAGTCAAGCGGCGGCAACAACGCAACATTTCTATATGTAAATTCTTCCAATTCCCTCCGTACATCTGGCTGATGGAGAATTTCTTCGCACAAGAGCAAAGCTTCAGGATATTTTCGAAACTTGTATAGATACACAGCTCGGTAACAATCAACTGTGTTGCAATGAATGCCATAGTCTTTGCAGATCGCATTGCTAAATGAATTCAAATTCTGCAAGGAATATTCCATGAGCAATAAAATAATATCGTCTTCATTGGGCGCTTCTAATTTATTTATTGGATCGATTCTTTGATAAACACGTAAAACATTCTTTCCTTTCTTTGATATTCGTGAAAATTTCCGATCAGCAATAATCATCAAAATTGCATCCAACGGGAATGTTGGAGTTTGTGAAATGTTATCAAGTCCAGAGGCCTGACCTGTTCTTTCAGTTGAACAAATTGTTAAGTAGCGTGCAGAAAGCTTCGGTGCAAGACGCAGATCTAGAAAAAATTGCCTCCTGGTATAATGCAAAGAAGTGTCTTTAGTCTTCCGGAAAATCAAATAAAATCCAATTATCTCCGAAATGTCTTCAATATACAACAAACAGCCTGCATTTAATGTTTCAGTATCTTTTTCCTCATGCTTTTCACTCATGATCACTCTCGAGCAAAGATCTGTGACACTTTGATATTCTGAAGCGGCAAAATGAAGAGCCGCCATGTAGGACAAAGTCGCCTTAGCGATAGTGTTTGTTTTGGAATCCTCACATTCCAAAGCTTTCCTGAGAAGTACCTTTGATATTTCAGACACAGCTTTAAATTCGGGATCATGATTTGATCCATTCAGATTTTCCATCAGATCCTGTGCCTTTATGAAGCGTAATTGGCTTCTATTCTAACCAGTGTTCAACGGTCTTGGTAAATTGTGGTGCTTGGATCTGAAAATGTTTGGTTTAATCGAAACTTGTCTGATTACTTCAACAAACCATTCGCTGTCATAGTTAATTTCTTTACAGTCTAATAAACGAACAGCATGTAATATACGCAACATCGATCCATAAAACCCAAAGCATGATTTAATCTCTGCCCATGGCCGAATTTCTAATTTATCCTCATCAAATGAGCGAGATCTCAAAACATGTTTTACGCACTCAAGAAATCGTGTTTCAAAACCTTCCTTTACTGAGAGACGTGCACTTAGAACTTCCCAACCGAATAGAGTCGAAACATATATGTCGATGGCTTTAGATTCAGTTCTCTGCATCTGCTCATTGAGCCTTCTTAAGATCACAGAAATACCTTCTGTATCAGGAGAAATTGGCTGAATATAATACTTCTCAAACCAACAATTCAGCAAAGGGAAATAACCAAATGCCATCAATGTCTCAACAGTTTCAACAACGATCTTCCGGTTCATGCGTTCATGAAACAAATTTGCCTCAGGAATAAAATAATTACGGCATCTTTTCTCTGCTAACCATTTTGCAAGTTCTTGTAATAAATTGCAGCATATTTCAATAACAGATGAGGATTTCCACCATTCTGGCGACATCACTTCACAAGACCACAGCATTAGTGTTTTAAAATGGTATGTACAGAGAACCTCGTCCTCCTTTGGACAATCTTTATTTATTAATTCACTCTTGGCAAAGAATCTTAGCATATGATAGACAATCTGCTGAACTGGAGTCCAACTCTGAATTAAGATGACTTCCGCAACAGAAAATGAAAGTCTGCACTGGTCTATATCATTTCTACATGCAGGATGTTTTGCATATACAACATAACAACCATTCTGTACTATCTCGTGGATAATGGCCATCCATGCTTTCTTTGTCGAATTGGCCAATTTTTTGCTTCGTTTGGCCACTTTGGGCACCATATGGGTTCAACAATATCTCCTGAAATTGAGCGCGAGAGGTTCATCTTAATCGCAGGACCAACTAAGTTCCATTCTTGATCATTCTGTAGTTTGTCAAATCTTGCGGTTGGTGCTATAATAAATTGCTCCTCAGCCTCAATAAATTCGAAGATTTTGCGATCTCTGTCATACTTCATTTGTCCCAAAAGACAGAGTCTTAGAAATGCTGGATAATCAGGACATGGTTCCATCAGGAGACAGGTTATTGGTTCAGAAATATGACGGACATCATATGGCAATATTAGCTTCTGCTCTGTGAAGGCAAGGGAATACGATTTTATGTCAAACTTATCAATATCGTCGATGCATGGATGTAGAGGTTGAATGAAGAACTCAGCAGAGCTGCCACACAGAAATGAGTAAGTGTCCGAAGGGATGAAACCTTGTAAACGAATGTCGTTAAAAACGTTAGTGTTGGACTTTGGCCGCTTTCGACATGTACTAACGATAAATGCCGAAACACTGTCGTCCATCGCTACAATGAGAAGAGCACAACCTAAATAGCATCATTGTGCTCATCAATATTTGAAGTCGTCATCAACATTATAAAGTTCATCCACTGATAGCGATGCATAACTCTCCTTACACATCAACCGCCTCCAGTCATGCTGTAACGCACATCAATTGGCTTCCGTATTACACGATGCTCATACGTCTAGGCCTATAATATTACGCATACAATATGTATATGTGGTCGTATGCATGTGCGTGCATATGTATAAAGGTTTTTATACATAGGCAACTATACTCGTATAATATGTCGATGTGGAACGCCTTTCGGGTTCAAAGGGTTTACTTTGATTCGACATAGGCCTAACTAGATATTTACGACATCTGGCAGCGTACAGGTCTCACCAACACTTCTTCAAACTCGGGTTTTCCTATCTCTGAGATGATCTCATTCAGAATTGCATCGCTCTCTTCTAATCAATCTACTCTCCACTTCGCACTCACCTGCCTGCAATAACGATTTCTTGTTTCGTAGTGCGTGATCTCGATCTAAACATGTGTATCTTTCAACTGAATAATGAATCCTTTTGTAGAACCGTTTGGACAGATTGCTTACTCTTCGCCGTCTAAGATCAAAACATTTTTATGTATCATGGATGTTTGTGTCACTCGCATGGCGCAATTTAAGAATCTTACAAAAGCGAGGGGGACGTTATATAGCAGACTCTAAATAATGGCAAAATAAAAAAAATGGCAGCCATATTGAGAGATCTTCTGATAAATTTCCCTTTGTACATAAATATTTCGTATTTACAATAATTATTATTACAATTACAGCTAAACGATAACTATTCTTTTCGATGTATAATTAGCACCAACAAAATAGAGATCATCTAGAAAAAGTGCAGAGAGAACAGCTGGTCACGAGAATGCTATTTTTCCCTATAATTGGAAAACCAGGTTAGGTCTAGGAATCTCTTCATTACGTTGTCATCGACTGATGCACTGCAGACCCTGCAATGTGGGGCCTACATTATAATAGTGGTGCCATACAAGTATTTTGCTTACATTAGATTGGATTAGAATAAATTAAATTAGATTAGGGCCTAAATACTTTGAAACGCAAAGTCCAGGGTCTACGAAGATTAACGTTAAAGCATTCAAAACAAAACAGCATCGTAAGTTCCCAGTTGACCTAAATACTTGAATGTCCTTCTTAGTCACTGTTAGCAACCAGAAGTCTCAGATACTGACTGATATCAGATTCTAAGACGTTGCAGAAATTCAAACACATTTGGACATCTGCTATTCGTTGAGAAACGAATACCTTTATTGTTAAACTGAAAGGAATCAAGCTGCCAAATGTATACTTCGTGACCTACCTATCGGTGTGCGTTCTTTCGGAAGTGCTCTGGTATAAATTTGCAAAAGGTTTAGCAACGCATTCAGATAAAGTTTCGACCTTTTAGAGAGGGAGGGTTTCTAATCTAATGTTTTGTTTCGGAAAAATATTCTGGCTTACATGTATAAATAATCTGTAATAAAAGCCTACCATGACTAAATGCAAAACCGAAAACTATCTCCACGATGCTTTGTAATATCACTATAATCCTTTTATATGTCAATATGGCCATCATCACTACCATTATAAGCAGTTGTCGTTTTCATCATCATCTTCATGATCATGATCATGATCATGATCATCATCATCATCGTCGTCGTCGTCGTCGTTGTCGTCGTCGTCATCATCATCGTCATCATCATCGTCATCATCATCAGCATTATCATCATTAATTCATTATAGGCTACATGTATACATAATGTGTGCATATATCTAATATTATATATATATGGATGAAAGTGTGAATATTCAATATATCCAAGTACCGTATATAATATAGGGATTTTTTTAACCTGGCAACGATGCTGTAACATGACTGAAAAATAACCCAAGAAAGATGGGTCTTAAATAGAAACATTTACATAAGTGTTTGGGAACTTTGGGCCAAAGAGACGAAAATGACAACGAACAGCTGACAACCAATGACTCTGAAAGGGACAATTGGTTTCTTAACATGGATTGCATTATTCGAAATGATTTAGCTAAAATTATAGGTAGCCTAAGTTTACGTCCTATATCAGAGATATTGTTAAATTCATCCGAATAATACAAGAGAGATCCATTTATTTTCTATATTTAAATAACAGTTAAACTTCGAAAAACTTTGTTTAACTGCAACTGCAATCTCAAAAATTGCCATAGTGCTCCTTAGACGTTAAACGCAGAACACTAGCCTATTCACGAGCGCTGTGTCGTATGAGAGGCGATGTCCAGGGATACCAAATGGTGGTCCAAGTGCGGTTGCCAGAAGACCAGAGACAGAAGGAGGTAGCGGAGCTGGATAATTATCACCTAGTCAATCTGATCATCCATAATATCGCTTCTTTCATATTTGTCGCATTTTCTCAAACCACTTCGCCCCTATTTCAAGCCATAACATTGAAAGACAATAAATTCTTCCTACCATACACCGTGTCGTTTCGTTGTTTCACTCAGAATTCCTGCTGTCTCAGAGGAGACTCTTAGGGCATACAGAGATAGTCAGCGTATAAATTCACCGTAGAAAAGGAAATTGACAACGATAGTTTCGATTACTATAATGGTTATCGTTGCCGGATACAGCTCATTACGGTTTACTCTATTGGCTCATAATTAATCAATCGTAGTTTTTTCCAACTTATTTATCTCAAAGTAGGTCATCAGTCGATGCCGCTTTAGCGACTGAGCAATACATTATTTTGTTGAATGTGGCCCAATTAGAGTAGGATACGCTTAAGCAGGCACATAATTATCGCGTTAAGGGTAAGCTTTCACGGAACACAGAACATTTAACATTGTGCGGCGCGAAGGGAAAACGTCAAAGAGGTGATACTTTACATCCCTAATCAACCCAATAACTGCAGAAACACATTATGTTAAAGTGAACTCTAAAATGTTTACAATTTTCGTGTTATTATGCATTTGAGATTCTTTATTATGAAGACGTTCTTATTTGTTTCTGATTTCATTTTAATGAAGAAGCGTGATAACCGAATTCGTTTAAAAACAGTTGTTTTCTCTGGACATCTTATAGTGTAAAATGTGAACACAACGAATTAGGACCATGGTCTCCTAATGACGCACGCGATAGCTCGTGATCTTCTTATCCTGAATGAAGATTGACTGCGCATGTGCTACAAATCAATACAAACTCAGGCGACAAACGATGAGTGGAGCAAACAACAGCGAACCCATCAAGGGCCATCATCCCACTTGACATCCTTGGACAGATGCTGTGAAGTTTTGTTGCCAAGTGGGTTAATTAAGACATCATCATGACTTCTCAACTTTACGCAGTTCTGAAACGAATTTTGGGAGGATGTAAAACTTACTCATCCAGTTCACTAATAAGCCTAACATAAATGTCCAACTTCAAAACTTGTTCCTTTAGTAGGCCTGTGTCTCGATTGTAGGTATTCATGAAAATATTTTTGGAACACTTGTAAAGTTTTAAAATTTATGTGAATTTCTTTGTTAATTTTCTATGTCACGCTTCTAATGGTAGTTCCTGTTTAGGCTTGTTAACTTATAGAGTTCCACAGGCCCTATAAGCTGTAAATCATCTGACCTCTCAATTACCATTCTTTCACTTTCTCATAAATCAATCAATCAATCAAATCTCTTTTATTGAAGCCAAATGAAAACACATAACATTTTTTAACATAAAGTATCAGGATTGGCCGCAAGAGGAGTCCCAAAAGGGATCAAGATCCCGCTAACTAGGGACACCTAGAACAACATTTCAGAAATATGAATTAGCTAAATCCCTGATAAACAGTGCAACATCAAGTTTCGTACAGCAATGCAAATAGTATCTTCCACGATATGAGACACGGTAGTCCACTGGTTAGAGTGCTCGCCTTATAACGCAGATAATAGACTAGGTTCAAGCCTCCAACAAGATAGTCACTGCATAGGAACCTTAAGTAAATCGTTTACTAAAATTGCTCTATGTCATCGATTTGTGCCTGTTAGGTAGATATTCGAGTGCCCTGTTTCTACATGTACCTCGTCACCTTCTCAACCTTCTCCGTAGGTTTCTTCATCCAAAAAAGCCGTTTGCCTATTCCCTTCGACCCCGATCACATGACCGTGTTTTACCTTTAACTGAGCATAATATGAAAAAACTTTTATAGTTAGAATGCTTTATTCCTATAGACTATTGATTGTTTATTGTTATATGATGTTTGCACACCAGAATGCGGTTTGCAGCTGGTTCAATTAAGAATATACTTACTTACTTAACCTCTGATCCACCTATTTGGGTTCTCATAGACTAAGAGCTCACCTTACAGCAACATATAAACGCTGTTTTCCGCAGCTGCTTCTACCATCGGTGGGTAGTCTCCAGTTCCCTAACTCACAGTGCGGTAACCACTCTGGTTCATGCCTTTTTTTACTAGTCGCCTCGACTATTGCTTCTCGATATAAGTTGGCCTTCAACAGCCTCGCATCGGTGGAATCACTAAGGTTGGCCAAGTATCTGACTATATGGGTGACCTCCTGCACTGGCTCCCAATATCTCAACGTATCACCTTCAGTAGGCCTACCTCTGCCTTTCTTTGGCTTTGCCCTCTCGGAACTGCGCCTGCATTATTGCTGTGCTCTGCTACTGTCCTGCGTCCGGCTTTTTGTATGTTTGTTGTGTTGGGCTATTGGCTGTTATTTCTTGGCAGTTTTTTTATCGACTTACCCGTGCATGCTGAAGGAAATCATTCTTACAAAATACAATAATTACGAAGAATGTTTCTTTCAAGAAGTTCTGAGCGTATGCTATTGGTAAAGAGGATTTGCTGTGGAGAGTTAGCCCCTCAGAATAATAGGTGCGTAATGAAGA
The DNA here is from genome assembly GCA_020284085.1 of Aporrectodea caliginosa. NCBI lineage: Eukaryota > Metazoa > Annelida > Clitellata > Crassiclitellata > Lumbricidae > Aporrectodea > Aporrectodea caliginosa. The sequence goes on from JACEVL010000353.1 coordinate 159,045, forward strand.
AGGTGCAATTGATTGCTTAAATAAATACTTTGCAGAATTATGATAAAAGGCCTCAATTGATTTCATACAGCATTCCAATATGACTTCGTTTTTTGATTACTTATAGGGAACTTCCTTACTCTGGAGTCCGGAGTGAAATATTCAATGTGTCCGTCCTCCGTTGTCCTCCTTTCAGGCTTTCTGTGTCCTCCTTAAGCTTCCATGTATCTGGCAACCCTAGTCGTACGTCGTACTGTCTTAATTAGAATTTGAAGCTAGAAAAATTATAACTAATAGGGTAATGAATACTGCGACAATACTAGCGGGCCGCCAGTCTCACGTGACTCCAGAGAGAGACAGGCCGCCCTCAAATTTCGAATACTAGCGGTCCGCCGAGTCGGAAAATTGACAGAAAACCTTAATTTTGGCTTTATTACGCTAAAGTGACAACATCTAATATCATGCTGGGTAAGTTTAGTGGCGTTTTACGGTATATTTTGGCATGATGCTAGGATGGTACTATGCTTTTTAACGACGACACTAACCCTAACCCTGACCCTAACCGACCCTCGCGGAGATAGTTGTTGTATTGGTAGCTGTGGATGTAATGGTTGTACGTAGAATAAATAAATTTACAGCGGACGACCAAAAGCAGATGCATTGATATAAGCAAACAGATTATATAAAGCCACAACAGCAATTGTCAAGCAGCACTCATCCGCGCTTCAAGATGGTCTCATGCACTCATAACTAACTGGAGTTAATTGGCACATTTAAAAGTTTTTTTCAACAAGCAGATTAAAACGCAATAGACAGCCTTTGCAAGTAAGGCTTTTGTACGAAAAATATTTTAGAGTAGTATCCTTATGGTATTCTTTGCGCGCACCCGCACTTTTTGGCGCCCGGTACGTCACAGCCACACTGTGCTGGAGATCCGTCATCACAAATTCCAGTAATTCTAGGCAAATTTCGATGCTTGTCTTTGCACATGTCTTCACATTGTTTCCCAGTACCAGAGCAGTGCCAGACAGCTAGAAAGCATTCCCTGCAGTTAGGGTAGGACTTCATAACGGCCATACAGTCCTCGTAGGTAGCACATACTCCTGAAAGTTAATAAAGAAACTCTAGTGAAATTCAGTAATGATATCATGTAGTCAGTAGGCCTACACTGTCCATGTATTTGATTTAGGAAAATGCAACACGATAATTTAACAGTGCCAGAGGGTAACACAAGCGGTGATAATAAATTGGCTGATAGACGATAGCTCTATAACAGAGTAGAAAATGTGTTATACAAATACAGAATATGAGAAGAGGATTTATGTGCTGTAAGCGGCTTACTCAGGGAAAATTTAGGTACTGATTTCATTAGACAAAGGATTACTGCGTCATTTGGTGTGTGTACAGCGCTCGTGAATAAGCTGGTGCCCTGCGCTTGGCTTTCGAGTGGCGCTTTAGAAGTTTAGAGATTACGATTACGATTACGTAGATCTTTAACACAATGTCTCACACAAACATAGCCCTCACTAGGATAAAGGGATTTGAATTTAACTTATAATATTATCAGACCTTAGCATGAAAATTACTTTCGTATAATTAATGTTATTGACATTTTCAGAAGCTTTCTGATTTAACTAAGTCCATTGAAATTGATTTTTGCAGAGGGCAATGGGTCTCATTATCTAGTCTACATCAGACTTCATTTGCAGTTTATCGCGATATTCACTCACTCACTCACTATGCAACGTTTATATTCGGGGCATAGTTCGTTGTCTCCATGCAAGATAAAGTTTCTTAATTCGCTTGTTAAGAATCATGCTTCATTACGTTGTGGTAACTTATTTACACTGACAGAAGCTGAACCATTTAGGCAAGACGTATTTGAGTTGCGGAAGAATAAAAGTACTTACCGCGTCCACCTCCTGCGTTCGTAAAGTTGGTACTGCATTGGACAAATTCAACAGTGGTGAAAAAACAAGGCTCTGCAATAGGTTGCTCTGTTGTCATAGAAGTATGAGGAACCTCTGTCGACACAGCGCTAGTAGACTCTAAAAGAATTACTTAGCTTTAGCGGACATTAGTCAATCTCCATAGTTTTAGCTCATTTATATAATTCGGCTTGATTACAAAATTAACAGTCTAAAATCAATAAAACAAAATAAATGGCTCTCGGCACAGAGGTCGTGTATGTCTCTCACAGAGCAACTCAGCAGAAGATTTATCGAAAACACTTCAAACGAAAATAAGGCAGTCAGGGCTCTGTAGCCATGAACACTGTAGGCTATGTAAGCAACAAAATGCCAATTCCTTCATGAAATTGTCATTATACATTTTGTTCGACTGGCTTCAAAGTTTACGATTACGATTAACTGCTTCCAGGATATTTGCGTGACCTCGACCGTTAGTCACTGGAGAAGCTTCAATCTACCGACCGACACGCGACGAATGCCTCTAAGAACTGAATCTGTAACCCCGACGAATCTTCCGGACCTGCGTCATCTTCCACTTGTGAAGGCTTTTCGGCGGCAGCGTCATCGTTTGTGCGAACGCTGTCACCTGTGGCCGCTCTACTCTATCGACGCAACTTGGCTCAGAGACTCTGAACGTTCATGCCATCTGTCAGCTTTCGGGATTCCGTTGGTTGGTTTCATGCGTGTGCATTGTTTTTCTAACTGGTGTGATATATTTTCCTTCGTAATGACATTTAACATCATATAGGCGTAAGAGAATGTCTCCGATTGGGTTTGATCTTTGAGCGGTGCATAAAAATGTCAAATTACATGACATTACACGTTCTGGTCATGCTATCAACGGGTTTGCACCTTACCTGCGCCCTGGTATTTAATCAGTCAGCATAAATAAATTAAATTCGATGCCAACTGTCTTGAACTGTGGTGCTCAATACGGTTCTGTATACTACTCACACCATATAGCACTTCACTTGGTTCATTTTTTATATGAAAATTATCTAGACTCCAAGTTGTATGCCGATGATATCCAGCTATTTCATTCTTTCGATTACTTTCGTATAGGCTATTATTCAGCTAGCTAATTTCTTGTCTCTGTCTTTGGTGATGAGAAGATAAGGATGGCTGATAACAAGTTTCTCCTGAATCCTTCTAAGACTGACTTTCTCCAGCTTAGGCGCATGTCAACAAGGCCACAAATTTCACTAGCTGACTTTAGCTTCCCAGGAACGTGCGAGTTCCTCCGGTTCGATACGGAAGATATCATTAAAGGTACTGTTTCATCACCAGCGAAACAGTTGTCTCTTGGCATACTTCCAACGTGGCTCATGAAGGAGGCGACTCCGCTATTGGCGCCTTTCTTTACTCGGATTTTCAGTCATTCCTTTGCCATAGGCCGTTTCTCATCCAAATAGAAGCACGCGATGGTCAAGCCACTCCTTAATAGAGCTGGAACCGAGGGAATCGTCACCTGCGAATTTCAGACTTGTCTCAAATCTAACGTTCTTATAAAAAAAAGTACTTGAGCAAATTGCCAACCAATCGCTGACCGAGTACCTGTCTGAATCCCGCCTTCTGCCATGCATGGTTTCAATCTGCCTACAGGCGTGGCCATTCCAACGAGACTGCGCTCATTAAAGTGTTCTCGGACGTAGTCAACGCCATAGATTCAGGCCAACTGGCGCTTCTTTCACAACTTGATTTGTCGGCTACATTCAACACAGTCGACCACGACATCTTAAGTCAGCGACTGTCGCGCTCGTTTGGAATCAAGGACAGAGCGCTCAGTTGGCGTGAATCCTACGTAATAGGGCGCACACAATCCGTCCAGTTGACAGGAGAGGAGACGCCACCTAGGCTGGTCACCTGCTGTGTTCCATAAGGATCAGTGCTCGGTCCCCTCCTCTTTGTATTATATACGGCCGGTGAGGAGAGAATCATAGAAGTACATGGCCTCCTCTACCACTGCCATGCAGACGAGACACTGTCTTGCTTCTTCTGTGAACCATCGCAAACCGCTGAACTGAAACAGAGAGTGCTGATGTGTATCGAGCGCATCTCAGAGTGGATGACATCCAACTGTCTCAAACTCCATCCAGCAAAGTCCGAGTTTTTATGGTGCACTACTCTCAGGCGTCGCCATCTACTTGACGGCAGTACCTTCGCCCTTGGTGATGCAGAAGTCCACCCAGTTGACACCATCCGCAACCTTGGAGTCCACTATGACAGCTGTATGACGACGACGGCCCATGTGAGTCAACTCGTTTGAGGTTGTTTTTACAAACTGCGTCGTATTAAAAGCACCCGCAGATTCAGTCCAACCTCAACTACCGTCATCTTGGTCACCAGCTTCATTGTCTCCAGTATTGAATATTAAAGCTGATACAATCAGTTCTCAGCTCTGCTGCACGTCTCATATATGACCGGGCACTATCTAATCATGTCACCGAACTGCTGCGCGACAACCTGCACTGGTTGCATGTTCCCCAGCGGATCACCTGTAAGCTGTGCTTGATAATCTACAGAGTACTTTATGAACACATGCCAGAATTATTCATTTTTGACTTCTGCATTCGGGTAGCAGACAACTGGAACAGATGTCGGCTAAGATCGTCATCAGAAAACGAAAACAAATGGGCCACTAAATTCCAAACCTTTCGACCAGCCACCGAGAAGCCCAGAGGCTAGCAAAGTTCGCTTATGGGCACAGTAACAGCGATAGCTAGGATTTCTAGATCGAGTGCAGTATTGCTAGTACGAGCAGTTAGCATTCAACAGAAATAGGAAGGCAGTTTTAAATGTAGTGCTTTGATAGCTACTTGATTCGGTGCTTAATGGGAAGCAAATATGCCTTATTTTCCCTTTATTAATAGAGCTGAATTGTGATTGTCGACGGTAAGTAAAAACTTAATGCAGTTTATGTGGAATGTTATTTACGGCAATGTAGACTGGTAAAGCAGACAGAGATTACAAGACGGCAGGTGCAACATCATGATAACGGTGCTACAAGATAATATAGAACAAGTGAATTTGATAAAGCCCTCCTTACAAAGTTCACAAAATTGCCCAATGAAGCCGGACAAACCTCATGAGCCATAGGCAAGCTTATTAGTGTGGTCCAAACTTACATTGGAAAAATATTTAGTTAAATATGCTTCTCCACAAGGCTGCCCCGGTTACACTTGACTAGAAGACTCTGTATTGACAAAATTGAAGAGATCTGAGGATGTTTAGAGGTCGCTAGATGTTGACACTTTTTGTAGACATTGCAAAAATTGTGCATCTGACGCGTTAATAGCTGCATTATGAATTAATAATTAGCACGCATGAACATCAAGCACCATCTTTCTAAATCATGATCAATATGCCAACTGTATTTAAGTAACAAAAAGAATAATAAGCTTATTTACAAATAAAACACTTATTTCAAGTTCTTTCTGATAGATAAACAGTTGTTGGCTTATAACTAATTTTTAAATTTTGCATGCCAACTTTTCATTACAATTCGTTTCATATACAATAAATTATTGGATTGTTCAATACTGTTCTATGTGCTGCTAATTTAGCATGAATAGAGTATTTTTTTAATCTGTGAAGCCAGCCTTGAATATGAAATAAGCTTACAGCACATGTTTTTTACTTTCTGCAATAAAAGCTCATACGTGACAAAAACGGCAGCTATGGTGGCACTGGCATCAACCAGGAGTGGACAACTTCTTTAATCATCGAAAACTATATTTCATTACAAACTTAATGCAGCCTGACTAAGCAGTAACACTGCAGTATATATTTCTAATTGGGCTATTTATTGTTCAAAATAATAACTGACTTGAAAAATAATAACTGACTTGAAAAAAATCAAAATTAAACATGTTTTTGACAAGTTCATACAATATAGCAAACAGTCTAAAAACATAGCGACCTTTAAATATATAATCCAATCTTTCCAAAATTTTGCATAGAGACTCAGGTTTTCATGTGTAACAAGGGCGGCCTTGTGGAGCAATGCATTTTCAACTTTTAATTTTTTGGACCACACTAATAGGTAGATTACGGATGTTTTCAGGTAGAAGCGAGAGACAGTTTCGGTATAATATAATTATAGCAGAGACCCGAACATGAGGAATTAGACCGTTTGAGATAGAGGATCCGACAAATGTGAATGAACACAGGTCAAAGACAAAGTCGAGTATTTGCATGTGTCCTGATAGTCAATTTCTACAACGGTTGAAAAGCACAGTTATCAATATCTGTATTACTGTTCTCATTAGGGGCAGCTCATAATATTCCAACTCCAATATTAAAATCTACCTTGGGTAAAATCAGGCAGCGTTGTATCTGGTAACTCTTCAGGTGTCGTTGTAGTAACAGGTGTTGTCGTAGGTGTAGGAAGTGTCGTTGTAGTTTCAGAAGGTGTCTGTGTTGTGACAAGATCCAGACTGTAAGCTGTGTAGGCTGTTGAAAACGGGTTTACAGTTCTACTCGACTCTTCTGCAGCATCTGGAGGAGTTGTTGAGTAGCATATTAAACTCATGGCATCTGTAAAATGCGCGAAATTGTAGAAGCAGCTTATTATGATGCAACATAGACTAGCGATTTAGATATCTGATTCATCTTTAAAAAGAGTTTAAAAACGATAAACATGACTATTACAAGGGTTAAACTAATGACTGGTCTTTCTTCTTTGGTCTCTCGTTCTTTGAAGACGTTTCTTTTCCACCGGGGTTTCGTGCTAAGAGCGCCTCTGAATAGTTGTATTCTGTACCGTGAATTGACTTCATTGTAGTTTGCCTATTAACCAAATCACCTCTACTCTGTACATGTTACGTCATGTATGTCACGCAAAAATGTATACATCTTACGTTGGACAGACAAACAAAGACAATCCTCGAATAATAATAATAATAATAATAATAATAATAATAATAATAATAATAATAATAATAATAATAATAATAATAATAATAATAATAATAATAATAATAATAATAATAACTAGAAATCGGTTTCAGAAAATATCACGTGCCCTTAGATTTGACGATGTGGTGCGCAGTAGGCTATAGATGGTCAATATCCTTGCATTTATTTGAGAAGTGGACAAAATCATAAGAAAATGATCAGAAGTCCAATATAATCTGTGCCACACGTAAGCGCAATTATGTCGATTTTGCCGTCTATTCCTGCATAAACTATAAACAGTAACTGTAATGACCGGATATTGTCATTACTAGTTTTGAACATTGAACACTCGAACGCTTTGAACACTAATCTGTAACTATTGAATTAAAAAATTTTTCATTTCAACAGCCTAAACATGTTCCAAATACTTTACTAATATTTGTTTTCATGGCAATAAATAAAAATGCAAAAAACAAAGAACTAATTGTAAAAATTGTGTTAGGGTCATTTTTGACGCCACTGGTACTCAGTGTATCATACAAATTCTGGTAGTCTGAGGGTTAATTTCCACACAAAACCGAATTTGATTGACTGATTGATTCCTTAAAACACCTAGAACACTTAGAGTCACTTGCTTTTTGGCTTTGGATTTTGAATAAGGCATCGATCTATAAATATTATACGCATTGTAGAAAATTATATCTTATGCCTGTGAGTTTTAATCCCCCGGGGATGATTTCACACGAGGTGGGATTGAAATAGTTTATCCCTCCAGTACTCTATGCCGGTATATAATAATAAATTATGGGGATATCAAATTGATTCTTTCCCCGGATAGCTTTATGAATATCACGGGACCCAGTTTCCGACTCGGATGAGAGAGCATGGAAGGTGTGGAAACGGCAAAACTCCGGGAGTGGGTCACGTCACTGACGAGACCTCAATCGAGGTAATTTTATCCAAAGTTCGAACCTTAATAAAAGCTTAAAACAGCTTCGTGTCTTACGCTAGCGCAGTAATACATTTAATCAGTAATCAGATGCTTTGACTTTGTATATTTAAAAACAATTATTCTGTGATTTTGAAGCTGCTTAAACACTCTTCTGCTGTGTTTTTACTTCATTTGGTGTGAGCATCCGCAAATGACGAAATTTGTATTCTAATTTATCTTCGCCAAACTAATTATTCTTTTAAACTCACCAATCTCTTCCAGTAGGAGAACCGTGCAGACGAGATACAAGTAGAAAGCAGCGTTTGACACTTTTGCCATCTTGAAGCCAGCAGTGATATCGTCGTAGACACTGTTGAAGTTTCTTCGGTCTCAGCAATTCAACCGTCGAAGGCTCTTCCCTTTTACAGCAAGATCAACAGTACTGGTAAACAGATTCACCTTTCAGACTATAACAGTAAAAGGCGTGACAAATATCTTCGAGGGTTTTAGATTTTGTATACAGTGTGGAATGTTATTTGAACCACCATATCATGACAGATTTGTGTTTTGCATCAACTGCACCACTTTTTGCTTAGACTTGTTTATTGAATTAGGCTACGGACTATTCTTAGTCAACGACAGCAACTTAGGCCACAGTTGGTAAATCAATGTTCACAATCTTGGATATAAAACTCTCTGACATCTGACCTAGGCCTTTAGGACACAACAGTAATAGCTGTGTACTGTCGGCGAATGGTAGGCCTATATTGAGGTTGAACGCTATTTTTCCGATGTAGCCTATTACTAAAGTACTAAATATAAAGCGCTAAAAATAAACTCTTATAAATGTTGAACACGGGGTGGAACTCTGAAACTGTCCAGGACTTGCAGACGTCTATCGTTGACTGAGATCGTCCACTGCTACAACTTGGTGGCGCAGACAAAGACGTTCGTCTAAAACCCTTCACACTGCCTTTGTCCGAACTGCCTTCGCCATTTACATTCACTGTTGAGCTTAACCTTCGCAGGACCAAGCGGGGTAAATAATTACCCCAGGGGTATTTGGATGTTGATTGCGGAGCAACTGTGGGGAGTTATAATTTGACGTTTCATGTGTTTACAAGTTAATACCCCAGACATATTCTGACACCATAACCACCTTGATATCATGTTGTGGGGAAAAGATATTTCAGTCCAAAGTGTCATGGGGTAAATATTTACCCCGCTTGGTCCTCGACGTCGTTATTTTTCGAACATAGGAAAAATATATTTTTTAAATATCTGAGCTCAGAAGTAACTTAAAATCATAAATAAAGTGTTGAATCTACCAAAGAATTAAGTTTTGATAGTAGCATAATTGTGGAGAGTCTACTTTCCAAGATGGCGGCCAATATGGCCGCCAAAACACAAAAATATGCATATCCCAGCTCATAGACAAGCTATAATAACAAGCGAAGTGTCAAATTTAGTATTTTCAAGGTCAGGGATTCGACTTGTCGTAACGGCAATAGTATGAGAGTGTTAATTTCCAAGATGGCGGCCAATATGGCCGCTAAAACACAAAACTATGTGTATCTCAGCTCACAGGTAAGATACATTAACAAATGAAGTGTCATATTTAGTATATTCAAGGTCAAGGAATTGACTTATCGTAGTGGCAATAGTGTGTGTGTTACTTTTCAAGATGGCGGTCAATATGGCGCCAAAACACCGAAATTTGTATATCTCAGCTCATATTTTGCTTTTGGCGGCCATAATGGACGCCATCTTGCATAGTAACGCTCCCATACTATTGTCACTACGAGAAATCGAGACGTTGATCTTGGATGTATTAAATTTGACACTTCTTTTGTTATTTTAGCTAAACTTAAAGCTGAAATATGCATGTTTTGTTTCTGCGGCCACATTGGTTGCCATCTTGGATAGTATCATCCCGACACTTTTGTAACTGCGAAAAAACGACTGTTTGACCTTGAAATTATAAAATTTGACACTTCATTTGCTATCGTAGCTTACCTATCAGCTAAGATATTTATATCTGTGTTTTGGCGGCCATATAGGCCGCAATCTTGGAAAGAAACACTCGCACACTATTGGCACTACGAGAAATGGATTCCTTGATCTTCAAACTATTAAATTCGACACTTTATTTCTTACTTTAGCTTACCTATGAGGTGAGACATAAATATTTTGTTATGGCGGCCATATTGGCCGCCATTTTGAAAAGTATCAATCTAACATTATTGCAACTACGAGAAATCGATTTCTTGATCTTGAATCTATTAAATTTGATCCTTCATTTGTTATTGTAGCTTATTTTGATCTGAGATATACACATTTTTGTGTTTTGGCGGCCATCTTGTCCGCCATCTTGGATAGTAGCATTCTTACACTATTGCTACTATGGAAAATCGATGGATTGACCTTAAAATTATTAAATTCGACGCTTCATTTGTTACTGTAGCTTGCCTATGAGGTTAGATATGCATTTTGTGTTTTATGGCGGCCATATTGGCAGCCATCTTGGAAAGTAACACTCGCACACTATTGGCACTGCAATAAATCGATTCGGTGACCTTGAATCTATTTAATTATACACTCTATTTGTTATGGTAACTTAACTATGAGCTGAGATATACATTTATTTGAGGTTTGACGGTCATGTTGGCCGCCATCTTGGAAAGTAACACTTGCACCCTATTAGCACTACAAGAAATGGATTCCTTGACCTTGACACTATTAAATTCGATACTTCATTTTTTTATTGTAGCTTAGCTGTGAGCTGAGATATTACAAATTTTGGTGGGGTAAAACTGAACCCCGCTTGGACCTCGACGTATCATAAAATGTTTTGGTCCGGCGAAGGTTATGTGTCTGCTGATTGTTCAATACGCAAACTATACACATGTAAGGCATCGTTAATATTATGATGCAGGACCTTACTAGCCTTCCAGAAGCCTAATGTTATGCCTGTGGAGAATGTTGTTCTCATTTTAAAGTGCATTGCTTTTAATGCCTTTTGGTGAACTTTCTTCTGCCTCGCTCTCTGAGGACTTGCGATAAAACTAATTTAAAATACAATACGACTGAACTTTGATAATTTCACTCCAGGGACCGTGCATAAATGACGTCACGCACCTAGGGAGAGGGGTCGGATATTTGTGACTATGTGCGACATGGGGGTGGGAAATGTGATGTCACATCAGGTCTATGTCTATTTAACAATTAAAAAAAATTAATTTTAACAATAACAGCACTAATTCACTAATTTAGAGTTTTGAATTTTCATTATTTTTTTAAGTTATTTTAATGTATATGGGCACCATTATTAATAATTTTCTAATTATGTAAATATTTGGTCACTCTCAGATTTTTAAATATTCATGCTCTCTCTATTTGCTCCATGAAGGAGCATTTTGCTTTTCCATGGGCGAATGGAGAAGTATAAATTCTGTAAATTTTTGGATAAATTGTTTATATTAAACCATTTTAATTCTAATGATTCTACCAGAGCTTTTCATTCTGTGGAATGAATATATTATTGTGGTAAGTCTACTCTTTACATTCTTCTTTGTTGTGGCAAAATATTCTGAACAAATATAGTAATTGGTTAGACGATGAACATTCAAGTAAATTTTATGCTAATATTAGCTTTCCAATGACTCCTTTTTAATACCTGACTTTCTCCTGTACTACAACATCTGAGTGCAGTGCCACGTAAAATACTTACTACAATGACAATAAATGTGATTTGAAACATGGAATCTAGTTTTAGAGGGGGCGGGGGAAGTCAGAGCTGTGTGACGTCGTTTTCCAGGGGTGTTACTTTTTGTGACGAAGTATGACGAGGAGGAGGAGTCAAAAAGCGGCCAAAAGCGCGTGACGTCATTTGTGGACGGCCCCTTACGAAGTTCTGAAGTGCACACTGAAGCCGGTAAATGATGTGCGTGCGGATTCGATTCTGTACAGCGATCCTGGGTCTTACTATATCAGCATGAACTAGTGAGATGAATAAACAGAATGGAAGTGGTTAGTTTTCATTTGAGACCGAAGGATAACTATTACTAGGAGAGTCGTAAATATAAGGATGTAGAAAATAGAAATCGCAGGACCAGCAACTGTGAACGCATTCTAGCAGAGGAAAGAAGTGTACTAGGAACAATGCAAGATCAGGCACGTTTAGGTATATCCTTGTGTGAATTATTTTCTACATTTACTTATGTGGCTTATAAAAGATCTATTTCACGGATGTGTACTTGGAAAAGACTCGACTGACGTTTGTGTAATTTATATACATATATTGCAGTATACTCTTAGTGTCATATAGTTTCAAGCAGGAACCAGTCTACTGAGCACAGAGCCTCTGGGCCTAAAAGACCCCAGCCGCTATTATCCAGTTTTACGTTAGAACTTGTGTGATAGTTGTGCGGCCACCGGATCGGGCCCATGATTTGCAACTTCACTCGAAAGTCGTTAGAATCGGAGATAAATCTAGCCCGGGTAGTTGAGAGACCCTTCGCTGGAACATTAGTTTTACAGTTGAGGGTCGTAATAATTTCAGTGGCACAAAAGGTCTCTTCATGAATGTGGGCATAGAAAAGACTCGACTCGATTGCACAGAGTTTTCATGCCTGCCGTCACATAGGCCTACAACCCATTCACATGACTTGTGCGTTATATGTTTTTATCAAGATACTTAATACAGTGCATCGTATGTGCCTTACAAAAGTGCTGACGGTACATGTACACATGAATGTGTTACAGATCTAAGCAACTGCATTTTGTAACAGTTAACAAAGGCACGCTGCACAGAGTCAAGAGCTAAAGCACGCGATTGCTCGAGAATGTTCCATGTGATCGCTCCAGCACACGAACAGGCACGAGCTAAACTGCGACGGAGTGACACCAGCATATTTCCAAAAGCCACAGAGCGTAGCGCGCCCACCCAGATGACTCTGGAACACAGAGCTCCCTGATATATGTCGGAGCAATGCCAACAATTGAGGCAGGTGTCAGCATTATAATCTGGAAAACAATGCGATCCGAAGCAGGAAGCCAGTGTACAGTTGTGTATCTCGCATTAACACATAGAATTTCTGGCCCTATGTCTGATTTGGCTGCATGATTTCCTAGATATTTGTCAGAAAAAGCCCATAATCCTCCGATGGGCGTCAGCTTGTGTCAACGCCTTTCTTTGTAGCTCTACTCGTATTCATACCGTTGACGGAATTCTTTTAACCGAGGGGCACGACTATTCTTCATTGAAGCAACATGAAAATGCCATTAGGAACATAGTTTTGGACGCAGAAATTGAGACGAAATGTGGCGTAATTGTAATTGTACTTTCACCCTAATGCAGGTTTATATAGCGCGTCTTCAAGAAAGACTCTCATCAGAGGCGCTCCCGATCCTAAGATGAAAAACCCCGAACTAACTAAAATAATAATGTTCTTCAACCGATTAAAGAATGGAGGTAAAGAAAGACCAAGGAGCTCATGTCCTATTCTAGAAAGCAGGACCAGCCACAGCGCAGCTCCTGTGCAGCACTGTGGATGTTCTGGTTGGTGAATAAATCTACAGCCAGGAATGGATGAGACTGTATTCTTAGGAGTTGATGTGTGACACTTATGAATTCGCTGTTCTGCGACTGTGGTCGAGCGTGGCTTCATGTCACAAGGCGCCTTTAACCTGTATGTTAGGGCATAGTGACCAGAACAGATTATGTATGGCATACATTAATTTGTTGCTCCTATGCATAAGATAGTGTCTGGTATAGATATTAGGTGTTTAGTGTGCTGCCTAACTTTGCCGCCATGGCTCTGAAGTTATTACATTATACCGCACAATGCGACTATTGAGGTGCCGATATAACACCGTTGAAATTTGATTATTTTATTAACTAAAGTAGTAATTATAGGAATATTGTAAGCTGGATTTTATAGAACAGGTTAATTTCTTTGACAATTCTGACATTAATGAGATACAAGCAATACAATATTCGAATATAATAGGCCTACATGGAATAATCCGTTAAGGTAAAAAAAGTTGTAATCCTTAATTACTTTTACTTCACAAAAAGTTCACAAGCACACAATACGTGACAATACGTTTCACTTACATTATGATTTCCAATCACTTTTTGTGGTATATTTGGCCATGTTTTTGCGGGATTCGCGCTTTGCTCGAATGTAGCCTTCTCTACGTTCTTTCCACAAACTGACCTTGCTGCATCCGTAACAACTTGACATGGCTCTCTACTGTTTGCGTGTGGCAAGGGTATTTTCAAGATCTGACATACTGCCAGTTTTAATGGCTACCTCATTTTCCGAAAACTTGCAAGTTATAGGAGGTTCACATCTGTGAAAATCCAACCACTTTACTAGTTCATAGTAGTCAGTGGCTTCAATACTGAGTTTCGGAATTGTGAATGTTCTAACATCACCAGAACTGCTATGGTGACAACGATCAGCTTTCCTTTCTACTTTAATTCTTCTGATTGCCAGATCTCGTATGTGTTTTCTCTCATCAATCATCATATTCAGTAACACATTTTCTGGGTGACCAATGACCATACAAGCCATTCTGTTGAATACATTTTTCAACGACCTCTCACTCAATGGATGGTAAGAACGTGATAAATGAATAGCTTTCAATAAATGAGTAGCACTATCATGAGGAGAAATACATAGATTATATATAGCACATCCATATATACATAACTTAGTTATTAGCCTAGGCAATCGTTACGGGCATAGTCAGAGGTAAGAATAGATGAGCTTCCGTCAATCTTCTAAGTGCTAGACCAAGCCAGCTCTCATTATCATTGGTGGTTCCTCTTCCAGGCCAAACCCTAAGCTATAGCAAAGGTAGCAGGCTAAGACAGGATTGGTTCACAGGTATTCACGGATTGGTCGACGTATAGTTAGTATAGAAATAGCTGGGAGTATATAATCAATGGCGAAGTCAAATTCAGGAGCGGAAGTCTGGAACATCACGGGTATACATCGTATAGGGACTCGCTCATCATTTCATCTTACATTACTTAAATACTAGCCTAGACTAAATTTGGGAATACATTATAATAAGACAAGAACGGTGTAAAGATAAACTTCGTAACTAATAATTGATACAGAGCAAGTAATTGTAAAGATCTTTCTCGATTGAAGATAATTGTTCATTTTATAATATATATTTGAAACTCAACACTTAGTAATCATTTTATACTTAAGACTCTCCCTCTGTGAGTTAGGCTAGCATCTTCCCCTAGATGATAAGGAACCTCTGCTCCTTGATCTTAAACGACAGATCGAAGTCATGATAGCACCATCATAACACTGGGGCTTCAGCTTTATTTCAATCCAAATAGGAGCATATACTTTGATAATGTATTCTGCTAATGTAAAAAATAAACTTTGGGATGGTTGGGATGTCGATACGTAAAGGCGTAATAACCTATTAGCAGTAGTAAGCCAATGACTGTGGGCTATCTTTCCATTCTCTCTGCTACTTAAACTTTCTGAAATCGATCCACTTTCAACAGCCAAACACATTTCATAGAGGAATCTTTTATCTTTACTCAAACTCTGAAAACCTGTAATTTCTGGAAAATCTCCAATCTCCATAAATTCGTTTGAATCTTACGACATCAAGCAACTGACAAGAGGGAAGAGCTTTCCCTAAACAATTTCGAGCTATTCACTTTGAGCTCTTTAATGCCTGTTTCTTTATTTTCTCCTTTCTTTTTCATCACGTTCCTCATTTCTGTATGCAAATCTTCCAACTTGTGCTCCGTGGATATTAAGGTGATAGTGGGATTTTTTACGCCATTTTTAATAAGGTATTTCTACAGTACATGTCTTTTTTGCCATGGTTTTCAACAGCGAAAGCGGACGAAACTTTGGTTGCTCGGCGGCAAAGTTAGATGCCATAAATTTGATGCAATCTTTCTTTAATACTTATGTTTAGGGACAGGAGCAACCTTTCTGATTGTGCCAAAGTTCATTTTTAACAAAAACATATTTCTTGCTATGCCCTACTGTATGTTGGTGGCCTACTCAATGCATGTCCTTCTCAACGTCCTCTGTTGTTGCAGTATAAGTCATTACTCAAAAAGATAATTTTCTCAAATAACTACCCTCGACGTTTCAAATTGCCACAATAATTATAACAAATGTCTGCTATTTTTCCTGTTAAAAAACCCGTGCAATAAACAATTAAAATTTAAGACATCATACTAAGCAGCATAATTTGTAATAGTCCTGGAATCACATAAATTGTTATTTTGTTATCTCAAAATTGACCGTAGGCTACCTTCTACGTTTCTGTCGCCACAGTATTATGGTGGAATGTTTTTTTTTAGTCTTTTCCATGCAAATTCTAACCTACTCATTGCTGAATAATAGATGGTTCCAAATTAGGCAACATTTTAAAACCACGGATCAGTTCGTCAAGAAGGAAACCGAAAAGTGACGTTAGTTGCTCCTTTAACGACACCGTATCACACCAGACTAGCACTATCAGAGTGCGAGGAGTGGCGGAGATTTAGACTACTAAGAAAAAGTAGCTGATATTTATAGAGGAGCCGATGCAATGTCGCTTTAGGGGTACATACGTATTTGAAATGCTGAATTGAAAGACGTTGCAGAATTGATAAATACAATCTTTGAACAAATATTAGACCCGTGATCTCCTCTGAGGTAGATACAATGAGACAATTCTAATATATCATGTGGCAAATAAAATAGTGAGCAACCGAGCATACCGGGCTTTTGGATAGGGTTGTTCTCAATCCAGGTCGAACATATCGGAGAACTTGCAGGCGCCTATTCATGTCGACTTGCTTTGAATTGTGTTATGACATTTATATGATGACATATGAACAATTTATATGTGTATATTTATGGATTTCAACATTGTTGTTCTATGCGGAGACGAACCGATAAAACCCGATCTTGTATGGGTTGACATTTTTAGGCAGACCTGACTCAAGTTCTCATAAAACCTTTGCCTATAATAATGCACCTGCCAACATATGGTCCGATTCATAGACTATATTCTAAATATATATATTATACACACATAATATATGCGCCGGATCAAGCCCAAATATATATTCAAGTATAACATTTCTATCTGTCATGAAACATGCATAATAACCATAGCCATAACATAAAATTTATATTGAACCTTAGTTCACAAACATAGGCCTATACATACAAACAAGTATTGAATCAGAAAATTCAGGGAGCAACAGGGAAAGAAAGACCCAAGGGACCTAAGTCCCGCTAAATGGAGTTACCCTTATTAAATTACCAGTAGAGCAGTTGGTAGAATACAGCTACAAAAAAGCATTCTTAGAGAGTTAATTATTTAACTAGACAAACAGTTTTTCAAGGACCCGTAAGGCCCCCTGGGTTTAGCTCATGCCTTCATTCCCTATGTGGCAGCAAAAGTACGGCTGCAACTTTGTTGATTTATGTCTTCTGTGATTTGTGTTCTAGTGAATTGCTTAATCGTCACAACATGTACCATTGTACATATAGCCTACAGCGCAGTGCGTTTCAGGCGCTTCATTAAAGAATTAATATTATTATTATTACTATTATATTAGTGCGCGAATAAATAGTTATGTAGTTACTTGCGGAGCTTATGTAGTACGGATTAACAGATATGGTTGACTGGTTGTTAAATAGTTGTTGGAAGTAGACGATAGTTGGCTAGTGGTAAACCTAAACATAAATTCAGTAACATGCTGGTTTGCAGTGGTTTGTTATCTGATCAATTTTCATTATGCACAAGTATTCGAAGGCGGAGTGAGTTGGGAGAAAATAACGCAGTTATAATGCGAATAGCTCAATTCTGAAGGACAACTAAACGCTTTAATCTTGAAGGGTAGTTCGATGTCCATATTATGTATATGGCCATTTATATAGCGCCCTACAAGAAACTCACGAAGGCGCTAATCGTGGCTACCCAACAGATCTAAACAGATGCGACTTAAGAAGTTTCGAAAATGTTTCCTGAGCTGCATGCGGTGCAATGTTACGAATTGTTAATGGAAGGCTGTTCCAGTGTGAAGGTCCAATACATGAAAAGGCACGGTGCGCCCGCATCGATGTACGGGAGCGTGGGACCATCAAGTCCCCACGAGCTGCAGAGCGTAAGGATCGACGACCTGGCTGGCTGGAGACTTGAACACAGAGCTCCCTGATGTACTCTGGGGCTGCACCGATCATTGATGGTCGACCCATGAGGATGATCTTGAAAGTTATCCTGTCCTCAACCGGGAACCAGTGCAGCGTGTCTCGCATATAGATCGAAATATGCGAGAATTTAGGCAGCTTTATGTTGCAGTAGGTTAAGTATGGAAATACAGTGGAGTAGTACAGATTGACACGTATGCTAGTAGGTACGAGGTAGGCAACTCTGGATAGTAACCCCATGTGTTTAGGAATTTTAGTTGAACAATTAGCAATGTGGTCATTCTATGTGAGAAGCTGGTCAACATATATACCTAGGAATTTAGCAGTACTTACTTGGGGTATGGGTGTATTATTTATGGTAACTGTTCTTTTAACAAGAGGCACACGTTTAATATAGTTAGTTTTAGATACATATAGAGATAGTTTATTCGCAATAAACCAGTTGTTTACATGTGCAAGCTCGTGGTTCATAAGTTCAATTAGTTTGTCGTAAGATGTATGAGAAGCAAAGCTATTCGTGTCATCAGCAAATAGTAGGAAGTGTAAGAGGTAAGAGACATTAACCCTAGGGCTACCAAGCTTTTTTGTAACACGGACTACCAAGGGGGGGTGGTTACCACCTCCCCCTGGATTTCGTGTTTGGTTTCACATATCATAACTTGTAATATAGCAATGGATTCAGCATTCATTTCTGCACAGAATGGCATATTTAGTTGTACATTATGTGAATGCACCTCGAAATTACATCACTTTTAACAATGGAACCCATTAATTAGCAATATTTTTATATTATTGCGTACATTTTATACTTTTTGGATAAACAAATATAAGATTATGTGTGTTTTGAAACTAATCTATGTATAAAAGATACACAAAATCATCCCTACACATTTTTATATAGCATAAATGTACATCCATACATATACATCCATACATATATATCGGTTTACGTTGTAATGCTGTATTCAGCCATTTTCACACAGATTACGCGTATTATTATTTATTTTGATCACTTCCGGTATTCAAAAGACAAAGATGTAGGTATGCAAATAAAGCCCTTCATTCCCTCCAAAGAATGGTATCTTTGTCTCTCTTCCAGGAAGACAAATGAATACGCTACAGACACAAAACTAAGGGGGGTCCTTCCATTCAGCCATTTTTCACGCATATTACGCGTATTATTATTTATTTTGAGCACTTCCGGTTGTCTCAGGTCAACTCAGTGACCATAGAAATGTAGCCCCACATTCCCTCTATAGAATGGTATAATTTGTGTCTCTTAATATTAAATGACGGATAAGATATAGTCGAAAATCTAGGGAGGTGGTATCCACCCCCCTGGTACCTCAGGTATATTGGGTATAACTTTTGAACGGTGTGAGATATCATCTCACATTTTACATCAAAACGTGTGTAAATGAACACCCTACAGCTACTTAAAAGCTCAAATTTTTATTTCATACGGAAAAAGTTTGAGATGAAAAAAACCTAGGGGGCAACCACCCCCCCCTTGGTAGCCCGAGGGTTAAAGATGTCGTTTACGAAGAGTAAAATGAGAAGAGGGCCGAGGATGGAACTTTGGGGTAAACCATGTTTAATAAGTCTTATTGTAGAAAGGAAACCATTACATAGAACCTGATGGGACCTATTACTTAAGTAGCTTTGAAACCAATCGAGTGCTACCACTCTTATAATATGCTAGATTTTTGTTTTCATAAATATTTTCACACGTTCGATGCGGTTAGTAGGCTTTTGTCGGAGGGAGTAGCGATTAAAAAGAATTGACATTTATATAGCCTCGATAGTAAACGCTTCTCTCTCAATTCCTCCAAAACTCAAATCATCTGGTTTGGCACTCCCCGACAACTCCAGAAACTTGACCTTTTGCTTCTTGTTGGAAACTTCTCCCAGTTTACTTTCTGTACTAGTATAATACGTGACCGGTTAATTGCGAGCTGAGAATAGTCACGTTTACCAACAAATTCCCGTAAAAATGTTTTGGAAAACTTTTTAAAAGCCTTCTCTTTCGGAGCCTTTAGTCGGATAGACAAACAAACATATAAATAAATAAACATACAAACAAACGGAAGGACAAACTTTGAGAAATGTGGTTTAAGACTAATTTAACTAGGCATTTGATAAGATTTATTTCGCTACAGGCTGTCACAAAAAAGACGGTGGCACCATCTTTCCTGGCGTAAAATCTTGTGTCGGTTATACCAGTCGGATTAGTAGTTTCCAGAGATTAATTGACATCATGGATCTTAGACCTACCTCACCCCTAAGCAGGACCTGGTGGTGCTATATGGTAGCAGTTTGTTAACAACGCTATGTCCTAACGAAGGTAAAGTAGCAGTGGCTATGCGTGACCTAGCAACCGGATATTTTGGTACATTTTTTATTGATGTAGCTTAAATCTAGTATCTAGTACGGCCAAAGGAGTATAGAAAGTCTTAGTATTTCTTGAGCAACGATTATGAATAACAGAATTAGGCTGGAAATAATCTCTATAAGTTTTTGGTAGTTGATAATGGGTATATCGATACATCATACATATAATATCCATTTGGACCTTCCTTATCTGATCTGGTTTTAATATTTTTAGGCTTAAAAATTCTGTTTTTGTATGAGCTCCATAAGGGAGTTTTGCAACAAATCTAATGGCTCGTTTTTGGAGGATGAGAAGTTTAGAAAGATATAGTTATATACATACATAGCTACATACATACATACATACATACATACATACATACATACATACATACATACATACATACATACATGCATACATACATACATACATACATACATTACACTGGTCCACAAAATTAAAAGTTGGAAATACATTGCTCCACAAGGCTGCCCTTGTTACACATGAAAACATGAGTCTGTATGCAAAATTTTGGAAAGATTTGATTATGTTTAGAGGTCGCTATGTTTTTCGACTTTTTGCCATAATCATATTATAGTACGAACTTGTCAAAAACATGTATAATTTTGATTTTTTTCAAATCGGTTATAAATTATTTTCAAGTCAGTTATTATTTTGAAAATAAACAGCCCAATTTAGAAATATATCCTACAGTGTTACTGCTTAGTCAGGCTGCATTACGTTTGTAATAAAATATAATTTTGGATAACTAAAGAAGTAATCCAGTCTGCATAAATCCCGTCATTGAAGTGCTGGCAAACCCACAACCTACTATTATTTCATTTTGCCTTTGTTGGAACAGAAAATTTTGTCCGATGACTGGAGACAAGTTGCAGCAGTATTGTTTCTGTGACTCATCCTTAGTATATCATTGTAAGAATGGATCATAGCCACTCCACGTTCTGCGCAGTCATTGACGACCATCAACAGTTTGACATTTGCCTTCATCGACTCGGAAGTAGGGTCCAGTGGTCAGGGAGTAAAGGACTTTGATAGGAAGGCTGTGGGTTGTTCTTGACCCTGGATGGTAAGAAGATCAAGCAGTTTTAAAGATCTCCTTGTGACATACTCTTCCAGTGGAGTCTGGTGGTCGAAGGATTTCCTGTCCAGACGCTACATGCGGATTAGGCGGATAACTAAGATTGTATTACCAAAGTAGCCTCGATGTCTTCAGTGACACGCTTCGAAGAAATAGCGAAGATGATGACTGAAAGAGTTAATTAAATCGAACTCAAACTGTAACTCCTTGAATCAGCACAAATATGTGTTCATACAACTTCCACAGTTTGCGAACACCCGAATCCACACACTGTGCGGGATTCTAGCCTCCTCCCGAATTACCAACGCAGCGACTATTGTTGCTTTCGTGGCCTCAACAAATGCTATAGTCTAGTCTGGTAATGAAATATGAAATTCCTCAGGATTGCCCAATTTTTTGGGAGTCCAGACCCAAGAAAGTGTTTGTCAGGCATCCCTAACAGACAACATTCTGAGGAACTCCTTGTTGATGCCAGTTTCACCATAGCTGCCGTTTTGTAACGTACGAGCTTTTATTGCAGAAAGTGAAAAAACATGTGCTGTAAGCTTATTTCATATTCAAGGCTGGCTTCACAGACGAAAAAAGTACTCGAATCACGCTAAATTAGCAGCATACAGAGCAATATTGAACAATACAATTGTAGGATATGAAACGAATTGTGATGAAAAGGTGGCATGTAAAATTTAAAAATTAGTTATAAGCCAACAACCGCTTATCTATCAGAAAGAACTTGAAATAAGTGTTTTATTTGTAAATAAGCTTATTATTCTTTTAGTTACTTAAATACAGTTGGCATATTGATCATGATTTAGAAAGTTGGTGCTTGGTGTTAATGGGTGCTTATTTTAATTCATAATGAAGCTATTAACGCGTCAGATGCGCAATTTTTGCAATTTCTACAAAAAGTGTCAAAACCTAGCGACCTCTAAACATGCTCAGATCTCTTCAATCTTATGTAACGTTGCTCGGTCAACCGAATGTTGCTGAGTTGTCGACCGATGACAGACAAAAACACCATGCTGTACGGAATATGGATGCTTTATATCACCATAACGTTCCGTACAGCATTCAAGAAGCAATCTCTATGTGTATCTTGTTTAAAGCTTAATGAGCGTAGTTTACATAAGCGATCTGGCGTGGCCGCTGCCCGGCGATGCTTCGTAAGGCCTTTGCGTGAATAAGTGTCATGAATAGAGTAAGGCCGTAGCAGTGTTAGATGAAAGATTACTCCGTATCGAAAGAATCTGAGGCAGGTGGAACAAGCACTGGCGTAGGGAAAGCGAGCAAATCCGACGGCTGACAGCTGGAGTAAGGCTAGATGCCATCAGCGTATTGATTGATGCGTGTTCCAATTGCTGTGAGGACTCAGGACAGATCATCTGCGTATAAGATGTGGAGGAACGGTCCAAGGACGGAGCCCTGAGGGACATCGAACAGGAGAAGCAACCAGTCGGAGCAGTCTGATCCCATTGCTATCATTATCATCCGCTTATCCGAAAACAGTCAACGACATTCCAGCGATAGATCAGAGAATCCATATGATGTGTCATCGGCGTGTCATCAGTACCTCGTGGTCAGTGGAATTGAACTCCACACTCACAGCGATAACAGCGAGCAGCTCCACACATTGTGAGTCGACGGCGTCGTAGGAAGCGAAAACAGCCACCAAGGTTTTTTTGCTTATTAATTTTGGTTCTACATTCGTCAAGTACCAGTCTTCACGGAATGACGACCTGATCAAAGCCTTTACAAGTTGTGACAGTCACAGGTGAGCTTCGACATCTGCACGTTGAAAATCGATCGTTTTAACGAATGAAAGTCTTAGCAGTCAGGGTGCGCGTCACTCTCAACAGGAGTTGTTCTGTTTACGATCGGAGATCGGTTGCAATTGAATGTATCAACAGAGCCAATGTGAAATATGAGGTATGAAAGGAAACAGGAAAGAATGCTCATGCACGGAAACTTTGACAACCCTTCCTTTCTGATGATTTGTCAAGTAGCTACATAATTCATTCAGACCCGTGCATAAGTTAGGGCCGAGATCATAACGTGATCTGGTATTATAACCGTCGACGGAAGCATTATTTCTGAAGTATTTATTAAAGATGCAAGGTAAAGTATTAGTCTGATGACGGTACATGAAGGTAGGCAGTTTGCGTTGATATATGTCAAGGATAGATAGTAGGTTGAGATTTTAAATAGACCATAGGATTTAGCCAAGTAGTGAGAACCTGTGATGATTCTCACTGCCCTATTTTGGAGTAAATATATGGGTTGAAGTAAGGTTTTATATCCTCCTGTCAGTTAAGGTAAGGTACAATAAAAGTATTATAGAGCGTAAGGTAAGGTTAAGTAAGGTACAATAAACAATGAGTGCCAATTGATAACCTCTGGGAAAGGTAAGTTGATCTCTGATCCTCTGGAACCGGACTCGGACCTCCCTCGGACTACTCTTTAGGACAACCCCTCTGACTAGACGCAGCGCTCGTGAATAAGATGGCGCCCTGCGCTTGAATTTCGAGTGTCGCTTTAGAAGTTTGGAGATTACGATTACGATTACGATTGTCTCCCTTGGGTCGCCGGAAACAGAGGCTCTACGGCGACCCAGCTCCACCAAGAACTCGTGACCAAACCCGTGATGGGTTATTATTATTATTATTATTATTATTATTATTATTATTATTATTATTATTATTATTATTATTATTATTATTATTATTATTATTATTATTATTATTATTATTATTATTGCTATTATTATTATTACTACTATTATTATTATTATTATTATTATTATTATTATTATTATTATTATTATTATTATTATTATTATTATTATTATTATTGCTATTATTATTATTACTACTATTATTACTATTACTGTTGCTGTTGCTATTGCTATTGCTGCTGCTGCTGTTGCTGTTGCTGTTGCTGTTTCTGTTGCTTGGTTGTCGGTTGTTGTTGTCGGTTGTTGTTGTCGGTTGTTGTTGTCGGTTGTTGTTGTCGGTTGTTGTTGTCGGTTGTTGTTGTCGGTTGTTGTTGTCGGTTGTTGTTGTCGGTTGTTGTTGTCGGTTGTTGTTGTCGGTTGTTGTTGTCGGTTGTTGTTGTCGGTTGTTGTTGTCGGTTGTTGTTGTCGGTTATCGGTTGTCGGTTGTCGGTTGTCGGTTGTTGTTGCGGTTGCCATTATTGCTATTATTATTATTGCTATTATTATTGCTATTAATATTGCTATTATTATTGCTATTATTATTGCTATTATTATTGCTATTATTATTGCTATTTTTATTGTTATTATTGTTATTATTGTTATTATTGTTATTATAATTATTATAATTATTATAATTATTATAATTATTGCTATTATTATTACTATTACTATTATTATTAATACTACTATTATTATTGATAATATTAATATTATTATTGTTGTTATTATTATTATTATTATTATTATTTTACCCGAGGTATCAAGGATCCCTCAGGATTTATGAAAAATTGCTATAAGGAGCAGGAACTATGTCTGGAGGGTCAGGCCTCGTCTTCAGGGTTTGCAGGGTGCCGTTGAATGCGACCAAGTTATTGTTGCATTCAAGGTCCATTATTATTATTATTATTATTATTATTATTATTATTATTATTATTATTATTATTATTATTTTGCCCCGAGGTAAACATGATCCCTCAGAGACTTCAAGATTAATTAAATTGTAAAAAGTCTGGAACGGTTAGAACTCCTCGGGCTCGGGCAGAAGGCTGGCAAAGGTACCGCAGATTATTATTATTATTGTTATTGTTATTGTTATCATTATTATCATTATTATCATTATTATCATTATCATCATTATCATCATTATCATCATTATCATCATTATCATCATTATCATCATCATCATTATTATTATTATTATTATTATTATTATTATTATTATTATTATTATTATTATTATTATATTATTATATTGATTATTATATTGATTATTATATTGATTATTATATTGATTATTATATTGATCACTATATTGATCACTATATTGATTATATTGATTATATTGATATTATATTGATAATGATAAGATAATAGTAATAGTAATAATAATAATAATAATAATTATTATTATTATTTTTATTATAGCAAAGGGAGCTTGAGGGACTCCACAGAGGATGGGACCAGGTCAGACAGAATGTTTTGAAAGTTACTTGATGGAGTCTATCCGTTTTATATAAGAGTTAAACCAAACCAATCTTATGTCATAATCGTACAATTTGTCCAATAGAATTTCATGTCTAATCGTATCAAACGCTTTAGATAAGTCTAGGAATACACCAATTGACGTTTTGCTATGGTCAATAGCATCGAGGAGTTCATAAATCTATTACTTCCATGATAGCATAGGTAGTAGAGTGGTAGGTTTCTTTTGAACGCAAACTGTCTGTTATATAGGCCTGGTATGTTGTTAATCTCAAGGAAATTATAAAATCTTGTGTGCATAGCCCTTGAAAAATATTTTGGAGAAGCAATTTAATTCTGATGTAGGTATACAATTAGCCATGTGATAGTCTCCAGATTTGAAAATCGGGTAGATATTAGCAATTTCATGACCTTAGGAAATTGATTCGCTGCCTAAAGTGTCCATACATGCTCACACCGATTCTCCAATTAAGTCGCCAATTTCAAAGAAATTTATTTTAAAATTAAAACTTAATTGATCCCGTCAAGAACAAAAGTTACATTAAGCAGTACACAATTATTAGTGTTAAAAGGTTAATCAAATCTAATCATGCATATAACGATGTCAGAACGGTGCAAAGATGTCGAAGAATCATCGAAATTCAAAGCAAAACTTATGATAATTACGGATTAACCAGAGTCACTCTATGAACAATAACACAAATTGACTGTAAGAAACACCAGTCTGTGGAAGCTTTGAATGAAATGGCTTGAATTATACCCCGCAGTCGATCGAATCGAGTGTATACGATCGACTTGGCTCGGACGACGATCGACTCGATCGACTTCGTCGACTTGGACTATAATCTCTTGGCCAAAATTGCTGACGACTGTTGCATTCTTATATTCCAATACCTAAATTACTCACGAATTTCAACTGCACCCTCTTCTTCAAACTGTCAAACTGTAATTGAACTGATTAGTAACATTTCATAATGACTTCGTGTGTGCCTGTGGTTGACTTGTAAGGATTAAGCCTTGCCTATTCCGTCGACTTGATCAGGTAGGCAGCTACATGTAGGCTACAGTGGAATCTTCTACTGTACAGTAAGGTATACAGAAATTAGTGCCAGCTCAAACGCCACTAGAGGAACTAGAGGACGCGTAATGTATAGCTATATTAAACCCTCTACTTATGCGCTATATAAAGCTTCGTAGTAAATTAGAGTTAGTTCAAGAAGCTTGAAACTGCTCACGATTCCTGAAGTAAGTTAGAGGTTCAGGCTTGGAACCTCTGTCACAGTTCAGCAATTGCTCCAGATTATAGACATACAAATGCTCCAATTCGTCTAAAATTGCAAGTATTTTTCCACGAATCCACATGACACTAATAATTGTATTTCATTTTACCATATTTCCAATCCAGAAGGCAGCAATGTAGGCATTTTGGTTTTGAAAAAGGTAGCGCGACTAGGTCAAATATATATGAATCGTGGGCTGCAGCTGCGGCTCCCATTAATACTCACTGTAGGGTGGACCAAAATGCTACCACACATCCGAGTGGGGTGTCGACGCATTCAGTCTTTCGAACGTTTTGAGATCATCGTTACTGACTACAGAGCTAAAGTTTCCTGGAACTACGGCATTCTTAATGCATCTTAATCGCTCAAATTTTCACCGTAAAACTGTGAAAAAGGATCTCTATAACTTCCACTAATAAGAAAGCGCTGAACTTCATAATTTATGTTCATACGGTAGTTGTGTGTTTTACACAGCATTTCGTCATTATATCATAAGGTCTGTCATTTTGTGAAAAAGAAAGTAAAATATTTCAGAGTCGAGTGGAGTCGAGGAAACAACGATCGACTCGACTTGGCCGAGTTTACGATCGACTCGATCGGCGAGTCGATCGAGTCGACGATTTTTCGATCGACTCGACTTGGCCGAGTTTATGATCGACTCGATCGATCGACTCGATCGGCTGCGGGGTATAGCTTGAACCGATCCTTATGGAAAGGCTTTGAATAGGCGCAATACAAAGTGTCCTGTTACAATTAAATTTAGCCTACTGTACGTGTATTCTGACATAACGTAAATTAGAAGAGCTCAGTTCTGCTTTAATCAGTTTAAGTTAAAGCAGTTTTCCATGTAGAACATTCTGTTGTTTATCAACAAATCGACCCAATTCTGTTTAATTTAAAACACTACAGCGTAAATAAAGTTCTTTCGTTAGACTATAATTTATTATACACTACATCGTAAATAATGTTCATTGGTGTTTTCGTAAACGATTATAGCGACATGGCACTGTTACAGACAATGTCAGAATAGATTCTTGCAAAGGATCATTTTTTTCTTACGGCTGCAACACCAGAAGCCTTCTTTACCATCGAGATGCGAAGGTCAAAATGCTGCAGTGGCACTGTTTGTTGTTTGGAAGAAGGCAAGGACAGCCGACGCTGGGCGAAGACACACAGGTTCCGCTCGTGAATCCCTTCCCCAAAGAGATGCATCGAGTCGGACAATCATCCCATAGGATTCCAGTTAGGGGATCGGTGACAGGTGAACATCTGCTCCAGTCATTAAAACATCTTGGAAATAGAAACGGGAAATTAAGTATCAAAAGGATTTCCACCGCAGTACAAAGCACTCCTACAATTGCCAAATACATACATGTAGCATCGTAACATAATATGAAATATATATATATATATATATATATAGTGTGTATATATATATATATATAATTATATATAGTGTATATATAGTGCCACAGGCTACCTCCGCCGAGGAAGTCTGTGCCTGTCCCAAGCCAGGATAAAGGAGGAGGGTTCTGCGGTGGGCTTGCAACCCACCCAGGTAAAAAAAAACAGCCAGCAACAGAAACAATGCAGAATATTCACTCAACTCGAGAGGAGTGAAGAAGCTGCGTTGCGTGATGTGCAGTCCTGCACGGGAAGGACTAAGGTCTAAGGTAATATATAGTGTATAAAAGGGTATCTTTTAGATACTGTCAAAACACTTGGGGTAACCCTGGACAGAAAGCTCACATTCCGACCACACATAACAAACCTTTGTAAATCTTGTTTCTATCACATCAGGGCAATACGTCACATCAGGTCGGCTCTAACTAAGAATATGTCTCAAACTATAGCCTGTTCACTTGTATCCTCTCGTCTTGATTATGCTAATTCCCTTTTTGTGGGTGTCTCAAACCTTGAACTCAAAAGGCTGCAACGAATCCAAAGCTCCTTAGCTCGTGTAGTGATGCGTGTCCCACTACGAACATGCTCCTGAGTCCTACTCCACGAGCTGCATTGGCTTCCTGTTGAATTCAGAATAAAATTTAAATTGGCCTGTTTGACCTACAAAGCCCTCAGCACCGGCACACCTACCTATATTCATGCACTACTAACTCCTTACATCCCTCCTCGTTGCCTACAGTCTTCTAGCTGAGCCACGATGCAGAACAGTTATGGGTTCTCGTGCATTCCACGCCTCTGCTCCAAAGGAATGGAATCGACTACCACTTTCTCTTCGTAGCTCAACTTCACTTCTTTCCTTCAAAAAGCGGCTCAAAACTCACTATTTCTCCTTGGCTTTCAAGGATTTAGAAATCTAAGTGCATCTTCACCTGGCGACTGACTATCCGCTCCTCAGATTCACATTTCGGTGTGACCTTGCGCGCGTTACAAATTTATTTAATAATAATAATATATATATATATATATATATAACGTTGCCAATTGTCTTGAACTGTTGGGTTCCATAAGGTTCTCTGTCGTGTTCCCTCTTGCTTACACTATAAGGCACTCCACTCGGTTATTTTTTTTAGACGAAAGTTATCTGGACTACAATTTGTATGCCGAAGACATCCAGTTATTTCAATCATTCGATAGCTTCTCGTCTTTTCAACTCGCTAATTGCTTACTTCTATGTTTGGGGATGATAAGTCTTGGATGGCTAGTGACAAGTTTCTCCTGAATTCGTCTAAGACAGAAATTCTGCAACTTAGACACAGACCAACAACTCCACAAATTTGACTGCCTTACGCCTTTCATTTTTGAATGGATTAACACTGTTACTCGTTCCTAATACACGGCAGTTAGTTTGGGAGTAACTTTAGACTCCACCACGTCTATATCTGAGACTCCACCACGTCTATCTCTGAGACTCTGACCATATTAAAAACGGATGTAAATGCGCTCACTTTTCACATCCAGTTTCGTGCGTCTCTCATGTCGTACTGAACATACTTGAAAACATCTATTTCACCTTTCACACCCACCATAGTAGACTATTAATGATTTTTCTTATTTACACCGGATTTTTACTTGGCTTCTCTACTGGATTGCGACTTTGGCTGTTAGCTTAACTGAAGCGGCAGTCGATTGGCGCTTTGTGCATTATCAAATGCAATCTAACCCAATGACTTCTATGGCTCCGCTGTAATAATGCTCATGGCATCAGTCGATGGTCGCTTGAAATTAGTCAGAAGTCATCCGTTGGAACAACCTTGTCGAAATTCGAAAGTTCAGATAAACCATGAATCAGGCTAAGGAGGATAAGCAAGTCGAAAGAGGCAAAGTCTTGAGTTTAGAACTGAACGACAACAATAATGAGCTGACAAAAAACGAGCAAACGTGGGTCACTAAATTCTAGACCAGCCACCGAGAAGCCCCAGAACCTAGCGCAGTTCGCGCATGGGGCACAGCAAGAGCGATTGCTAGGATTTGTAGCTATGATTGTAGAATTTGCCTTGTACGATCAGCGAGCATTCAACAGAGGTAGGAAGATGGTTTTAAATGTAGTAGTTTTGGTAACTGCCAGACATACTTTAAATTGGTGTCTGTTGTCAGTGGGCAACAAGCATACCTTATCTTTTACTTTATCCATAGAGCTGAATTGTGATCGTCGATGACAAGTTATGCAGTTTCTGTAGTATGCTAAATGATTACGAGACGACAGGTGTCAAAATGGGACATCATCATATAAGGCTGCAATAAAAGTGAGTTATATAAATCAGCTGGTGACGCGTTCTTCTCGATAAAGGTTATATCGTGTTCAACTTTATCAATCGGCCCAACAAGAATAATATTCTTCGTGCTGCCAAAATTTAATAGCATTTTTAGACTCTAAAGGAGTAGATGTATTGCCAGGCAAAACTCAAGTGGGCCTGAATGGTTGCCTTGTTCAGTGCCTTCATTGGGTAGAGCAGTGCTCTCTCTGGTCTGTAGCTGGGGGAATTAAGTAAGCATAGTTGTCAACTACACGGTGATTCATTAAAAAACGTCCCCCTGCATATTTCACTGTAACTCCGTCAAATGTCATGCTATGTGAAAGAAATTTTAAAGGAAGACAGATGAGTTATTTCTAAACATTAGGAAAGTTAAAATTTATGTTCAAATTGACCCCCTTTGGAAGCTACGCATGCGCGAAGACGAGTACGCCACTGTTTGACTGATTCATCAATGATGCGCTGACCCATTTCGTCCCATGCCTCCACAATTCGACTTCGCAACTCACTGACATCACATATTCGAGATCTGTAGACCTTCTCTTGCTTGACACTCCATATCTTATAGTCCACTGGATTTAAATCAGGGCTGTTGGGTGGCCACAAAGTAGGCGGGATGAAATCAGGTATTTCAGTTTCCAGTAACGCAACAGTGTCCTGTGCTCTGTGCGCAGGAGCGCTATCCTGCTGGAAGATGACTCAGTTTTATCGATCTTGGAAAGCAGAGCCTTTAATCCACCAAGAGTCCATTCTTTATCTGAAAATTCCTTTAAACGTTTTGCACCGTAATTTTTATTCTTTCTTAGAAATGTTATAGCAAGTTTATCTTCTTCGGTAAACACCATTTTGTCGAGATAGTCGTGACGTCATTAGTTTCGTCATTCGCGCTACGTCATTTTGGCTTTGAATGTGAAACAATTTATGTAGCACTTGGCTAGAACATCAAGCGTCATTGTTCTGAAATTTCAATAAAATTGATGGTCATCTACATGAGTTATGCTAACTTATGTAGGGGGACGTTTTTTAATGAATCACCGTGTATGTACAAAGTACATGTAGCTGTAGTTTTGGAGCTTTAGCTGTTACTGCCTTTAACATCTTCTCACAGCATCCATTTTCACAAACACATGGTTTTAGGGCATGAAGTGTAAATACCAGAATGTATAAAACAAATGTAATTTGATAATGCCCTCCTTACAAAATTCAGAAGTGCGCATTGAAGCCTGGCACACCTAAAGAACCTTGGGTAGACTAGAGTGTTTTCAGCTGAGAGAGAAAACAATTTCTGTAGATAGCAGAGTCGCGAACATCAGGAGGTAGACCGTTTCAGATAGAGGGACTGGCAACTGTGAAAGAACGTAGGTCAAAGACAAGACCCCCATTCGTAGGCTGCTTGGCAAGTATTTTTCATCCAGTGCACAACTGCACATGTTTGGAGAAGGTGCAGAGTCTGTACCAAGCACAATAATCTTGAGACTGGGAAATACAAATATACTAAGATGGCGATATGTTGCGAGAAATGTGTGTATTGGTGACTGTATTGCACGTTGGCATTCGAAGGGCGCTATATAAATTAAGTTTTGTTTACAATAAAATGTACATTTCAGAGCCAGAAGTCTGCTGATTCAGAAAATATATACTTTATTATGCTTATCTGTAATCCTTGTTGCACTATTGTTGTTCCACTATGGGTATTGTGACTGTTTTTGCATGTTGGCATTCGAAGGGCGCTATATAAATTAAGTTTTGTTTACAATAAAATGTACATTTCATACCCAGAAGTCTGCTGATTCAGAAAATTATATACTCTATTATGCTTATCTGTAATCCTTGTTGCACTATTGTTGTTCTACTATGGGTTCCGTCAATTTACTGATTTTCCGAAAAAACAATTCAGGCGGGAATGGGTTAACATGTAAAGTGTTCTGATAGTCAACTACAGCGGCTAAATATCTGTATAATTGTTCTCAGTATAATATATCCACAATAATATTTAAATCTACCTGGTATCGTAGGTGTGGTTGTAGTTTCAGTAGGTGTGGTTGCAGTTTCAGACGGTGTGATTGTAGTTTCAGTAGGTGTGGTTGTAGTTTCTGTAGGTGTGGTTGTAGTTTCAGAAGGTGTGATTGTAGTTTCAGTAGGTGTGGTTGTAGTTTCAGAAGGTGTGATTGTAGTTTCAGTAGGTGTGGTTGTAGTTTCAGAAGGTGCGGTTGTAGTTTCAGAAGGTGCGGTTGTAGTTTCAGAAGGTGCCGCTGTAGCTTCAGAATGTGTCTGTGTTGTGGTCAGAACCAGACGTGCTGTGAAAACAATTGAAAATGGGTTTACAGTTCCATCCGACTCTTCTGCAGCAGCTGAGTAGCTTATGACACTCTTGTCTGCCTGTTCGATTCTGTTCTGCTCTGTCTGTTTGTCTGTTTGTCTGTCTGCATATCTGTCTGTCTGGTATGTCTGACCTAGCTCTACCTGATCCTTATCTATAGGGTCTATGCGCCTCTGTCTGGCCTTTGTGGTCTGGTCAGTCTATCTGTCTGCCTGTCAGCCTCTCTGTCCGTCTCTCTCTGTCTCTCTCTCTGTCTGTCTGTAAAATGGACAAATAATAGGCTCGTTGTCCAAAATAGCTGCCCTGTTATGTAATTGTTTGATACTGTATTTCAGAGCAATAATTATATAATCAACGCTTATTATGTATTCATTAGGCCTATGATGATTAAACCATAGCTTCGGTAGTTATCTAAAATTCATAACGTCATTAGTTAATTGACTGATTTAAACCATCACTTGATTTTACGGGCGCTCTTTAGCGATCACTTAATTTTACCAAGTGATCTTAAACAAAAACCAATTTAGCTACTTATATTGTATGGCACCGATTCGTTTCGTAGAATAACCCTCCTTAGACTCTAGTGTGGCGCATTCTACTGTAGTATAGTTTATTATCGACTTGTTTAGTTTACAGTTTAAGTACTTAAAAGTGTTGCAACTCACAAAACAATGGACGAGATAAATAATTAAATATAAGTGAAGGGCAGATGTATTCTCATTGTAAGCCCCATAATACATGTAATTTGGGATTTCAATTTTCGTCGAATGATCACGACTGGCTAAGAAAATACTGTTTATCTGTCATATTGTTCATTGCCTTACCATTCTCAACCACCAGTAGGCAGAACACGAGCAGCGACAGGAATGTCTTCATCTGAAATATTAAGACATTGCAAAATCATGAGATGTTAATTTCTTACGGAGTATTTGCATTGCTGAAAATAAAATCTACGGAGACTGCAAAACGATGAAAAGTCACTAACAACAACCAATTGTTCTGTGTACAACTAGACAAAACAAGTATCAATTTTAATTTAAATGATCTCATTTCTAAAATAAGGACTCAGGTAAATAATTTGATTTAGAATGTAACAAGACATCTATAAAGCGCCACTTAAGAGTAGCTGTTAAGAAATCATTGGTTCTGTTTAAGTTATTTTTTTCTATCTAGTCACATTCCGTGTCATAAACGGAACACATTCATGAATATGTTAACATTGCCAAAGTCATTCTAGTATTTCGGCAAATATGCTTTGATCGGTAAAACGATAATACCATTTGCAGCGAGCAATGCGTCTATCGTCAGGCTTAGGAACACATACAAGCAGAAAGCTGTTCAGCAATGTACGAACACATAAGGCAAGTGGTATATATAACGAAGTCTTGAAAGACGCAGTTTCAGCTGTTGCTCAGGTGAGAGACTTTTATTATAGGCGAAACATCACGCTCTGATCAAAACAACTGATTTTAATACCGAACCAATCGAAGATCGCTGCAACTAACGAGTGTGTTTTCATCAAAAGAAGCACGTTCTCTTTTTTATGCACACCTGCTTACTGCTCGATGCTATCGATCGCATACCTCCACTGGTTTGCTATCCACGTGTTATTCACCCTCTTCATTATCATCGGATGCTGTATACTCCTTTTATGGACTGTGAATTGCCAATGACTTATCATGACGATGGTCGCCTGTAATTGTTTTTTGATGACTGCTGCACGATTCAACCAACCTTGGCAGAAGCACATGTGAACATGCAGCAGAGGATATGCATGAAATAGCCATCTAAAACTAATTAAAAGGAATTCGTGTTTAAAAAATATAAGGCAGATATAGGAATGTCTATTAATACATACTCGGTTAGACCTTCACCTTCTTTCTTTCAACATTATGAAGATCTGGCATGCAAAGCTATGCGCAAGCGCAAACTCTTTAGTAATGCTTGTTTACAGTAATACTTATTGTCGGGTCACGTGGGCTAAGAATCCAGTGAAGCCAATGAGAGATCCTCATATCTGTCTCTGTCTCTGCTGTCTCTGTCTCTGTTATTTCCCGGTTTTTATTTCCCCAGCCACGGGAGTCCAAGGAGTGGCGAAGGGCGCATGTAGAATGAGTGGAGAGGAAGGACTATTGTAGAGGAGAAGGCCATGGTCAGAGATGGAAGGAGGTTCCACTCTGAGGTCGGAGATGCCGCAATACTCTCGCGTAATAAAGACATCTAGCCAACCCCTAAAGAAGAATGTGTGTAGGCTCAGCCACGTGCTGAGAGAGGAGGTCCAGGAAGCGAGCAGATTCCGGAAGGGTAGGATCTTCCAGGTGAATGTTAAGGTCTCCAGTGATGATCAGCTGGCTGTTGTAGGTGGAGAAGATTTCCAGAAGCGCAGGGAACTCGGAGAAGAAGGCTGGCGTGAGCGGATAGAAGCCTGGTCGGTAGAGGGCGAGGACAGTGAATGGTCCTCTGGAGGAAGAGGAGGAGAAGTTGAGGAGCTTGAAGGTGGAGAGCGAAATGGGAAGAGGAATCTTTTTAACTCGAAGATGATCTCGATGAAAGACTACAATGCCCCCGTAGTTCTGCGCCAGTGGATAAGATGAGGCGTCGAGCGGACGAGGAGCATTAAGGAACGAGCGCTCGTGAATAAGCTGGTGCCCTGCGCTTGGCTTTCGAGTGGCGCTTTAGAAGTTTGGATATTACGATTACGATTACGAGAAGCCCGCTGCGAACTGAGACGTCGGATTAAGTGAATGTCAAGGTTATGATGAGAGATTGTGTTGGCGATCTCCATAAACTTATTGCCCAACGAGTAAGCATTGAGTGTTCCGAATCTCAGACACTCGTTTCCACCACAAACAGTCGGCGAAGTCGGTGTGGAGGTCGGAGCAGGAGGCGCAGGTGGAGGTATAGAGTCTGAGGGAGGAGATGTAGGCCGACGCGTCGTAGAAGAGAGAAGCTCGGGCCGTCGGTCAGCCGGGCGCCAGATGTGCAGGCTGAATAGGGTCTAGCGGATGGCACGCAGGATGGGGAGCAACGGTCGGTTGTACACGAGCAAAGCTCAGATGAGTCATACACAATGGCTGCAGGAATTCTGTCGTGTGTGTGTTTGACGAAAACATCGTTGAAGAAAATCGAAGAAAAGTCCATAAAGTATATATTCAACAACTTAAAACTGATGACCTTCAGAATCCAGAAGGTTGAAGACGTTGAGTAGTTCAGATAATAGAACGAAAAACGCTCGAAGTAAACGAAAATGACCAATGTTAGGCTAATTAAAGCAAGAGACAACAGGTCGGCAGCCAAACGCCGGAGCGCAAACTTGGTTCGATTGATTTATTGCTAAGAACTCCTAGAAAACTTAGAGTCACATGCTTTACCTATTTCTGGTTTTGGATTTTGATTAAAACTATAGATTTATAAATTACACGCATTTCCAAAAATGATATCTTGTATCTGTGAATTTTTATCCCCTCTGAATTATTTCACACGATGGGGATAGAAATGGTTTTCCCCGGATATTCTATTCTGGTATATACCATCCGGGGGATAGTTTTATTCATCCTGCGGATAGTTTTAGGACGGATAGAATATCATGGGACACCAGTATACACGCAGGCGCCGCATAGTGCTCTGAACATTGAAGAATTTATGGTTTTTGCTACCAATGAAATCTCGCCGGTCAAGGTCAACATGTTTAAGCAACAAAGCAATAGTACATATATATATATAATTATATATATATATATATATATATTATATAATAGCCTATATAATTATATATATATAAGCACCTTCGTGAGTTTCTTGTAAGGCGCTACGGCATATAAATGGCCATATACAATTATACATACATAGGGCCTATATATAATATTTGTGGCGTTTTTTTCTAAGAAAAACTTGATTCACGCTTCGTTATCGTTTATCGCATTTCTTTATCCACACTGTCTTGGCGTGTCATCGTCACACAAAATCTGTTTTAGCGACTGTGAGCTGCCTTCGATTTCTGCATGAATTTTTCGAACGATCGACTTTTGATGTCTAATAGTCATAGCGGCAGCTTGTATTCACATCCCACCGTCCATCCCTCCTCTTTCATCCGCGATTGTCATATCTACACGGTTGAGCCTCCGGCGGGCCTTGTATATAATGATGATGATAATAATAATAATAATAATAATAATAATAATAATAATAATAATAATAATAATAATAATAATTATTATTATTATTATAATAATATAATAATAATTATAATAATAATAATAATAATAAAAAATAATAATAATAATAATAATAATAATAATAATAATAATAATAATAATAATAATAATAATAATAAACGACACCAACCGGAGCTCCCTACGGCAGTTCGCCCGGGTCAGTCCCTCATCGGCCACGCTTCTGGGGGCACCGCTGTCGTCGGCAGAGGCACTTTTATCGGCCCTCGACGCCCGCGTTGCCGACCTGAGGACCGCGCTCGACAGATTGCAACTCATC
This sequence comes from Aporrectodea caliginosa, assembly GCA_020284085.1. Lineage (NCBI taxonomy): Eukaryota > Metazoa > Annelida > Clitellata > Crassiclitellata > Lumbricidae > Aporrectodea > Aporrectodea caliginosa. The sequence continues at coordinate 196,489 of JACEVL010000353.1, forward strand.
GCCAGACAAGACGCCCTCTTGATTCTCAGACACTCGCTTGGCTCACCTAAGCTGATACATTTACTGCGATGCATACCTTGCCACAACCATCCGCAACTAGGAGTCTATGACGAGCTGCTGCGGAGAGGAATCGAGCGGATCTTGAATATTTCTGTGACCGACGACCAATTATGGATGAAAGCTTCCCTACCGATCAAGATGGGGGGACTGGGAATTAGGAGGATGTCATCGCTGGCACTACCCGCCTTCTTGGCTTCAGCCGCGGGCACCCTCCCCACCCAGTCCCTCATCTTGGGAGCCACACCGGTTGGCACGGACACGGCCTACGACTCGGAGCGGACTACCTGGCTTCAGATCGCAGGTGTACCGGAGCCGATGGTCGCCACAGGTCACAAACAGTCACACTGGGATCGACCGCTGTTGAACGCCGTTTTTCGGCTGTTAACGATAATCTACAGGACTCCTACGACCAAGCGAGACTAAGAGCCTCACAGTCACCGCACGCATCGGATTGGTTACACGCTCTCCCGCTTGTTGCACACGGCCTCAGACTGGAGGACGAGGCCGTAAGGGTGGCGGTTGGCCTGAGATTGGGTGTGGCCATTTGCGAGCCACACGTATGCGCATGAGGTACTTCCGTTTCGTCTAGGGGTACACATGGGTTGTCGTGCTCACTGGGGTTCGGCCGACAAGCGAGACACAGCAATATCAATGACCTCATCCATCGTAGCCTCAACAGAGCTGGCATCCCGGCAGTCAAAGAGCCGTCCGGCCTGACCAGATCGGATGGCAAAAGACCGGACGGGCAGACCCTGATACCGTGGAGTGGTGGACGGACCTTACTATGGGATACGACGGTGGTGGACACGGTGGCGGCATCATACATTTCGGAGACAGCGGCCGCGGCTGGTGGGGCGGCAGAGATGGCCGCAGCAAGGAAGCACGTCAGGTACTCGGAGCTGAAAAGGAGATACACGTTCGTACCTGTCGCCATAGAAACCTTCGGTCCTTCAACAGAGAGGGTCTCGACTTCTTATCGGAGACCGGAAGCCGACTATCGAAGACTACCGGTGACACTCGCGAAACAAGGTTCCTCTTCCAAGACCTATCGGTCATGATCCAACGCTTCAACGCGGTGGCTTTCCAGGGCACCATGTCAAGGCTGCCGGGAGCCGACGAGCGGCGAACTCTGGACAGATCCAACAGAGGATATCGATAATAATAATGATAATAGTAATAATAATAATAATAACAATAATAATAATAATAATAATAATAATAATAATAATAATAATAATAATAATAATAATAATAATAATAATAAGAATAATAATAATAATAATAATAATAATAATAATAATAATAATAATAATAACTCCTACATCTCAGATCTCATGTTGGTGAAGGTGGTTAGCGTCTATTAGTATTACATGTAAGCTTAAGTCTCAAATCTCCAGAAACAGAACTCTGGCCATTTCAAAGATTGCCAGCATCGAATGGATCAGTTTTTTTTAAATTTTCCACAGCCCTTGAGTATGAGAATATGACATCCATTATCGCCTCATGGAAAACAGTGTAATAGAGTTTGGAGTAGCTCCGCTGGAAACATTCCAAGCGCCAGATGACTACCGTGAACTGCTGGAGATGTCGATTGTTTTCTATGGTTGAACGTCTCACAGTGGAATCCATTTCTGATATCCAGGAGCAATTCACCAGAGCCGTTTATTCCATAAAGATTTGGCTATTCCGCAAAAAGTATGAACCCTTGCTGCTCTGATCCTACAGATTACGGAAGTCATGTGCTCCCTCATATCACGAGCACATAAGGAAGCATCTCATATCGAGAACAAATATGGAAGCAATTGAGTAGGCTATAATAGTAGTCACTCAACGACCCGTTGTCTCTTCTGTAGCGGTTTGATTGCGTGCAGGCCTATAATTGTTGGCTGGGACGCGGTTTTGTACAGTAAAAATGTTTAGATGTAATGGCTCTTAATTCTTTAGTAAACAGCAGGCTTCCGTTTAATCATAAATTTTGCTGATTATACTGATTCCACTGATTATGCTCCGCGACGTAGAGATCCGGGTACATTATTTTAATAGCCTACATGATTTTGAAGTTCATCATTCACTGAGTATCTGCTAAACGTACGAATGAACGGTCATACACTAATCGGAATGAGGTCTAGGCTGTTACATCAATGTTGAAAGGCGAGTTGCTTGTTGCTAGTCATAAGATTTAATGTTTTCTACTTTCGTGGCTCTGCTATTGGATTATAGAGAGATAAAAGTTATGCATTTGTTAAGGAGTCTAAGCAGAAAACTATAAAACGTGTGATGCTTTCACAAAAGCCGTATGTAGAATTGTATTTCAAGAATTCACAGAAATTATGAAGTTCAACATCATTTAAATACGGGTCAATACGAACGAAACATTTTCATGAATGAATCTAGGTAATTGAAGATAGGACACATTTAAGGTAAAAGTTTCTTAACATTTTCGTTGTAAGCTTACTGTGCATTTTATGAGAATGTTTAAATGTTATAGCGAAAATGTTCCAACTGGCCTACCCGCATTAATTTAAGCTTTCTCCAATAAAGTCTTAGCTGTGTCGACTGTACTGTACTAGTCTTGTCTTGCGTAACTAAAGAAACCCAGCGGCTCTAGTTAGCCTTTAGTGAACCGTCATAAACTTTCTGCGGTGACAATAACCCTTAGCGAGTTCAGACTGGCTTTGTCATTTTGTAATTGAGGAAGTCTACATGCTGAACATCTTTTTACGACTTAGAATTTCTTAGTCGAGCTACATCGGTGTTTAACGCCTCTGCAACCAACACAAACAAGTTCTTATATAAAAATTCTATGAATTGAACCATACGCTTGTCACGCGGATACACGGGTCTACTCACACCTCAACATTCTCGATTAAGGTACTGTATCCTAACAATTTGATCAGGTAAATTAACAATTTCCACTGAATTAATATGCGCAAACATTCAGGCATGCATGCATTGTGTTTCACGGTAACCAATTTGTTTTGAACGTTTGCCTCTCAAATCGAAGAGTTCCTGATGAAATGATCACTGTGTCAAGACCCTGACGAAATCCCTAGAATAACCATAGCCACTCTAGGGACAAGTCTAATGATGTAATCGGACAACCTCTCACATGACTATGTGAAGCTTACTTTAAATCCGCCGTAGCAGCCACCTGCCTTCTCTTTCTGGTCGTAATCGTAATACCGAGATTTCTACAGCACCAAAAGAGCGAAGTCGCAGGAACTAGCTTATTGAGACGCCCTGGCAACAAAACTCGGAACTCCACAAGACAATTCGGAACAACCTCTCTGACACAACGCAGTGTTCGTGCATGAGCTGGTGCCCAGCGCATAGGAAATTTTGAGTTTACAATTACGATACGCGGTCTACTTATATAACTAAGTGAAAGAAGTCAAAGTTTAATGGCGACCTTCCTAGGAAAAAGTAAATAACCGAACTGGGGTGAGTTGTCAGATTAAATAAATAGTTTCGCAGTTATTCTAAAGTTATCAGAATGTTCAAAACCGAATGGAGAATGTTACCAAAATACAAGTGTATGAGAGTGGCTAAAACTATGACAGTTGGCCTGCAGCACCAGTTCTCTCCTCTTCAGCATAGGATGAATCACAAAAATGACTTTGGGATCCAAATGTACCATAACTTTTCAAGAATACCAATGCAGCAACCACGAATTTGGTCTTTTAAGGACCTAGAATGAGACGTAGGCTAAAAGGTGCCAAATGGCGTGATGCTTTATGTGCGGTCACCCATCCAACAATGAACTGAACCGATGATGTTGACCGCATTGTTGTTGAGCCAGTATATTACAAATAGCATCCGGAATCTTTCCAAGCGGAGGGTGTAAACTATGATAAGAAGAGAGACTGAATCGGATGATTAAAATTGTAATGGTTTCTATAATCTACAGACTTTGCATAATTACCGTAATTAAAACTTACTTAATCTAGGGCCTTAGAGGTGCGAGAGAGTCTTGTGTTTTGCATGCTGCACTGCCATCAGAAAGGTAGTGGTATCAAATACTCTCAACAAAATTCACTTCCACTTCTCCTAATCAGGTGCCCAAGTAGGCTAATCCTAAAAAGATTGGACTTTCTCGCTGATCTTAACGATATCACGGACTTTGAAGATCGAACAGAGCAGAGAAAGAGACCGGATACCCAGCACCTTTTTCTGCTTCGGGTTACTTCAAGGACATCCTATGAGCGTGTCAAATCCGGTATCTTCTTCAGCGCCGTTCTTATAATGCACAAAAAGAGCCAACGATGCTAAAGTGAAACCAAAATAATAGTCATAATCCCCTGGAGAAAACGGATCGAAAAATACAACATCATGTGAGTCTAAATGGAAGCAAAGAAGAAAGGTTAGTTTACTGGCCAGTGTGTAGTCATGTAGACTAAGACACATGTCTTCAACTGGATGCTTAGTTCAATCGGAAGTCAGTGCATTGCGTAACCCAACGTCTTTTAGATTTCTCGAGTGACCGGCGTTGACCAACAGGGATTGCTTCGCCGAATAATTATGATTAATTAAAATTTGAATTACCTAGGTTTGTAGCCTACATTGTATTAAACGCCACGTATTAATAATAATGAACGTGATCGACAGGAGAAGAGTGAAAAGCTGCAGATCGCCATCAGATGCTTGGTTAGCTGAACGTATACATGTAGTTATTATTACTATCTAAGCATAATCTGTCGAAATATGATGCATATGATGAATGCGATTGTTAGCTCATGGTAGTATTGACAAGTCGAATTCAGGACGTTTCTGCTACTGATAATGACAATTCAAGATTCGATATTCAATATTCGTTTATTCCAGGAATCTAGTCGACAAGTCTAGACGCAACAAGTAATAGTAGAGCAAGTGCCATTAAGCTGAGTTTAACCTCATAAATTATAATTATCAGTACTGTATGCGTCATAAAGAAAACAAACTCAAGTCTAAACAACGACGAAAACCACGTAAACAAGATTCGCTCGAACCTATGTGGCAGCCTGCAAGGCGCTCATTCATTACTCATAATAATCAATCAATGAATCAATCAATCATTTTATTGTTTCCCGATAAGAGTTTACAAGTAGTGATCCAGAATATAATCACCGATCATAAGTTTGGAAATTTAAAACAGACAGATCACATGATTATCTTATTAACTTTTGAGGAAAACAATCGGGTACCCAGAAGGAACTGAAGTCCCGCTAAGTTAGGGATACCCGTGTACCATGTTAGCGGAAGGATGACGGTTTAGTATACACAAATAGAATTGTCAGAAAAAAGAAATAAAATAACTAGCTTAGCTAGTAACACTTAACTAGGTCATTTAACTAATTGATGTACAATAATGATGCTAATCATGATGATCATGTTTACGATGCCGAGCATTATGACAATGATGATTTCCATGATAATGGTAATAATGAAGATGATGAATATGATTATGTTAATTCATTCATTCATTCAGAGCATTTATATAGCGCCCCTTCAAGAAACTACTCAGGAGCGCTCCCAGCCCAGCCACGACTAAATAAAAAGACTTGAGGGACTTGTAGAACCCTGTCAGATGGCTTAAAAGTAAAACGGAGCTTAAGTGGTAGGTCATTCCAGATGGAAGGGCCAACAACCGAGAAAGCACGGCGCTGCCTAATAGCCAAGCGAGTCCGTGGAACAAGGAACTCACCCCTCGTCGCAGAGCGAAGCACCCGACGCGCTGGAACATCAGACACTGGGCGACAAAGATCACGCAAGTAAGATGGAGCGCAGCCAAGAACACAACGAGAAACACAGAGCAGCAATGCGATATGAGATCCGCTGAGAGACAGGCAGCCAGTGCAACACATCACGCATGTATGCAGAGACAGGAGAGTACTTAGGAAGCCGTCCAATAAGCCGAGCAGCCGAGCGTAGAACTCGATCTAGTCGCCCCAAAACACCAAGGGAAGGCCAGCAAGTAGTGAGGAACAGTGGTCAATTCGACTAGTAACAAAGGCATGAACAAGGACTACAACTGCATCATGAGAGAGAGAGAGTACAGAGACCACTCGAAGCTGACGAAGCTGATAATAACAACTCCGTGCAATTGAGTTCACATGTTGAGACAAAGTAAGCTCGGAGTCAAGAGAAAGTCTCAGATCACGAACTGTGAGGGAAAAGGTTATGTGAGGAAAGAGCAGGGTAAGTTGAGGAAAGTCGATACCCTGCAGTTGTCTACGGCTACCCAGCCAAATGAGCTGTGTTTTAGAGGGATTTAAGATAGCCGATTGGAGGCCATCCAAGAAGAGAGGACATCCATAGTCAGACACATCTGACTCACAGTAGCCACCGCATCGGCTGAATGGGTGTGGATGTAGGCTTGCACATCATCGGCAAATAGTTGGTGTAGAAGCCCCTGAGACGTCAACAAAGAGCAGACATCAGCAGTATAAAGAAGATAAAGCAAAGGCCCAGGACAGAACCCTGGGGCACACCCAAAGGGCAGGGACCCAAAGAGACCTGGAGAAACCAAGGACTACACAATTTGAGCGGTCAGTTAAAAAAGATCTAAGCCATTCTAGAGGCTGGTCCACCAAGCCAAAGGAAGTAGAGAGGCGCTGCAAGAGAATGGAGTGGTCCACACAAAAGCAGTCAAAAGCAGAGCTTACATCAAAGAGAGCAAGGAGAGTAACCTGACCAGAGTCAACTGCGCTATAGAAGTCTGACAAAAGCCGAAGCAGGAGAGTCTCCGTGGAGTGATTCCGACGGAAACCCGACTGCTGCGACGGAATCAATTCATTCACATCTAGATAAGTAATCAGCTGGTTAGCAACAATGCGTTCCAGTATTTTAGATAAAAAGTTACATTCGCAATGGGGCGATAGTTTGCTGGATCACTCTGGTCCAGACCATCGTGCTTCAGAACTGGTAGAAGAACGGAACGTTTCTGTGAGACTGGTAGTTAATGACTAAGGTGATAATGGTGATGATAAACCTGATGATAAACCCGATGATGATGATGATGATGATGATGATGATGATTATTATTATTAAGTATTATTATTATTATTATTATTATTATTATTATTATTATTATTATTATTATTATTATTATTATTATTATTATTAGTATTATTCAGGAGTGTGATAATTGTTTTCATGTAGGATGGCGGACTATGGGGGTATGTCGAATGAAGAAATGGCATCTTGGTTCATCACTAGCACTTGCCAACTGATACCAAGGTCGTTTTCTCCTGTTTCTGATCACATGCATTACAAAGCCACGACATTGAACCCAGCGATAAAAGAGTATTCGATAATGTGTGGGAGCCATGCGGAGTTCTATATTCGACCGTTGAATACATGCATCGACGACTCTGATTTTTTAATATGCAACACTTTGGAGCTGGCCTACACTGGCGACATTCCAGTGTTGCCAAGTGATATCAGTGGCCTAGAGGATACAATTATGTGCTACAAAATTGAATCATACCAGCGATATCCAGGATTTGTTCGATTACGATATTTAGGGTTAATGAAATATAACTGGAAATACAAAAAGTACGAGTTGAACTATACAGCTCTTTCAGGTCTTCATATCACGGTATACTTTAAAACGGGCCCTATTAACCGTTCATATTTGAGTCAGGTGGCTGGAAACAAGTTTCAACGACGCGCTGCTAGTGGTCCAGCAATGAAATATCAAATAGATTCAAATTTAATTGTGGGAAGTGATACCGTCCGAAGCGTATTTTGCCCTGAGTGGCCTAGAGAAGCCAAATCGTGGCCTATTCGATCAAGAAATTGCGGATGGCCAACAATGGATACAATCTCTGAGGTTGTACAAAATGGTTGTCATGTTGTTTATGTCCAGCATCGTTCCTGCAGAGACGACATATACCAGTGGAGATTGTCATTTTCATTCGCGGAGTTAATTTTACTTCATAGTTGGACTCCAATTCAGCAGATTGTCTACCATTTACTGAGATTCTTTGCAAAGAGAGAATTGATACAAAAGGATTGTCCAAAGGAAGATGAGGTTCTCTGTCCGTATCATTTAAAGTCTCATTATCATAACTTTCCGAAAGCGCGCACAGAACAGAGTAGTTGGTTTCAATTCCTGCGTGCTCAGAATTTCATGCCAAATTTAACTGGCTCAAATAGCAGCTCAGAATTTCAACTGTTGTCACTCATGTCAAGAGAGTTTCTTAAAAAATCTCTAAAATATGACGATTCACAATTCAATGGCATTGCTCCTGCAGCTTTGGCCTATCTGGCTGCTCTCCATTTTGCGTCATCAGAATACCAACAAGCAATAAGCTTCTGTTCGGCAATCTTCGCAGATTCGACTTCTGAAAAGGAAAAGGAAACACTGAATGCAGGTTGTTTGCTATTTATCGACGATGTCGCAAGAATCGTTGGATTGTGTGTGCTTCACAAAACATTTGACGACAATAATCCTAAGTGCATCAACAGGCAGCCTTACCTTGATCTGCGTCTTTCACCAGAGATATTTGCTTATTATTTAGCTGCATTATCTGCTGAAAGAATATCCAGACACATTTGTTGTGATTTTCCACATTCAGCATTTCCGATGGACGAATATTTGAAGACCTTATTTAAACGGAAATATATTGTTTCGATGAAGTCAGGTAATTATTTCAATGCCTTCAGGCAGATCGTTTATCGCAGAACAGATTCAATGACAGAAACCGAATCTGCGAATGCTTTGAAACTCAAGGAAACAGTAATTGGTGATCTAATGGAAATTGGTTTAGAAAATATGACATTATTCTACAATGTGATTCGCAAAGACTTTGGCATCCATTGCAACACAGTCGACTGCTATCGTGCTTCTTACCTTTACAAATGTCGCCAATACGATCAAGTGATGCTTTTATGTGAGCGAATTCTTCATGAGTCTGATCTTCAGAGCCATCTGAAGGAATTTTCGTTTGCAAATGTTTTGTTGTTGCCACCGTTTGATTCATTTTTTGACGAAGACGTACAGTCGTTGCTTGGATGTCACACACTTTTTCATTATTTATCACCTCTCAATGACAATATACGGAAATGTAAGGTGATAGACCGGTCAATATTTGCACACTGCTTTGTAAATAGTGTGTTTGTTTATGATAATGGACTATCGATTTTTATTCACGATCATTACTCCATTAAATGTAACTATTTTCTTGGAAGACATTTTCTTGCCAGATACTTGAAAGTCAGATGTTGCATCGATTGTAATCTTCCCTGTACAGAAGCAATGACGGAATTTGCTGCTCAGAAAACTAATCTTCCGTTTGAACGCATCATTCGCAAATTTCTTTTACATCAGCTCCGTTTTATTAAAACGAATAATTCGGGTTCGTCGTATCAATGATCAAGTTCTTTTTTTCGTGATAAGTTTGGATTTTGTACTGTGTAATATTAAAAATTGATACTTTGTTCTCTTGTATTTTGTCGTGACTTGGTTTATAAAGCAAAAATTGCAATTCGCCGAAATGTTCACTACCTTTTGCAGGTGTCACCTGCTATTGTCTCAGTCTATACTTCTAGCCACGATGTACAGGTCTCATCTTCCTTAGCCTACATGTATAAAATATAGTACAAGTGTACTTAGATGTTGCCCTACTTCCAAAGTTCAGAAGTGCACACCCGATTTTATTGCAAAGCATTTATGATCGAAGGACTTGCTCAAGGTCTCTACACAGTTAATGGCTTGGGCGAGGCTCGAACCCGTACTCTCCGCGTTACAGGCCGTATATTTTTTTCTCATGCACATAATATACATAATATACATAATATGTAATGTGCACAAGGAACAGTAATAATAATGTGGTTACATTTGAAGTAGAACTTAGTTTATGATGGTCATATAGAGGTAGGTGTAACTAACCCAGAGCAACGTATTGTCCTCAAGTCTTTACATTATTCAAAGCTTTTACGCGATTAATAAGATTGCAAATTGAAAGCTGATAAAGTCGTGGTTTGGACCAAGTTAATAAAATACTCATCATACAAACATAACTATAAACTAGCATCACAATAATATTGTCACCATAGTTATCACAAGCACCTGAGTGGCTGGTCAATCTAGTAAGTAGCATAATTTACCTAGAACTTTAACGAGAAAGAGGAGGCGTTCGAGGGAGAAGGAAGAGGATAATTATGGAGGGAGAGATGGAGAGGATTTAAGTCTATTCGGCTACATGCTACAACCGAAAGATCGCCATGAGCATGAAGTATTATCGAATTCGTGTTTTATTTAATCCTCCTAGCCTGATGTGCCCACTGGTTATGTTGGGCTGTGCACGCTAAAGATGAATTTGCTATAGTACAGCTAATAGATAAGAAATTTCTACACAGTGTGCCTCTTCGTGGCTTAAAACTGAAGAAGACGCTAACCATGCACTAGACTCTGATGTATGACATCTAACCTTGAAATGGATGCAAATCACATGCCTTGTTTAACTAGTTTTCTTTGGCAATTACTGTTTAATTTGGTGACCAGCCTAATTGATAGCTGGCATGTACTCTAAACCTTCCAATTCCTACCTGCACCTCATCGTGGTTGAAGAATGACCAGCTAAGTAAGGTAGTGCCTGGTAGGGCTATGCTTAAACTCCGCCACTGCTCGCACTCTGGCAGTGCCAGTCCCAAGCCTGGATAAACAACGAGGGCGACGCTAATGATCTTTGTTATCACACAGTGTCGTTAAACTGATACTACTACTACTAGGGCTATGTCATCAATGGTGAAGGCTACAGTCAAAGAACGAGCAAGGATGCCACGCGTGGTGGACAGGTTCATTAGGCTGTTCTCGGAAGGGCACATGAGGGAAAACGAGGCCTATTACTTGGCCACCGGGTTCCTTACCCAGCCAAGACAAGAGTGGTCACCACCTGACAAAAAGCCAAGAAATTTTACATGTAGAGCACACTTATAAATAAATAGGAGACTAACATGGCTTTGACCTAATGAGGTTTATTACTATAACTAATTAGATGATATTAGCATTAGGCTTAATGTAGTTACCTTAAAGTATTGATTGCTTGACCTAAAATAACTCTGACTACACACATCATTGGGGGTCGGGAGGCTCGACCCTAGTTACCGTGAAGCATCTTACGTCTACTACTTATGAGGTGGTAAGCGTGGGAGGGATGACATGGCCACATAACGACCCACTCTAAGTCTGAATTTTAGCTAAGCTTACATATTTGGCATAATTGAGACAAAAGCGTGGTTTAGGAGCACCCATAGCTTAGTGTCCTACAGGCAACAACTTGCTTTTATGTTTTACAGAAAGTCTCTTTAGATCCTGATATCACCAGCATAATTATAAACATGATATGTGTCGCCCTGCGAAGCTAAGGGAAATAATTATGTTGGTCCAATAATTAGGTCCAATAACAATAAAGGAACTAATGTGGATCGAATTGTAGGGTCTACAAAAATAAGAAAATTATGTGGGTTAAAAACATGGCTTTAGTTTTATCCACTTCTTCTGGAGCTGTTTGATGGCCTGTATAATTGCTGACTGCAATGCTGTTTTGTGCCAAAAGTGTAAAAGTAATAACAGTTACTCTATTTCTTTAGTAAACCGGCTTCCATTTAAATTTAACTGATTCGACTGATTATACTAAATGACAGTTAGAAATATCTACACACAATATCTTAGTAGCACAGGCCTACATGACCTTGAAGCCCCTCATTTATAGAGTAGGTAGATCTACTAAACGTGCCAACGATCACTGGGATCATTATTTTAAAGGAGGTTTCGGCAGCTACAACAATGTTGAAAGGCGAGTTGTTTGTTCTTAGTTAAAGCATTTAATATTCTCTTTTTTCGTGCAATGCGACTGGACAATCTCAAGAGATAAAAGTTAAGCATTTGCTAAGGAACCTAAGCAGAAACTCATCAGAAATGTTAATACGCGAATTCACATAAATTATTAAGTTCACAATGATTGCGAACAAAATATTTTCATGAATAAATCCATGTAATCGAAGATGGTACGTATTTCATGTAGAATTTTCTTAACATGAGATCGTCAGTGGTAGATAGCAACCAGACCTATTAACTCATCGGTTATGAAGTCTGGTTGTTAAACGGGTTAGAAGCGAGTTACAGCCATCAAATCGTCTGCAGACCAATGTGTTTGCGGGATCCTTGAAAACAACGCTTAAGAATGCAAGGCAGCCGACTGGTTAGAGCGCTTGTCGCATACTTCAACCTACCTCCAACTACTAAGAGTGTACATCGATTTTCTGGTCTTGATGATGATGTTGTTGTTGACAGGCACGTCGAAACCAAGTTATTCGGATAGCTACAGTATAATTAGTATGTAAATAGCCTGCATAATTTATATAGCGCCTCGTCTACAGTTCTTCAACAGAAATCGCTCAGTGATGGCAAAGAACTCATAACGAGGAGGAGGAAGAGGAGGAAGACAAATAACAAGATGATGAAGAAGAAAATGACGAAGAATCGTTATTCTAAAAATCGTAATTACAATTATTAATACAATGAAACTGAAATTTGATTATGACTTTCTATTAACTATGAGCCCTAATTTGAAAATAAAACTCTGCACAGAGGTTATGTGTGAATATAGGCCTATTGACGTCTTAGATAAATATTCATTCATTCATTCAAAAATTTACATAGCGCCTTTTCAAGGTAACTACTCAGAAGCGCTCCCAACTCCAGCCAGGAAAAAGGTAAGTTTTCAAATGGTCATAAAAAGTATCTGTACATGATCTAGGGAACAGGCGCAACTCCAGAGGGAGGCTATTTCCAAACCCTAGGGCCTACAACAGAGAATGCACGGTTCTGCATAGTTGCTGTGCGCGCTAACGAGACCACCACTACACCGTCTCAGCAGAGCGAAGGAGTGACTACCCTAAGCCCCCGATACCGGCTGACAGAGGTCTATTATCTAGGCTGGTGCAAGGCCAATATGGCATCACCAGACCAAAGATACAACTTTATATATATATATATATATATATTAGGGTGTTTTTTAACGTACATGTGATATTTTCAACTCAAATATTTTTGTCGGCCTCGTCGAATTATCATGCCAATACATATATAAACTCCATATCTGAAATTATAGCCTGATAGGTGAGCATTTAGGACTTGCTCAAGGCGACCGAAATTAGAAGAGAGCGAGATGGAAAGATCGCAGTTGCGGAGCGTGAGGAACGTTATCGTGCAAGCACAGCTGTATCGACGGACGTTTCTCTGTTGGAAACATAGGCACCGACTCCTTGGGAGCCTTGGGTGCCTATGCACCCAGAGAGAAAGTTCAGTGGGTGCCTGGCACCCAGAAGAATGCAGACCTTAAATTCAATTTTTTTACATTATGTTACGGTAATCTCAAAATTTGTGAAGCAGTACAACACATATACCTAACATTGCATGATATCACAATAGTGAGTTTCAAATACTTTTCCTAACCACGTAACCCTTAATTTCTTTCCCAAAATGCACTAAAAGTCACCTTTGGCAATGTAGAATATAAAAAATTTTCATAGGTACCCAGGCAGTGACAAAACCAAAAGTCGACGCCTATGGTTGGAAACGTCATCTGAAGAAGAGGAGTCATCAGCTATAGCTCAAAAAAAGCCAGAACCGTTGACGTCTGCTTTGCCACAAAGTGACAGAGGGGAACAATCTGTATAGTTACTCGTTATGTTGCACCAGCTCTAGATCGCACCAAAACCAGCAGCTCAAAAACCTCTCATGTTTTATCTGCTCTCGCTGCATCAAATCTATGCAGAACCACCTGGTGAGCTGATCATCGGTCCTTCAGCGATCCATCGAGCAAGGAAAGATAACCGCGCAGCTTTAGCAGCAATGATTCGTGAATCTTTCGATCCGAAGGCTCTTACTATCCACTGGGACGGCAAGATCATGCCAGATGTTACAGTTACAGGACGAGGGTGTGTCGATCGCCTTCCAATAATGGTATCTGGTAAGGATGTGTCCAAGCTATTGGCCATCCCCAAACTCCAGTCTGGTACACCTGCATGCCGTCAAGGCAATTGCGTGTTTGGCCGAGATCAGAAGTTAGGGGTTGACCGAATCGTGGCCGTGTTTCGACACAACAGCGAGTAACACGGATTACAAGGGCGGTGTATGCATGAAGATGGATGCTAAATTAGGAATGGACCTCTTTTACCTTGCCTGTCGTTATCATGTTTCTGAAATAGTTCTGGACAAGGTTATTTCACTGCATGATTCTGTAAGAATTCGGTTAATAACTCTTCAGTCATTTTCGTTCCTTCAGGCCGCAAATCGATCAGGCCAAGTATCGCACACAACTGGAGAGTAAAGATGCAGCACAAAGTGTCACAGAAATTCGAGACAATGTTATCACCTTAAGCCTTTGCATTGCAGCAACTGAGTACTGAATACAACAGAGACGACTACAAAGAGCTACTAGAACTAAGTCCAGGTACCCAAAGGCATTTCAGAGCGCGCATTGGATGGCACTGCGATCTATGTGATCAAGATGTTGCTTTTTAAAGAGCTGTTTCTCATTCAACAACGCTAGAGCATACAGAGGACATATCGACAATGGTACTGGCAAAAGGTGAGGAATCATCTACTTCGAGTGTTGCCTTTGTGACAACAACGTACGTGAAGTAGGCCTACTAGTTCAATGAAACCACCAATGAACGATCTTCAATTCTTGAAAAAATCCATACTTACACAGACAAGGCAATCTCACTGCAATCTCCCTACACCCTTGTAACGATTCAGTTACAGAAAAGCAGCGCAGGTATGGTCTACAACATGCTCAACAATCCGATGAATCTCCAACGAGTTTCCTCCCATACAATGTCATGATGCACCTATATATAAAAGCACTACCCGATTTCTTCACCACTTCTACCACCAAAATATCCCAGATCCTTGGATTGGATGACTCTTCTTGGTCGAGACCAGCAACAATGGGAGTCAGAAAAATCACATAGAGAGGCAAACGATATCATATTCGCCCTAAGAGTCACGAACGATTTGGCGGAGAAAGGAGCGACCTCATTCAGTCCTACAATGAAGCCCTAGCTGTTTCAAAATGAGGAACAGAAACATTTGTTCTACGAGTATCATTGAAATAAATTTTCAAAGCCACTAAAAGGAATAAATAAATAAATTACAAATAACTGACAGTATTTCCTTTAATTTTGCCATATATTGTATGCCTAAGTGTTGAAATTTGTTTTTATCCGTGAAAATTACAATGTATCACAATGCTTTCTAAGTGATAATTCTTACGGGGCTTTGAGCAAGTTCTAAATCTATTCCGATTTTCATCTAATTTGGCAAATAACAATGTTTCTCAAGGTGGAACACAAAAACAGCAAGGCCGATATCAATTTTGAAACTTCAAGTTTTAGACACACCCTAATATATATATATATATATATATGTGTGTGTGTGTGTGTGTGTGTGTGTGTGTATGTGTGTGTGTGTCACACTGTGTGCCAATGTGCCATTTGGTTCCATTCCATCCAGAAACATCACACAAAAAGTTGTATGAAACAATATTAATATTTAGGACTCGCACAACACCATCAAAGTTTTACCATATATCAATATGCGAACACTCGAACAGTAAGCATAATAGTTGTAATCAACAATGAATACATAAACCAGGAATAAATTCAAACACTTGTAGTAAGTCCAGATTACAACACAATGACATTATTGCATGCCTGATTACTAGTGATTACACTGATTAGTGATTAAAATAATTTATTACAGTTAGTATTATTGCTACTGAGGTACTTAGTCAATGTCATTTGGGCCTTGATCGCTCCTTTAATTGTTGGTGCCGAGAACGAGTTGCTTTGGATGCAAAATGCAAACGAGCCAGAAGCATAAGAACCAGAAGCAGAGTTGCTAGGAGTGGAAGAACCAGAAGCAGAACCAGCAGCAGAAGAACCAGAAGCAGAAGAACCAGACAAATCAGACGTAGAACCAGCAACAGAAGACACAGAAATCAGCGGAACCACAAGCAGAAGAAACAGAACCAGCAACATCAGAGTGTCATAAAGTGGAGAGTGACACCAGCCTCCACTGGTCTTACTGCAGATAGCTTTAGAGCTTACAGCGACCAACAAGAAGAAACGTGGATTCAATGCTTAACATGCAAGTACTCATGCCATGAAAGCTGCGCTCTATTGAGCCCGACGACAAGCAATTTTTACTGTAATTACTGTCGTTAATATTCAATTGTTCTTATGTAAGATTACAGATAACAGTTTTAATTCATTTTCTTGTTACTGTTGTTAAATGTGAAACAAATAATTCAGATAGCTCAATTACCATTAGCACTGTCTTCATGTCAAACTTGTCCAAACACTTGGGCATGAGCAGCAGTAGGCTATATGCCACTTTTACCCAAGGTGCAGGGGTAAGAGTGGCATTTTCACTTTGTGTTTTGGCGTATTTTGCAAAATATTTTCTCACATATTTAAAGTCAATTTTCAAGGTATTTCTGTTAGCTTTATGAGTTTTTAACATGCATATATGAAAAGTTGTGGCATTATGTTATCTATTTTTGAAAATATAAAATGTGTTCTAAAAAGGGCCTCTCTTGCCCTGGTCTCCCTATTATGTAAAGTGCTGTTGATTACAGTTTTACCAATGAAGAATACAGCTGGTTCTAATGGGGTAAATAAAGCACATTTTAAATGGCTGATGCAAGAGGAAGGAAGAGCAGTAGGTCCATAGTTACAACTGGAACTAAAAGGAGATTGTAGTTCAGAACACAAAATTATTTTATGGAGACTTTGTGCTTGTATAATATATAATTTTATAATGTATAATATACTATAATAGTATTATATATTACATAATATATGTGATCTATGTGCTTAGTGTGTAGGCCTACTGTCGTGCATTGGAGATTTAAGTTAGACCTAACATTGTGTGCTTGCTTGGATGGATTTGTGGTTATCGGTCTCAGGAACTCAAGGGATCAAATACCACTAAAATGCTAATAAAAATAAATAATAAACAATCAACGAGAACATAAACATTGTAGAAATTACTTTTTAGTTATGCTTAAGTAAAATCATCTAGCCTTTCTGTTGAAAATTATTTGTAAAAATCAAAATTTCAAAGACGTTGTGCGAGTCCTAGATATTGTTCAATCTTGATAAATTTTGGGCTACATTTTTAAACCAATTGGCACGGAATGCCGGGTTGGCTAAAGTAAACAAGTGACGTTGAAAATTTTCCATTAGAGATGCGACCACCCTAATATAGCATATATATCCTCTTATGATGGAATAAACCGGTTTTACATATGTATCCGGGGGATAAACCATTCTATCCCCCATCGTCATACGCAGCACGATAGCCAAGACGAAAATCCAGTCAAAATCCCCAAAAACGAAGTAAATTTAATTTCAGGTCGTCGTACAAACAAAAGATAAGCAACTTTAAATAATTATGTGTACAATAAATCCAAACAGTACGACTGAATACGCTTAGAAACCGCCAAAATGCAAACTAAACCGAAAATTCCATTTCGCTAAGGGGGATACTCATTACTCATGTATGGGGGATACTCTATTTCGTGACGAACGGTTCATTCTCCATTATCGCGGTATTACCGCGAGAGTAAAACCCATTACCGCGGTATTACCTCAATTGATGTCCCAATTACCACTGTTTCCCGCGGAAAATTCCCATTGTTGCTCTCTAATATGCAGGACTCGTCTGTCCTGCATGACAGCTGCATTCCCATGATAGGCTTATATTATGTCCTACACATGGTTCCATAGAGTAGTAAGGCCATATGGGAATTTCATGTGTCCCATATGGCCTTCCTCCTCACTAAGGGCTAAGATAGTGAATGGTTTTTCCTCTTTGGTTTCTCGTTCTTAAAGACGTTTCTTTCCCAGTGGCGGCGCCAGAGGGGATAGGGGGCTTAGCCCCTCCTAACTGCGGCCCAGCCCCCCAAAACGTCGGAAATCACTGCAAATCACAGGGAGGAGGGGACAAAAGGGAAGGGCTTAGAACTTTAGACCCCCCAACCTGAAACCCTGGCGCCTCCACTGTTCTTTTCCCCGGGATTTTCGTGCTGAGACCTCCTCTGAATAGTTATTCTGAATCTGAGAGAAGAGCTATAGAAATCTATAGATATGATATGTGTTATTTGAGACTGAGAGCAAGGATAAAATATCATCTTCATCTAACGACAGAAAACTTTAATTCAACATTTACCCTGCTATATGCGAATCGCTAAATGTACCGGTAGGCCTGCTGTTTAATTATAATGGAACAACTTAACTATAACCAAAACCATAACCATCAATTTATTGCTCCAAACATTGTCAAAGTAATATTTCGTTGTACAAAGAACAAAGATCTGTTGGTCGCAAAAGGGAACCCAGAAGGGACCAGAGTCCCGCTGGTTAGGGCCACTTATATACATAGTCTGTTGCTAGATGGTTAACAGAGGTTATCTAATACAGTGAAATCATATAATAAGTATCTAGTACATGTACAATACTAGTACAAAGTATTAAAGCTTAACTAAGAAAAACACAAACAAAATCATCATCATCATCATCATCATCATATTTGTTTATTTAACACAAAACTGTCGACAAAGCGCAACAGAATAAATGGTATCAAGTACATGTACAATTATTAATGTACCAATAGAAAGTATTAAACCTTAACTAAGAAAAAAATAAATAGAATGGGGGATTAGAACCCAACTAATCACTGTGATGAATTATCCATTGGCGTAACTTATGTTTAAATAGCTTTAAATTCAAGCTACTGCGAAGGTCTTCGGGTATTCTATTCCATTCTTCTGGGCCAACGCATCTGATCGAGAATTTACGAGTGTTTGTACGTGAAAACTTACTTCTGTATGAAGCTAAGATCTTGTATTAGGCCTATGTGAGTGAATGTTGGAGGCGATGTCCTACTGCTGTGAGTCACGTTCTTTTGCGTTATCGACATGTTAGGAAGATATCCAAACTATTCTAAGAGTGATATAGTTTATTTCAGCAACAATTATAATACATACACTATAATATTTGAAAAGTCAAACTAACTATCTGTCTATCGCAGGCGCTGAAGTCTCACGGATTACATAATGTTCTGGGGAGTAGATGATAAAGGATAAGGTTGTGAGGTGGAGCATGGACCGAACTATGATCTGCTTTTCAAGTAGAAAACTCCCAGCTCTAGTTACGCCAACACCACAGATGACATAGAAACCGGACGATGCTAAGGTAGTGCTGTAGCCTAACTCTGAGTCTGTTCTCTCCAATGACTCCCTCCCTTGTGGCGCAGTGCAAGAAGGCGGGAAAGGTCTTTTCTTCATTGCTATGAAACTGGCTTGCTACTGTTTGGGTCTGCAGATACTATTAGACGAGTTTCCAAACTCCGCACTGATAAGGCAAATTGTATGTTATCTACCTCTAAGTATCCAACCTAGAATGGCGAAAATGTTTTATGCTAGATTGACTCTTCATCGATAACGGTCCATAATCTGACCACGCGACAATACCTTAGAAGTCAGTTTCAGTATTCAGCATCACATATCACGAAAATCAAATTACGTGTTAAAACTGAATTTGGTCATTGCTACGATGAAACNAAAATTTATATCTGCGCAAATAATTTTGTCTTTACTTCGAAATTAGAATCGGGATTCCGATGGAAAGTCAATTTAAAGATCTTCATACAGAAGCTCTACACATTATTTTTAGTTTTGTAGTGCTTCCTTAAAAACAGGCGGAACCTAGAAAATTGTGTAGCAGGTCTGAGTGTTGAACTGTTGAGCAAGTTTTAGAGAACTAAGTGAACTATCAGAGTCATTACAGACAGAATCCATTTACCTGCATAAGGCTCACTGACTTAATACAAGACAGGTTGAGGTTTTGTAAGTCTGAGGGAGGAGAGCGGTATTAAGTTGCCTATAAGGCTGTGACTGATGGCTCATTTAATGGTGTCCCCATTGTGCAGAGCCCTGCAAAAGCAGACAAAGAAATAGACAAAAGCCAGTTCTATCAAGCTCTGGTTGATTCTATTTCTGTACGACTTACATGTATACTAGAGTCTGAAAGACCCACAATTGAATGTATTAGCCAGGGCCGTAGCAAGCCATAAATGCGCCCTGTTCCACGCGTAAATCTAGCGCCCCCACCCCTCAAAGATCAACTTAACCTATAACGATAAATCTCGAATGTATTATGAAACTTTGACTTTAATAGAAAATATAAACGAAGTTTCTGTGTTTCCAAGAAAATACCGGATTTTAGTCACTCCATGTTAATTTCAATGAAAGTAAAAATAATTAAAAAAACTAAATTTATTCAATATTTACACTATTTCCATTTACATATTTCAACTTAAAAGTAAATAATAAGCCTATCAGAAGTAAATTTAAATTATACAAATTACGAAAACATATACATGCATGTTATAAAACAAATGAAAATATGTGTGTGGGGGGTGGGTGGTCGTGGTTGGGCGTGGGTGTGGGTGTGTACAGACCGTGCCGCCCTCTGGCGAGCATTCGCGCTGTTGAAGCGACTATAAGGAGAGGGAGGTTATGGGCAAGTTCCCTGAGGAAAGGATTCGACTTTCGTCGGGTTCGATTCCCCATATTTATTAGTCCACTTGATAAGTTAGGCCTATCTGTCTTTTACAAAATTACAGTTTCATCGGGATGCAGTTAACAAAGGTCCATTCAATAGCAATAACCTTTTTCGGTTAGCAGGGACGATACATTCAACACCATCTAATTGCCCCTTCTCAGTGCCTAGCCTCGTTTTATGGGCTTATCTGCTTTATCTGCGCGACTAAGAGAACCGCGTTCTTTTCGCTCGTTTTTCCAACAATCACAGCAAGTATCGCAAGCGCACGTTTCCACGCGTAAATTCCACCAATCATGACAGTTGGCATTATTTGACTTTGCGCCCACTTTGGTCTATGCCAGCGCCTCTAGACAGCGACAGTTAGACACCCTGTATTGGCAGAATCAATAGCAAGCCAGTGACATAAATCGTCACATAGCCTACTTATACACTCTAATTTGTTATTTTTTTATTTTTTTACATATATTAATTTTCATTTATGATGGATCTTTCATATTTCAATATAAACCAGCTATAGTTTAGTAATATTAAAACGTCCCGTCTCAAAATTTGCGCCCCCTCTCGAGTTGCGCCCGGTTCCATGGAACCGCTGGAACACACCTCGCTACGCTACTGGTATTAGCATTTGGTTGCCCACTTTTTGGCCTTCAACTGTCTCATCAGAATATGGGGAAAATGAACTGAGGCTGGCATGCAGTAAGTTTTTTCCCCAAACAATAATGACTTAAAGCCGGAGTACAGTGACTTCAAAGATGCCAAGAGAGCTGTGGCTTCAGGGACTAAATTTTAAAGACTTATCAGGACAATCTACAATCTGTTAGCACTCATGAATGTGAACATGGGTTTAGCAAAATGAACTTAATTTGCACACCATTAAGGTCATGTATAAGTGTAGAACATAGTTTCTCTTTTCTTTTCATTTAATTGTTGGACCGTCTTTGCCTGAGTGGAATCCATTGTCGTACGTGCAGTCGTGGATTGCTAATTAAGGGTCGTCTTGCCGCAACAGATTTAGGCAAATGCAAAGTACCGAAAACATACAAAGCCACAGAAACACGCAGGGCAGTATGGAAGTGTTTCTAAGTTCGCATGCTGTGGCATTGACAGAATAACAGTATTGAAACTCTTGCCTAATTTTCAGTTTTTCACGGGGCTTATATTCGTTATTGTAAATGTATTGAATGCAAAACATCTATGATCTAAGTCTAGTCAGACCGCGTTGGTCAATATTTATTTACTGAGCTCTTCAATATGAAGGTATATGTATTCCACATTTAGGTATTTGTTGTCAAGTGCATGTTTTGTATGTAATTATTTGCATTGACATGTCGATCAAAACCTAGTTCTCTGTAATATGTTATGTTAAATAATGTTTATTTCTTTTAAGTTAATGGTTATGATGTGCCTTGCTTCACGCATTTTGTATTTCATCCTAGTCTTTTTACACTCGAAAACGCCATAAAAATGATAGTATTGATAACTACATAACATACAGATACACATAAATATTCGGTTATAGATTCGCCAGTAAGGCTTAAGTTTGAAATTCGTAAAGACTGGGAGACCCGGCACCTCTGCATCAGCAATTTAACCACTGGCCTGATGATATTGATGCCCTGAAAGATCTTGGTATGGCGATGAACCAGAGCGCAAAGTATTGATTGGTTGTGAGAAATTTCTGTGTGCTCTGTTCTGTCCAAAAACTATTGAAATCTTGCAAGCCAAAGAGTTAACATGGCAACTGTTTAAGAAGTTGAAAAATAACCAAAGAGTGGCAAGTCTTCCACCGACTCCAGGTGCGTGGATTGAACACATCTGTCGAGCTCATGTGCAAGCTCGCATTAGGGCCCAGGACATCACCCAATATCCAATTGAACCTTACCCTCTCAAGCTCGGTTGGAAAGAAGATGGTGGAAGTGTTATGCCTCAGCTGTCATTAGAACCTCTTGCTCGGGATTGCAGCCTACAGCTTGTCAGATGTTTCTGCGATGCCGTCAAAATCAGATCAACAAAGTGCGCCAGTAGATGTTCATGCAAGCAGAACAATCTTGTCTGCACAGAACTGTGTAAGTGTGGAGGAGGAGAAAACGCACGTGTCAATATACAGTCGAATATGAGTGATGATGACACTGATGATGAGAATTGAATAATGGTTGAAAGTTCATAACATTAATTTGCTAAGACGTGGTCATTCGAAATTATACTTTTAAACTTCCAGAATTACTAACGATATTGTGACTGCTATTATAATACCTTCCTGGTTAAATTCTGCACAAAATACATATTGTAACTGTGTGGCTACCTTGCAGCGCCCAAATGACGTCCGTGGCTGCAAATCTCGTATAGATAAGTGTTTGCATTTAGTTCTATTTGAATCCTTGTCCCTAAATATGTGTGTTTAGACATCACGATCACGATTCTAGGCGAACTGGAAGCTGGGGATATTGAAAAATGTCTTTTGGTCGGCCATTTTGGAAAATGGCTACCAATCTCACGTAAGTAATTGTTTGCATTTAGCTCTACTGGAATCCTTGCCCCTAAATATGTATGTTTAGAGACCAAGATCACGATTCTAAGCGAACTACAAGCTGTGGTTATTGAAAAATCTTCTTTTGGTCGGCCATTTTGGAAATGGCTACCAATCTCGTTCAGATGAGTGTTTGTAATTAGTTCCAATGGAATCCTTGCCCCTAAATATGTATGTTTAGATACCAAGATCACGATTCTAAGAGAACTACAAGCTGATATATTGAAAAGTCTCTATATCGGTCGGCCATTTTTGAAAATGGCTGCCATTGAGGCCAGAGTGCAAATCTAAGATGGCCCTATAGCTAAAATTTGTCCTCATGGTATGTTGTCACCATGTACCAAATGTCATGCTTCTATCATCATGTGAGCAATTTTTACACCAACCTGTTTAGTTAATTGGCAGTTTTAAGGCGAAGATATGACGTCATGCTAAAAACGTCCGCTAGGGGGCCTAAACCACAAAAGAAAAATTGGCAACAACGTTTTTCTGCTTCAGAACAATCATATCTTTAATTTAGGTATCATTGCCAAGATTCTACCCAAAATTTTCACAACCCTTGTTTTTGTTACATATATTAAGCTGACGTACTATTGGCTCCGCTGAATCGCGTCGTATACGAAGGAGCGACGAATACTACAATCACCTGTGAAAGCAACGATATCTTTATGGATTGGCTAATAAATCCATTCGCTGTATATGATGATTTAAGTATGCTGACAGGCGGCGGCGAAATCGTCTTTCCTTTCAATGAATCGTTTGCCATTGATCACTCGCAAGGAACAGAAGTCCACACCTTAGTCATCTTCAACGCCACTATACCTCCGTCGGACAGAGCGATTTCGACGGCTGGAATGTACCAATGCTACAACTATGAGAGTGAATCAGCGGTCTCAGCCTATCTGGTAGTCGTTCGTAAGTATGGACTTCCTTGATTAAGGAATTCCAGTTATGGAGACATCTAATTGTTGAAACATATTATAGATTTACTCAACGGCAATGGGCCAGTATGCGATGACCCATTGACCCTGCCATGTGACTGTCAAAGACGAAACTCGATTTAATAAATAAAGCAGAAACTATTGTATGTCAGTTTCTCATACCCATTTCTTAGCCAAAAATCCACTCAACCTTCTTTGTCTTGCTTTCGATAGGAACTGATCCGATCTGTTCATCAAACTTTACCCAAACGACTTCAGTGACGCAATCGGGTGATGCTATACAAATGTCTTGTACGATCGTCTACGGGGGTTTCAGAGTATTTCCTATCGATGCTATTATGACTTGGTCAGTCAATGGTCAACCGATTCCTGCCGACAATGCCACCTTCACAATAAAAACTACGCCGACAGAAATCACTGCAACATCAAAGATCTTCGTAAATAAAAACTACAACGCAACCTATGTGTGTGCAACGACTTTCAGTGAACCGAAAGATTGTCCATTTCCAAGAGTCGCCAACAATGCTCCCGATTACTTCAAAACGTGCACTATTCGGCGTAAGTCTGAATTTCAGAGAATTTTGCACTAGGCTTCTTTACTAAGTCTAAATATTTGGGCGGGGTGGTGGCTCAATAGTTATATACAGGCGCGAGGAACAGAAGTACCTGTGTTCGACACCAATGTCACGTTCGAAATAAACTCTTCGCCACAGAAATAACTGCAACGTCAACCCTCGTCGTAAATCAAAACTCCGACGCAACCTATGCGTGTGAAACGAACTTCAGCCAACCAGCAGATGATCCACCTCCAGAAGTCGCCAACAATGCTCCAGATTACTTCAAAACGTGCACTATTTCACGTTAGATTGATTTTAAGAGAATTTACTATTTCTTAGCTAAGTTTCAATAATGTTTTTTGATAGAATTTAGCATATTATTTTAAATACTGATTTTAAGAGAATAACTACTTCTTTCATGGCTTTCAGAGAATTTAGTATTTCTTTAATAACTCGAGGCTGTTGACTGGGCCTGTAATGTATTATACTCCTATCATTGTCTAAAATGCCAATCGAATGCACCGCTCTCGTTAGTCTTGACGATACTAAGGCTAATATTAAGAACAGCAAATTAATATATAAGTATCTGATGTTCAGTAACTGGAAATTCATCACCGGTGGCGGTGAACTTTCGCACAACCGTAGAACAAAGACAACGTTGTAACTTACATTGTTGTTATGATAATTGTGTTGCTTTTTACGAATCGAACAAGATAAATTTAATGTACGACGTATGTTCGTCTTAATTCTGGTTACAGTCATTCAACCGACCACAACGCCAAAAACAGCGCCAACAAATACAACTTCTTCTCTATCGCAATCAGCTACAACAACTGCTGAGGTCACAAGTACAACTGCAGAAGAGACATTTACCATAATATCTTCATCATCATCCACTTCAACACGTAAGTGTCTGACGTCAAAACAATACAAACACGATATTAGCTATTATCTTATTTGTTCTAAAGTTAACCAATAAGCTGTAAAAGGTTATTGTTTTGTAACTAATTATTATCATTTGCTCGACATTTCATTTCTTGGCTAATCAATTCGTTGGTCTGTGTCCATCTCCAGCTCGGCCTACAAAAGCATCCATCATAACTAGCGAGCATCAGTTCGGTTAGCGTGGAGCGATTCTGTGAGGAATGTGAAAGGCGCTAAAGAATTGATCAGAAATATGAAAACAGTTACATACATTCCATTTTATTACCATTGTCCACGATAACTGTCAACAAACAAACTGCTGTTTACGCAAAAGCTAGTTTCATCAATCCAACTTCTTCTCAACCAAGGAATTATTTTCATTAGTCCAACTTCTATTTAATAATTAATTAGGCTATGTGTAAGATTAGCGGTCAGGTCAAATAATAAAACACACTAAAATGCGAAATTACCTTAATTTTTCACTACGCAGTCATTGGCATTAGTTAAGTATAATTATGTGGTAGTCAGTTTGAATTTAGATCTAAGTTGCATGATGATAAAGAAGAAAACAGGCTATGAAAATATTCTGTAAACACCGACTGCAAAATACAATTTGTTGTTTTTAGGTGATCAATGTAATAATATGCCGAATCTGAAGAATATGGTTGTTTACGAGGGACAGCAGAATACAGTAATGCATCAGGGAACTGAACCTCAGAGCGTAACATGGAGCGTTCTTCCATCTTCAGACGAGATGAGCCTTCTGACGATCATAGACTTAGGCGGAAATATGAATCCAATGTTGACTAACCTTTACGACGCTAACCTTGCCGATCTAGTTATCAAGAACGCGACAACAATTGGAAATCCAATATCAACAGCTGGGTTGTACGTCGGCCAATGTGCCAATGATATCGACAGGACGGGAGCCAAGTTACTCGTCATTCGTAAGTTCTTTGGCCAATTATGTTTACTGTATTTTGTAACTGGCGAACGTAAGACAGTTAGTAGATGTCCCTACATAGCGGGATCTATGATCCCTTCAGGACCTTTCCTTGTGGCCATCTCCTATTGTCTGTGTGTTTTGCAACTCTGTAATTGTTTGGTTTGGTTACAAAATAAATGATTTGATTTGATGTTAGTTCTTTAGGTTGCGAATTTTATACATCTTTTGCATTATCATCAGTTTCGGCCTTACTCCATCATCTGTTGCAATATTGTTGCATTGGAGGCTTGGTATTTATTGTATTTATTGTTGAGTTTTTCATCAACATGCATAAGAACGTTTGTCAAAACCTGTTTTTCATCAATTGGATATAAATGTTATTTTCTCATTTATACAACATAATCAATGATAGATACTTATAATAGTATATAATATACATGTACACAAACACCGTTTATTTAATTCTTCTTGATCAAAATTAATTTCCAAACCCTTCCAATTTATATTCCTTTCTCAGCGCAAACCATGTATGAGAGCAGCAAAATATATTCTCTTCGAATCATCATCATTCTGTGAATAATATGTCGGTTCTATAAGTAGATTAATTCCAAGTGCTCATCTGGTGTTCCGAAAAGCTCACTCATATCAGCCCAATCACAGCCGTTAGTGAACTTCACAGTTCAAGATATTAGCGTATTCGAAGCGTATTGAACGGACTGAATGAGCACTAAGGTGCAGGTAAGATGCAAATCATCAGCTGAGAGCAGGACCAGAAAATATAACACTTTATTACACACGCTGAAGGAGTAATGATAATCGACGGAATCAGTAGCGGCAGAATGATCAACCTACATTTTGTGGTGAAAAAAGGAGTATCCAGCGTCTTGAATAAACACAGGGCCCACCTTTCACCTCATTTATTTAGCTTTCTATTTTACAGGCAGAGGTCCAGAGTGTTCAAGCATTCCGATCGATTCAACTTCTTCCATTGTGTCGTGCAGCGTCACTTTCGCTGACATCGTTCTTCATCCCATGTATCCGATTATAACCTGGAAACTAAATGGAGCCTACTTGGCATCGGATACGCTTCAGATGGAGAGGATTGATCCGTATGTGTTCTATGCACAATCGAACATTACAAGCGACAGTGGTGTCCCAGAGAACTACACGTGTGAACTGACTTTTGCTGCACCAACTGAAATCCAGTATCCATGGATCGCAACAAATGCGCCAGAGTTCAAAGAATCTTGTTCGATAACTGGATAGCTTTCATAATGGAGCCGAAAATGAGAAAAGACACAATTGAATTTTTAAACTTGTTTCAGCATTTGTAAATGATTTCTTGTAACATTTATCACGGTTACAGGTCATAAGGCGATATTAATTTTGACATTCTTTAAGCAGAGGCAATGTTATTTTAGATTTTACGTAAATGTAGATCAAAACTTGGAAAACATTCTAACTGTTGTATGCAAGTAAATTGGAAACCCCGTCATTAGTGTTCATGTTTGAAAGTAGAGTAGGAAACATTGACATAAAAACCTAGCGGTATTAAATTGGGTTATATGTCGTGACAAAATAAATTTCATATTATGTGAAAATTCTAATTCAAATCAACCACAGTTGAAGACAAGGCAAGAAAGACAAACACAGATGACTGTGTAACTTAGGACTAGGCCTAATTTCTCGGAGAACATTTTTGACTCTTAACATTATTTTTTGTTACTGAGAGATTATTTCTACCTCGATAAAAAAAAAAAAATAATAATAATAATAATAATAATAATAATAATAATAATGATGATAATAATAATCAGAATAGTCTACTTATTGCGCTTAATAACAGCTATTTAGAAAATGAATACAGCAGGTACAATAATAATAAGTATAATAAACAGTTACTTTTAATCAGTCTGTACATAAGTTTGTTGGCTTTATGAAGAAATAAGCTTATAATAATTAATAATCGTAATAATCCAATGATAGCAACAACAAGAGTAGAAATAATAACAGCAACACATACAATAATAACGCGACTATTATGGCTCGTAGCTCGGCGGAGGCCAAAGAGAGGGATGCTGTAAACAAGTTAGAAAAATCAATGGCAGTCATGTCATAGGATAGTTATAAAAGAAAATCGTGAGTCGTTATCTAAATGTTTCAAGAGATGGTCTAATCTAATGGAATTGTATAATCTAACAATAACAGTTATACATTGAGTATACAATGTCATATGAAAAAGGGTTAATCAGAATAGCCTACTTTATTGCGCTTGCCCTCCAGCTATTCAGAAAATCCCTACAGCAGGTACAAAGGGCTTAGTTCGTCATAATGACCTCACTTACATAGTCGTTTGGAATACAAAACCTAGAGAAGTTTCATAAAAATGTTTCCTTACAACATAGCTTTTGTTTTAGAAGGTTACTCTGCCTTGACGCCATGT
The DNA here is from genome assembly GCA_020284085.1 of Aporrectodea caliginosa. Taxonomy (NCBI): domain Eukaryota; kingdom Metazoa; phylum Annelida; class Clitellata; order Crassiclitellata; family Lumbricidae; genus Aporrectodea; species Aporrectodea caliginosa. The sequence continues at coordinate 225,509 of JACEVL010000353.1, forward strand.
GACTTGACGTCAAAGTTTAACATCACAGTTGACATTTCGTTGGATCAATGGTTTCTCTTAAAGTATTGTTCTTAAAATGATTTATAATTATAGGTATCAATTTATGGTTTTGGGAAAGAGGGATTCAGATAAAATATTTCTGAAACCCCTTGGCAGTTACTTCTTCCAGAACACGTGACAAAACGTCACTCACCGTGACTTTTGAAGTAACCGCTCCTATCTCCACAGCCAGAAGTCTTAAAAAAGGAGATCTCGATGTCTGCACACTAGGGTTATCAACTACAAGGAATTTGATAAGTCCATTTTTGACACTATGTGGTAATTATATTTCCCAGGTCACGTGACTTCACTCACAGTGGCGTTCCCAGTGACCTTTTATAGATTAATAGCCAGTTAGCCACCCTTTAGTTTTAGAGAGGTGATCTTGGTGTCTAGTATAAGATTTTTGGCTACAAGAAGTCCTGAGACACATGCTTGCCACTCTGCGGTAATTACATTCCATGAGCATAATATCAAGTAACACGTTGATTGGTTTGAAGCACTTCATATGACCTTGGAAAGCTGTGGATAGTTTCATGTAACTATTTTAATGTGAATTACAACGTATAATGACAAATCTCGTGTTTCAAAGTGCTTTAATGCCTTCACTAAAGAAAAACCGCAATCACAATTCTATTGCTTGCAGTTCCTGAGAAAAATGGAAAAAACGCCGTCGTGGTCGTCAAGTGACCTTGAACTTCAAATGTAATGTAATGTAATTAGTAAGCAGTGGCCATTCAGCATTCTTTTGGGTGCGAGTACCCAGAGAGAAGAAATAGGTTTTGAAGAAAGACAGATGTAGGAACAGATCCAGAAAGAATGGAAACACGTAAATAGGAGGGTATGGAATTTCACATGGCTGCCCAATGGTGACAAATGATCCAGTTGCGCCAAAGTGATCCTAGTTCGCGGGACACTGAGATGAATGCCGGTTCAAAGACGGATAGATTGGAACAGAAATTTGCAGAATGAGGAAAGCGGAATCTTCACAATGTAATGTTGATTTGTAGGGAAACAGTTTTTTGGCGACCCTTAAAACTATGAAAATTCATTAGACATGTGGTCTTTCTTTTTGAACTATTCTAGCACTTGTAGTTTCACTGAACCAAAGGTTGCGCACAGTTTCAGGTCAATGGACCCTGAACTACAGTCATGCACTCAGCATATGATGTTAGAACTATCATAACTCACTGTTGAGCTTCACTTCTTTGGCATCCAACACCCTAATCATCATAATTATACGCCACGAATTGTTTTACATAACTACCGCTTCCAGTGAGACTCCCAGGCTATAAAAGGTCGAGTGACCTTGAACTACAAAGTCATGCTATGGCCATACGATGGTCATTCATTGTTTATGACTCTCTTGGATTTATGGACCCAGTGGATTGATACCATTTTTTAGCCTTCGCCGCAAACGAAATATTATGACAATAGATGTCAAATGACCTTGAAAATGAAGGTCGATCGATTGTCGCTCAATGTTAGAAATAGCTTATTTGACTTCTAACCTTAAAACCCTGTCATAGACACAAAAATTACTCCTCGACTACCTTTAGTTCCTGGGATAAAATTTCTCAATGGTCCCTAAATTGATGTGCATGATTCAGCTCTACAATGCTTAACTTAGAGTCGCTTGAGCCACGCCTAAATGCCAATCTAATTAGCTGTAACTGCATACAATATAATAACTAGTCCTGTAGAAACTTTCTAGAGGTTGGCCATCAAGATATATAAACTTTTGAAAAGTCTCTGTCTTTCGGGGACACACTGATACAGTTACCAGGAAATGGTAGGCATCAGTTTATTATTATTACTAGTACAACTGTTATTATTATTAATGGGATAATGGATAAATCAGGTTATTATTACTGACTCACTGGGTCAAAGTAAACACCGCAGTCTACATGTTTCACATCTCAAACATGACTGGCATTAGCTTAAACACTGTCCGCCTGCCCCTGCTGGCCGTGTTTACGACCCTCCCTGCTGTCACCACTCACCAGCATGGAAAGCGGACGATATAAAAAACGGCTTGTTTCAACATAATATTTTCTGAGTGCCGAATAGTGAGTTGATTTTAAGATAATTGACAGTTGTTGATTTAAAAATTATTGACAGTTACAACTCAAACTCACAGAAACTATGAATTAAATTAAACTCATAACTCACTCTCTCTAAAGTGAGTTAACTCAAACTCATGAATCACAGCAATTGAGTTAATTCGTGAGTTTCAACTAATCTGAGTTAACTCATACCCAACACTAGTGCTTATAGCCTACGAATAGCAAATAGCGAATAATATCGGTTATAGATTCGACGTTAAGACTCAAGTTTTAGACCTGTCAATTTCCGGCACCTCTGGATGAGCAATTTAACCGCCGCCTCTTTGGTGAACTTCTATAATTATACATTACATCATCGTATAAGCAGACTTGAAACTAGAACAGCTCACTATGAACACCCACATACCACAAATTCGTCACGGTAACTAAGTGTAAGTACACAGTAAAGATTATACTACCTTGCGGACACACAGAGTAAAATCAATACGCAGTCTTAGCGGGACAACAGCTAGCCTCCGTTCTCGGCCTATAGCCTACCCATCTAGCAAAGTTTACCAGCTTCTTATCCAGTCTTCCCAGATGCTTAATGCCAATATAGAAATTGATGCCTCTATCTGTCGGGATGTTTGGCCACCTGGAGAAAGACTTTACAAGAAAAAGTCGGATAAATTATCTCTTTAATAAAAGCATTCTAAAAGGCAATAATTAATCATTCTTTCAGAAGCCGTAGATTAATCTGTTGAAATTTTCCATATTAATGGATATTTAAATTGCATTAATTATAGACGACACGTCGCGAATAAAGAAAGGCCTTTGTCAGATTCCTCATGGGAGTTTAATGAATTATATATGTATCAAATGTGTCGTTAGTTCTGCCAAAGCGCCTGATTTAATGAGATGATATCTTCTTTTTAGTCGAGAATTAATGCTCATAAATTTATTAAAATTAAAACGGAAGTGTATATATTGGCCTATACTCGATACCCAAGTGAGACACTTCGGCAGATTTCTCATCGCTGCACAACAGATTGATCGGCGTAAGTATACTTAGATCTCACAGAAATTGCTAGGCTTTAGAAATCTTCAATTTATAACATTAACCCTCGGGCTAACAAGGGGGTTAGTTACCACCCTCATACGTTTTTCAGCATAACAAATTTGTTTCATGTGGAATACAATTTTGACATTTTAAGAAGCTGTAGGAGGTTCATTTGCGCACATTTTGAGGTAAACATCGTGGTGGTATCCCACGCCATTAAAAGGTTATACCCGATATAGCCGAGGTATCAGAGGGGGTGGATACCACCCCTAAGTTTGTCGACTATTATAGCGTATTCATTATTCTTCCTGGGAGAGAAACAAATATGCCATTCTTTAGACGGAATGCAGAGCTGCATTTGCTTGCTTACTTATTTGGTTTTTGAAAACTGGAAGTGATCATAATAAATAATAATACGCATTATCTGTGTGAAAATGGCTGAATGCAACATCACAACGTAAGCCGATATATTTCTACGTAAACGTTTGCCAACAGCTACAGATTTAGAACTTATCTTAGCTGAAACTACACGGCCTACGGAAGATGAAGTGAGAAGCCTGTTTGTAGAAAGCATTCGCACAAAACAACAGGAGTAACTTGCACCACTTACATATTTGACTGCCGTGAACAATAACGTAAAGTCTTGTTTCATGTTGAAATAGCTGAATGCCTATACATTTCGCTGGAGCTGACACAGACTATTGTTTATCCAACAAGTACAAGATGTAGGCAATAATATAAAATATCGCTAATTAAGGATCGGTTCCGTTGTTAACAATTATGTAATTTCGAGGTGCATTCACATAATTTATAACTAAATATGCCATTTTTGTCAGAAATGAATGCTCAATTAATTGCCGTAGGCCACTATTATATGATATGATATTTAAAAGTGTTATATGGCTTATAGTTAGAATGAGAGAGAGACTATACTACATTGGCGCAGTCTACCATCCTCCCAGACTAATCTATAGCACTGACCTCCTCGTTACCAGCATTTGTTCACCCTTGAGGAGATTTATGCTAAGTCGGAGTACTAGACCATCATCATTGCTGGGGATTTTAACCAGTTGTCATCATCATGTTTCCTAGACATGGGCTTATCTGTCGAATTTGATGGTCCATCACATGAGGGCCACTCCCTCGACCGGATTTACGCCTCAGTCCAACATTTGTTCCAATCATGTATCGGCGTTAGATCAACAATAAAAACAAAACACTCGGCTGTCCTGGCAGTTCCCCCATCTTCTGAGATCCCGGGTTCCCAAGAGCGGGCGGAGAGACGACGAGTGATGCTCTACCGCCCCGTACACTGAACCAGTTTGCCTCGCTCGAGCGCCATCTGTCATAGCAGAGCTGGCCATTCATCGCAGAGAGCCCCAGTCCGAGGGAGGCCTTTGAGGCCTTCTATAAGTACATAGATGCGGTCACTGATCTCTATTTTCCAACTAAGAGTATGACAATCAAGAAAAGAGATCCGCCCTTCATGACGCCAATCGTTAAACACTTGATACGGAGGCGCAACAAACTTCTTAAGAAAAATAAAGTGGAAGCTGCATCAAACCTATCGGAAAGGATAAACCGAATAATCATCAAGGGAAATACCATCACCTTCGACAGAGTCAAACGCGGATCTCGTGAAATGTGAAATGTGGAAGGAGGTCAATCGGCTTCGGGGTGGACGCCAGAGGGAAGCCCTACACCAAGATTGAAAAGCGGAATCTTTAAACCGGCATTTTTTGACATCTCTACAGATAAAAACTACGCTGCTCCATCTCTCAAATCAGCAGTAAGGTTGTCGACGAAACAACGGAGTGTGTTAACGTATTTACCACCTACAGGCTGCTTACATCGGTTTACAGTTAGCTGTACTGTTACGGCCCTGATGGTCTGGTCGCCTGGCTACTCAGAGGAGTGACTCACATGCTAGCTCAACCAATCACAACACTTTTTAATATCTCTATCCTCTTCTCCTATGTTCAGCCTCAGTGGAAATCTAGCACTATAACGCCGGTGCCAAAGGTATCCCATCTCGTGGAGGTTGCTGACTTCCGTCCTATAGCGGTCACGTCTATCCTCTGCCGTCTCCTGGAGAAAAATCATAGCGCACCGCATTTTTCATCCATTTCTGACAGAACCACACACAAATCAACAATTTTCGGATCAATATGCCTTCCGTCCAACGGGATCCACCACCGCAGCTCTTATAGCCCTAACTTTACTGCTGCCTTGGCGGATCCGGGCCATGTTCTGAACCCGCTCCTCCCTCCTGTAAAGACACTCCCTTATTCCCTGCGTCCCAGACCGCATGACCGAATTGTCCCACAGGCTGACAACTTAATGAGAAAAACGTTTTTAACAAGAATGCTTACAATGTGTAATTTCATGTAAACCAAAGTGCGGATCTGCAGCTGGATAAATAAAGAATATACTTACTTACTTATTACTTACTTTCTTACTTAATCAATCCATCAGTCATTCAAATAACGTTGTCGTCTTCTTATATTAAAGTGCATTTAACGAGGGACAAACATCTTTCAAAAACAGAATTTGATCAGCTGCAGAATCAGCCCAGACAAACGATGGCAAATAAGCAGCTCAAGTTCCTTCTGATGTTCGTTTTCATTCTGTTTCTACAAGCGACAACAGGTGAGTCATCGACGTAATACTCCCTAGTTAGCCAGTAGCATACAATTTTAATTCTTGATCATTTAGGAATTATTAGTGAATTTAACACATATACAATCTATACACAATCTGAAGAATACATACATACATAAATTATTATAGATACATACATACATACATACATACATGCATGCATAGTATGCATGCATGCATGTATGTGTGTATTTATGTATGTATGTATTAGGGTGTGTTTAAAAATTGAAGTTTCAAAATTAATATCGGCCTTGTTGTTTTTGTGTTCCACCTTGAGGAAAATTGTCATTTGCCAAATTAGACAAAAATCGGCGAATAGATTTAAAACTCATTGAAGGACTGCATGAGAGCCACTCCTTTCTCCGCCAAATCGTTCGTCACGTTTAGGGCGGATATGATTTTTTTGGCCACACTGTATGATTGTTCTGACTCCCATTGTTGCGGGTCTCGATCAAGAAAAGAGTAATCCAATCCGAGGATCTGGAATATTTTGGTGGTAGAAGTGGTGAAAAAATCGTTAAGTGCTTTTGTAGGTGGATTATGTATTGGAGGAAGTCTCTTTGGAGGTTCATCGGATCCCTGATTGTTTCGCATGCTGTAGACCATGCCATGCGCTGTTTTTCGTCGAAGGTGTTTGAATCATCAAAAAGGCTGAGGCCTATCAGGGTCTCCGACAGATACCAAAGGTGTCGGGAAAAAGCTGTTAGGGCTACCTGTGAGACTTCCTTGTCAGGGTACGTATGGATTGCCTTCAGGAATTGAAGATCGTTCATTGGGGCTTTAGCGGGAGACGTACAGGTGAACCAGTAGTTCACGTAAGTTGTTGTCACAAAAAGGGACACTCGAAGTAAATGATTCCACACCTTTTGAGAGTAGGATTGTCGAGATGCCCTCTCTGAGCTCTGGCGTTGTTGAGATGTGAAACTGATCCCTGAAAAGCCACATCTTGATCGCATAGATCGCACGTGCCATCCAACGCGCGCGGTGAAATTGCCCTTGGTACCTGAACTTTATTCCTCTCGGTGGAATTTCTCCTAGAAAAATGAACTGCTAGTTCTAGTAGCTCTTTTTAGTCGTCTCTGTGGTTTCCGGTACTCAGTTGCTGCAATGCGATGGTGATCACATTGTCTCGAATTTCTGTGACACGCTGTGCTGCATCTTTATCATCCATTGCTGTGCGATACTTGGCCTGATCGAATTGCGGCCAGAAGTCACGGAAATGACTGAATAGTTCCAATTTTGGAGACCTTTCAGAATCATGCAGTGAAAACACCTTTTCTAGAACAATTTCAGACACATCGTAATCGTAAACTCGGAACTTCTACAGCGCCCACAAAAGCGAAGTCGCGGAAACCAGCTTATTAACAGACACATGATGTCGACAGGCAAGGTTCAAGAGGTCCTTTCCTAATTCCGCTTCAAGCTTGATGCACACGCCGCCCTTGCAACCCGTGTTACTCGCCGTTGTGTCGAAACACGTGGCCACGATTCTGTCTTCCAATCCCCAACTTCTTATCTCAGCCAAACATGCATCTGGCATGACTGCAGCTGCCCCGGATTTGAGTTTGGGGATGGCCAATAGCTTGGTCACATCCTTGCCAGATACCATTATTGGAAGGCGATCAACGCACCCTCGTTCTGTCCCTGTAAGATCTGGAATGATCTTGCCGTCCCAGTGAATAGTAAGAGTAGAACATTTGGATCGAAAGATTCACGAATCTCTGCTGCTAGGGCTGCACGGTTATCTTTCCTTGCTTGATGGATCGCTGAAGGACTTATAATCAGCTCACCAGCTGATGCTGCACATAAATTGGATGCAGAGAGAGCAGATAGAATGTGAGAGGCATTCCTGCTGCTGGTTTTGGTGTGATCTAGAGCTGTTGCAACATCACGAGTTACAACAGAGATTGTTCCCCTTCGCCGCTTTGGTGGCAAAGCAGAAGTCGAAGGTTCTGGCTCTTTTTCTGAGCTACCTGAGGACGCGACGCCTCTTCCTCTGATGACGCGGACTTAATCACTGTGACTGCTATATTTATATGTATCATGAATATTCATGAGGGGCCTAAGGATAGCATGCATTGAAATTGTGGATGCCTGTATGCCACCTGTGTCCAATTTCGGTTGCCTTGCGCCAATCCTAAATGTTCAGCTATCAAGATATAATTTCGGATATGGAGTTAATACATGAATTGGCATGATAATTCGACCAGGCCGGCAAAATATCTTTGAGTTGAAAATATCACATGTACCTTAAAAACACCCTAGTATGTATGTTTCAAACGCGTTTGTCCCTATTTCATTTCTTTTCCTATTACTGAAAAGGAATGTTTACCAAAATTTGGCAATATTCTGACATACACTAGGTATCCCACCCAACAACTGAAATTTTGCAGGAGCGAACCATTACGTGGATGTCATACATGTCATACAAGTTACACTTGGGGTGTCCAGAAACATGATACATCGCAGAAAACACCCATACTCAAGTTTTTCCCATTATTCCATTCATTAGTTGTCTAGAAATATTTTTTCAGAATTTTAAAATGTTATCCTGAGGTGGCTCAAAGCCCCCAAACATACCCTACCTAAATACTCAGGACTGAAGGCTTGGGACTAGGAACTTGGGTTCGTTGTGAATTTACTCCTTTTTATCACACAAAATTAACAAAGAATCCGATTTGGACGAACTTTTTGGAACTTGTTCGACTTGGCAAAAGTTACATCTCGGAAAAATGTAGACACCCATATCAAGGTCATTCGAGGTCATTTCAAGGTCAGAATAAACGAAATCTAACAAAAACGAGAAAAAATGGCCAGATCTCGGCTAATAATCGTTGAAATTGGCTAGTTTTTTCTTGTTTTTCTCGTCTTGATAAGGAATACTTGCTATAAGAAACAAGGCTACTAAATGCGATGTATCAATATTCTGGACAACCTAGTGCAACTTGTACGTCAAATTTTTCTCTGAACTTGACCTTTGGTCCTTAAAATAACTTTCGATCGTCTTACATTTGATATCCTTGTTTCTTATCACAGGTAGCCCTTATCATTACGAGAAACGCAAGAAAGAGTTAACCAATGTCAACAATGATTGGCCGATATATGATCATTTTTCTTCGTTTTTTGATAGATTTCGTTTTATGACCTTGAAATGACCATGAATGACCATGAATTTAATCCTATATTTTTCTCCTGGATGTAGCTCTCGTCGAGACAAACAAACCATAAAAAGTTCATCCACATCGGACTCTTCTTTAATTTTTGTGATAATAAGAGTAAATCAACAATGGACCGACATTCCAAGACCCAAGCATGGGCGCCTTGAGTTCTGGGAGTTTAAGTAGGGTATGTTTGGGGGCTCAGGATAACATATTAAAATTCTGTAAAAAATATTTCTAGACAAAATATGAATAGAATAATGGGGGGAAAATAAGGAATGGTTGGTTTCTGCGATGTATAATTTTTTTAACAGCCTTGCAGTATTCTAGATTGAAATACCTGCAAATAACAAGCATTTTACGATAGAAATGAAGACCAAAGTTAGGACCCTTTGGGGGACCCCTAAATAGCATCCGAAAAATTGAAAATTTTCCACAAACATTGTCATCTACAAAGGAAACTTTTTGGCTGGTGAGACCCAAGATTTTCGACAAAAATTTTTTCTGGGACACCCTAATGCATGTATGTATGTATGTATGTATGTATGTATGTATGTATGTATGTATGTATGTATGTATATATGTATGTATGTATGTATGTATGTATGTATGTATGTATGTATGTATGTATGTATGTATGTGTGTATGTATGTATGTATGTATGTATGTATGTATGTATGTATGTATGTATGTATGTATGTATGTATGTATGTATGTATGTATGTATGTATGTATGTAGGCCTATGTATGTATGTATGTATGTATGTATGCATGTATGTATGTATGTAAGTATGTATGTATGTATGTATGTATGTATGTACGCATTTATGTGTGCATCTGGGCTTTAATAAATAGAGCGCATTTAAAAGAACCTTTCAAAAGCTTTGGCAATGGAATAGATTGTCAATTTATGTGGATAGTTACTTAAGTTACTTTAGTTAACCCATTACAGCATGACTTTTCAAAATTGTGCCAAATTTGGAAATACAGCACCTGATGGTATTTTTACAAGATATGTGAAAGGTTTTTGCCAAAGAAATTAACGCTTTGTTAGTTTTGCATGTTTTGAAACGCGTCCCATATATGGGACGCTATGCACGAATGGCTACATGAAATCATATATGGGCGAATCAGTCAGAAACGTTTATGATAACTGTATAAACAGTAGAATGGTGAATAGAGGATGCAGATGAACTGTTTAACTGTTAATACTGGATAAGTCAACAACAATTTTATATCTGAATTATTGCAAGTTATCTGCAGAATAACATAATTACAATGAAAATGACTTCAAAATATAGCACTGTGAGTAATGAACATTATAAAACAAAGTAATAGTGCATGCTATCTATAAACGCTACAGTAGAACAGAGAGAATAATCCATGGACCAGTTTTTAACTCTGTCAATGTGAGTGTCATGACGTTCTTGATGCGCATTGCTACTTTGAGTGAAAGTCAGCAATAGTTAAGCTTCGGCAATTTGTTGAGTAAATAACGGACAACAGATCCACTAAGCCCAATTGAGGATCCAGATACGGACCTTTACCCTGGTATGGATCACACTGTACAAGGTACCCGAGACGCGTGTTGAGGCACCAAACTTTGTAGCCGAACCGTATAGGTTTCCCTTTGATGAACTGCTTGGCAGAATGTCTACCGTAATAAGGAATCATTGATTCATCAACATCGACATGCTGTTCAACCGGAAAGTACTGCAGGAAGCGCTTATTCATCATGTCATACAATGGCCGGACCTTCGCCAGCTTGTCACCAGCAGGCAGAGACTGCAAAGTGCAGATAGCGAAGTATCTCTTCAAATCGATTCAAAGACAGGATTGACGACACAGCTGAATTTGATACATCGTCTGCCTGCTCCCGGTACATGCGTCGCGAAGGAATTGGTGCATACCCGGATATCAGTAATATTGCCAGCACACCCCGCACTTCAGCTGATGTTACCTCGAAGTTTGCCTTGCCCTTCTGAGCAGCATACAGCTTCGACATGTTAACAGCTTGTTCAATTACTTCGTCATCCCAAAAGCAGTCGAAAATGTAGCATGGAGTCATGTCTTTCCATAGAAAATCTGGATTAGTACCATTCCATTCTGGATGCATAGATGTGACATCCTTTCTTGCCCATTTTCTTTGCAATGGAGGAGCAGCTACATGACAAGCTGCTGCATCTTCTGTGTCTTCTGCAATATTCTTGTCAAATGTGTCTTGTGCTTCTGGATGTATTTTTTTACTTTTTCTTTGGTCGCACAGCTTGAACAGAGTTCGGAGGTTGGCTGGCAGAGGCTTCAGTTTCGCGCTGCACTGGTCGTTGACGTTCACTGCATCGCTTGCGAGCAGTGTCACTAATTTCAGTTCCTGAGCTGTCAGCTTCCTTGCTAAGACCGTCTTCATATCTAATTTCCTGATCACCATCTCCACGATGAACAACCATGTGTGCCTCGGCCTGCAAAACGTTGCGCGGCAAATCATCAACTATTCGGCCACCATCTTCCGCACCGCTATCTTGGGGCCGTCCATAAATGACGTCACGCTATTTTGGCCGATTTTTAACCCCCTCCCCCCCTCGTCACACTTCGTCACAAAAAGTAAGACCCCCTCTGAAAATGACGTCACAAAGCTCTGACCCCCTAAAACCAATTTCCATGGCGAAGCAAAATGCTCCTTCATGGAACAAATAGCGAAAGCATGAACATTTTAAAATCTAACGGTGACCAAATATTGAAATAATTAGAAATTTATTAATAATGGTGCCCGTATACATTAAAATAATTAAAAAAAATAATGAAAATTTAATCCTCAAAATTAGTGCTGTTATTATTAAAATTAAATTGTTGTTAATTGTTAAATTTAATAACATAGACCTGGTGTGACGTCACACTACTCAGACCCCCCCACCCCCATGTCACACATCGTCACAAATTTCCGACCCCCCGACCCCCCTAGGTGCGTGACGTCATTTATGGACGGCCCCCTTGATCACTGTTGTCACTGTCAATAGGAGGATCAATGTAAATGTCTGCACTCATGAAATCTTCATCATTCTCAAGCATAGACACAACCTCGTGAACGGTATATCTATAAACATGCAACAACAGAACAACAAAAGTTCATGTAGCCTTTCATGCATAGCGTCCCATATATGGGACGTCAAGATCGCGGACCAGTGTCAGCAAATACAAACAGCAGAAACTGAAATAATTCAATATATATGCGGAAAACACCTGTAAGAAAGCGAATGTAGAAAGAAAAAAATGAATTTAAAAATATGCATACCTCTTTGAACGCGGCATAATAAAAGTTAATTATCGAAAACTTTTTGCAGTTGACATTAGCTGAAACACTTCAACTTTATCAACTTCCGGCATACTGGACGATTCCATTGTGTAGTGGTGCGTAATAAGAATTTGGCGATATAACACAAGTAACGAAATATCAACAGTTACCAGTCTGTTAGGCTGTTTAGCATAGCGTCCCATATATGGGACGCTATGCGTTAATGAGTTAATCAGATTCTGATCCGTTGACATAGCGCCTTTTCAAAATGTCAAAATATCAATCGATATTTCAGATACATAAATAGCCTAACAGGAACACAGACAGTCGGAAAGGACTACAAAGGAGGACGCATTGAATGTTTCACTCTGGACTCCGGAGTCAGAGGGTCTCCTAAGTAACCAAGAAACGAATTCACATTCATGGAAAGTTGTATGAAATCAATTGAGACATTTAATTATATTTCAAGTAAAACCACGATCAAGAATCATAATACATCGCAGATGAAACCAGAAACCAGGATACAGTTGGTACTCAAGTTGAAAGTTTCCGTTTAGACCACGAAAGAATACTGATTGTAGTTTCCAAAATTTAAAATATTCACCTATTCACAGTCAGCCATGATTATTACAGTGTAGTATTTGCAATCTGTTAGAAATAACGGTTGCATGTTTCTAACGAAACTTCTTTGTTTCGAAGGTGAACCTGTAGTTAATACTCCATTGAATCGCGTCGCATACGAAGGAGCGACTGATACGAGGATGATCTGTGAAAGCAACGATCCCTATATGGATTGGTTACTCGTTCCGTTCTCTGGGTCTAGTGGCGATTCTAAGCTCACAAGTTACTGACGGCGAAATTGATTATCCTTTCAATGAGCTGTTTGCCATTGATCATTCGCAAGGAGCAGAAGTCCACACCTTAGTCATCTTCAACGCCACTATATCTTCGTCGGACCGAGTGACCTATTCGACGGCTGGAATGTACCAATGCTACTTCTATTATACTGGTTTATTGGTCGAAGCCCAACTGGTGGTTATTCGTAAGTATGGACTACCTTAATTGAGGCATATCAATTATTGAGATATCTAATTGTTGAGATATCTGCATACTTAACGGAGGGATTTTGGATCAGTATAATATTATGATGACCCTGCCATGTGACCGTCAACCACGAAACTCGATTTAATAAATTAAGCAAAAACTACGACCTTCGGGTTTTGTAGGTCATTTTCTTAAATTCAGTTCACATCGTTTGTTTGGTGTTTGATAGGAAATGATCCGATATGTTCATCAAACTTTACCCAGTTGACTGCAATGCTACAATCGGGAGATATTATACAACTGTCTTGTACGATCGTCTACGGCGCTTATAGAACACAATATCGTATCGATGCTGTTATGACTTGGTCTGCCAATGGTCAACCGATTCCTGCGAACAATGCCACCTTCACAATAACCACTTCACCAACAGAAATCACTGCAACGTCAACGATCTTCGTAAATAAAAACTACGACGCAACCTATGTGTGTGCAACGACTTTCGGTGAACCGACCGATTATCCACCTCCAGAAGTCGCCTACAATGCTCCCGATTACTTCAAAACGTGCACTATTCGGCGTAAGTCTAATTTTCAGAAAATTAATCACTTCTGTACTAAGTCTAAATATTGGGGCGGGGTGGTGGCTCAATGGTGCGAGGAACAGAAGTAATTTTGTTCGACACCCACTAGCGCTATAAGGCTGGTACAGCCTTCTACTGCCTAGGATGCGTTGTTAAAATAGCACCAATAGGACAGGTTGGCGCCTAACAAACTGCTACTGTAACAGAGTTATAAAATCGACTCTTCTTTACCTTATTACCATGTGCTCCTAACATTTCGTGTTATCATGCTGCGGTTTGTCAGTCTGAAATGAATAAACGATTATTATTATTGTTATTATGTTTTGTTTTTTTTAGTTTAAAAAATTTTTTGCCCGAGGTAAGTAAAATCCTTCAGGCTCTAAGAAACTAAATAAAAGAAGCGTGGTTTCGCGTTGGTCTCCTGACACAAGAGCTAAAAGTCTCACGATGTCGGTGATCAGGGACATGCAGGCGGCGCCCATGGGCCCAGTATTTCGAAATTATTATTATTTTTTTGCCCGAGGTATCAAGGATCCCTCAGGTGGCCTAAAAAGTCCGGAGACTGCTGGAGAAGACTATTGTTCTGGAATTGTGTTGTCAGTCGTTTTGTCCGAAAAGGTTCCCCGAAACGCGACGGAATTGAAGCGTTGGACGTTTATTCTAGCAGTTGATTATCTTCCACCCCAATAGCACTTTAAATCCCTCCAGTGTGTTATTATTATTATTATGATTATTATGATTATTATTATTATTATTATTATTATTATTATTATTATTATTATTATTATTATTATTATTATTATTATTATTATGTTTATTATTATTATTATTATTATTATTATTATTATTATTATTATTATTATTATTATTATTATTATTATTATTATTATTATTATTATTATTATTATTATTATTATTATTATTATTATTATTATTATTATTATTATTATTATTATAATTGCCCCGAGGTAAACGTGATCCCTCAGGGACTTCAAAATTAATTAAATTGTTAAAAGTCTGGAACGGTTAGAACTCCTCGGGCTCGGGCAGAAGGCTGGCAAAGGTGCCGCAAATTGCAACAGCGTTAAAGCGATGTATGGCTAGAGAATACGTTGGAACAAGTATGTGGTTTCGCGTTGGTCTCCTGACACAAGAGCTAAAAGTCTCACGATGTCGGTGATCAGGGACATGCAGGCGGCGCCCATGGGGCCCAGTATTTCGAAATTATTATTATTTTTTTGCCCGAGGTATCAAGGATCCCTCAGGTGGCCTAAAAAGTCCGGAGACTGCTGGAGAAGACTATTGTTCTGGAATTGTGTTGTCAGTCGTTTTGTCCGAAAAGGTTCCCCGAAACGCGACGGAATTGAAGCGTTGGACGTTTATAGAGAGTCGTTGAAACAGAAAAGACGTCTCCCTCGGGTCTCTGGTTGCTAGGGTCAGGTTACGCCCCAGATCAGAAATAAAATCAAGGCCTAAGCAATTGATGGGGCCAAATGTTTCGAGTGCCAAGGGGACAAAGGCGTAGGTGTTGCTGAGGATCTGATATTTGGCCTGCTTTCTTGTGGCGGCGGATTCGGCTGCCGCGCCTGCTGTTGTTGCCGTGATGGTAAGGTAAGAGGCCGCCAGCGTGTCCGTGACCGCGGCATCCCAAACCAGGCAACGACCCGATATCCATGGTATCAAGGTGAGGCCGTCTGGTCTCTTGCCATCCGATCTAACCAACCCCGGCGGCTCCTTGATTGCCGGGTATCCGGTCTTTTGTGAGTGCGCGGTGGACCACGTCATTGATGGCACCATGTCTTGCCTGTCGGCCGAAGCCCTTGAGACATGAGAGGCCGTGATGACCCAACGCAGTGACCCACTGACCGCAGGCGCAAGCGTGGGGCTCACGCAGGTCCGAGCCCAGCAGCAGGCCCACCGCAACCATCACAGCTTCGTCGTCCAACTTCAGACCGCACGAGGCTATCGGCAGGGCCAATAGCCAATCGCCCGCGTGTTGAGCCGAAACCGCCCTCAGTCTGAATGTCCGACTAATCAAATCATTGGTCGATGTCTACATGTCTGGGCGAGACTGCCAGTGGAGGCCTTATCCATCTTGGCCTAAAAGAGCATCATTCATTACCGACGACCATCAGTTCGGTTAGCGTCGATAGATTATGTGATACTACTGCTGCTGCTGCTGCTACTACTACTACTGCTATTAGTATTACTATAATTTTACATAGCGCCCCTTCAAGACAGTCTACTCAATAGCGTTCCATCCCAACCTCCGTCGAACAGTTTTAAGGTCAGAGAGAAATAAGACAGAGTGAGTTAATGGTGTCAGACGAAGTGTCGTCGGAAGCCCGTTCCAGGTAGTAGAGAATGCCCGGCTCTGCCTAATAACAGTCCGCGACCGGGGAACAAGGAGCGAAGAGAGCAGCGGCGCTGGACTCCAGGCCTTAAAGACAACGCCGGACCAGTTCAGAAACCAGGTAGATAATGCGCTGCTGGTAGAAGAGCCAGTGAAGTACATCCCGCAAGTACTCCGAAACCCGGCCACATTTTGTAATGCAGCCCACTAGGCTGGCAGCAGCGCGCAGTACCCTGTTCAGAGCTCAAACCCGGAAGGTCGGAAGCCGATCATATATGACACAACAGTAATCAAGGCGAGAAACGACAAGAGAGTGTACACTGTAAAGCTTTGAGTCAACAATGTGAAAGTCGCTAAAACAATTATCAGAAATATGAATATCTTAAGTGTATACCACGTGACTGTTGCCCAATGACATGCAAACAGAGGTTTTCGGAATATGTCCTCTCCAACAAGGACATAAACACCATCCTCTTCCATTTCCTTCTCCTCCTCCCCTCCTCCTCCTCCTCTTTTTTTTCTTTCTGCGCCTCCATTTCCTCCTCCTCCACTTGTACTCCTCTTCCTCCTACGCATGTCAAAATCACCCGCGAGATGCAAATTCAGCAGCAACAAATCCAATATTCAGCATCCTCTGAGCGTCAGGCCTTAATGTCAGAGTCACTGGGTCTTCAAAGGGGCCGGGGGCCTGAATTGTGTATAAGGTTGTCCATGATTGCGATCTACGTGTGTTAAGGGTCAGTTGAATGTTTAGAAAAGAGCA
>JACEVL010000353.1:247500-362500 GCA_020284085.1 Aporrectodea caliginosa
ACACTCACCTTCCACAGAGCAAGATGCGCTGACCTACGGTGCATTGATTTCGTTGCGATGAATTCATACACAACATCAGTTGTTGCAGTAAAAGTAGGCATAATTACGCATGCTGTTGCAATTGTGGATGTAGTAGGTTTTAAGCTATAGTAGTAATAGCCTATAGCATAGTTAACAATCCTTGAACTTGGAGGAGTGTATTCAGTGTAAATGATTCCACCGCTTATCCAGAAAATCTTGGTTATAGATCGGATGCAATGTGCCATTGGCATGACAGATGCTATACGATGGTTGAAAAGTGCTTGGTGAACTAGTACTGCATGAACATTCTGGGAGAGGCGGCTTTACCTATCAAAGCGAAGACTGCAAGAGTTCTTCTTAAGGAAATCGAACATGCATGATGTTTTAGGCTTTATAGAACCCTTGTGCTTTTGAACAGTTCAAACCATGTTAATGTTCTAGCGTTCAAATGCCATTTTTATACTTTTATTTATGAACCACCTGTTATCAACCATGGCTGAATATTAAGAACAAGATCTTCGAACAATGAAAATTTCCACCTGTATCAATGCATCAGAGCCAGATGTTCAATTTTACATATCGAGTTCTAAAACAATTTGTTTGGCGCCTCCAATACGATAAAAAAACACAATAAGTGATTATATGGAAATGGAATTAAGCAAGATGTGACCTGGAAACTCAGTGTTTTGCGCTTTGCAATGGATTCGATATTTCATTTTAAGTGCTCGTCGTTATATATTTACAATGAATGATAGGCTACGTATATGGTGATTGCGTAATAAATAACAGAGGCCGGTAGGGGAGACCGGGGCTCATTGGGACAAAAATAACATTTCTCCAAATTATGATCAAACAATAAAGTCCATGCAAATTTTTTAACAGTTAGATGTTACTTTAGCATGTTACTCGTCGTTTTGTTTAAAAATGGACAGTGTGTGATGATTAATAAACTCACAGTTTTCAATTTCTGAGAGGCCCCAACGTGTCCCAATGTGCCCCATTGTTGGGGCACATTGGGACACTGTCTGGGCTACATTGGGACACTGATTTACATCTATCTAATAGCATTATGCTTTGTTTTATAGAGTAATTTATTAGTGATTTAAGTAGGCTAACTAGGATTAATGACTTAAATCAACACCACTGAGAGTGTAAGCCTATGTTCGTGGTGTCTTTCCAGCTGACGTTGGCTCTGGCATAACAAGTAGTCCTACGACGTTTTCAAGGCTAATGTCGGTCTGCTCTTTGTCAACCTCGACGGTTGACGTGGGCCTACCATTAGTTTGACAACAATACATTCCTCTTCAGTTGATGTTTCATATCGTATAATTCCGTATAATGATTAACTCGATTCTTCATTGACTACTATGTACATTCCAGAATTCAGTTCATCAACTGAAAACTGTCTCTGCCTACTTTCATCCAAATATATAACGATAAAGGGTTGATTTTGGTACGTCTAACAATTCAGCTGCGTGACGGACGATACGACCATCCTTTCCCAGTTCTATCGCTGCCTTCATTGTCAATTGATCAGTCAAGCCATGTCTCTGTATTTCTTACTTTATTTTTTACCGTAATTGAAGTGTAAAGTTATAAATGTAATATAAACCAATCAAAATATTATTTATTTCTTACTAGGCCTATAGTTAAGGTTTACTGTAGTGGTACATTAGATAACTAAGACGGGGTACATTGGGACGTTGTCCCAATGTACCCCGTGCATGCTGTCCCAATGAACCCCAATAGGTACTGGATTGTTTGAATCCATAAATGGTGGTGATAACAAGGTAATAGAAAAGTTTAACGGGATTTGATTACAGGTTATTTAGTGGCAGATTGAAAGAAATTAACATCTTCAATGTCACTAGAATAGTGTATGTACAGCAAGATTCGAAATGCAAAGCATGAAATTTACTTGAACTAGCCAGAAATGATTTTTTCTTGCCTGCCTCGTCAAATGGTAAAAAACTAAAGTTTTCTTTACATGAGGATATTAGACAAGAAAGAAGCTAGATCTGCCATAGATTATATTTCCCAAGAGTGAATACAAGTGAAGCAATTGTCGATGTCCCATTGTGCCCCGTGTCCCAATGAGCCCCGGTTTCCCCTACACAGTGCAAGAGCATGCCTCGATTCAAAATTATGTCCTTAATGGAATATTTAGAGAACTCTTTTGATTTCCGAATCATACTGAATAACGTCATGCTAAAGGTATGGTTTTCGATTTTCAGTAAATCTACGCTGTTGGGTAAAAACTCATAAATATTAAAATCTTAGCTCTTGAAGCAATTTCGGATGAATAAATAGAGTTCAGTCAGTTTATACGGCTATTGTTATAATAACAAAACTGTGGATGTTATTCTTTCCTATGTATTTATAGCCATGTTTTTGTTAATTTAGGACTTCACTAACGGAAGGGTATTAAGTTACATCAAGAAATTTTAGACTATTGTTTTTATTGATATGCAAATTTAACGCAATTTCTAAGCGACACACAGGCAGATAGATCTATGCTTTGCCAAACGAAGTCGACTGTCTCAAATTTGTTGATTCCATCGGAACTATGAAGGGCACTCCAGCACTACTGCTGCACCCGATTTTACCAATAAGCTGAGTTACGGTTGGCGGCATAATTAGGAAGCATGATAACAAACTTAACTAGGTAACTAAAATGGTATTCCTAAGGATTACATAGAGACTAGAGAGGCCCAGTTTTTGAACTAGTATAAATTACAGTCTAAGGTTTATAATTACCTCTGAGCCTGTTCATGAAGCCCTCGAGGCGGGTTTTGTCCTTTACACTCACTAGGCCCAACCATACAGGAGAGGAATACATCGAGCGAGAAATGATAGTAGCCCTAGTGATTGTTTGGAGATCTTTCATGGATCTTTCATGTGTCTTCAGGGTTCTTATAGCATATAGTGAGGCAGAACCAGAACAGGGGATTTGTTGATGTGGTCTGTTGTTGTTAATTTTTCGCCTATAAGAACTCCCAGGACCCTGATGGATGTTGTACTAGAGACACCAGAAATGGATATATTGGGAGGGAGGGAGAGCGCTTGTTGCGTCTGACAGTACTTAGCTATTTCAACGTTCGTAGGTACAGCTTCACTGTTTTCAGCAGAGTCGTATTGACAAGACCAAGCGACTACGTATAAATAATAAGGTCATAATAATAATTATTAGTTCGATGCAAGATTTAGTAATGACAACCATCAAAATCGGTTATTGAAAAAATATTTTATATATCATAATCGTAATCGTAATCTCCAAACTTCAAAAGCGCCACTCGAAAGCCAAGCGAAGGGCACCAGCTTATTCACGAGCGCTGCATCTGTTACCTTCCCTGCAATGACCGACCGTCGGGCACCCACTCAGTCTTCCATTCTTGCTGTATCGATAATTATCTTTACCTGAATAAGCTGAGAGTTGAAAAAGTGTCATAATTACTATTTTGTTTAATTTCTATGGCCATCTTTAGCTTTAAACAAACCTAATGATCCTTAGACCCCTAAGCTGTTGCATTCAAATTCTGCCAATTTAGCATAATGATATATTTGTCCTGTTAGGCCTATAAAATATTGCTGCATATAATATTTTTAAAGACCTTCAAGTTCGTCGCTTGTACCCGATGAACGCCATAATTATAAATGACAATAGAATCAATTAAATTCGTGAGCGAAGTTCCTATCAATCATTCTCTCTGTCATTCAAATAACGTTGTTGTCGTCTTATATAAAAGTGCATGCAACGAGGCACAGGCATCTTTCAAAACCAGACTTTGATCAGCTGCAGAATAGACACAGACATACGATGGCAATTGAGCAGATCAAGTTCCTTATGATGTGCGTTTGCATTCTGGTTACACAAACAACAAAAGGTGAGTCATCAACGTTGTATTCCCTAGTTGCAATCAAGAATCATAATCAATCGAAGAAGAATGCAGGTTTAAAACTCATAGTTCACAGAAACCATAATCCAGGCTACGGTTGATATGAAAGTTGAAAATAGAAAGAAGATTGAGTTTAGATCTCGAGAGAATACTGATTGTAGTTCCCTAAATTTAAAATTTTCACCTATTCACAGTCAGCCATATAGTGTAGCATTTGCAATCTGTTAGAAATAACGATTGAATATTTCCAGACTTATAATGTCTGAATGTTGCTAACGAAATTTCTTTACTTCGAAGGTGCAAATGGAGTTATTACTTTGGCTCCGTTGAATCGCGTCGTATACGAAGGAGCGACTAATACGACTATGGTCTGTGAAAGCAACGATACCTTTCTGAATTGGTTTATCATTGCATCCGCTTTCTCTGGATCTTCAGACTTCAATAGACTCACAACCGACGGAGAACTCAATCCTCCCTTCAATGAGTCGTTTGCCATTGATCATTCGCAAGGAACAGAAGTCTACATGTTAGTCATCTTCAACGCAACTATATCTCCGTCCGACAAAGAGACCTTTTCCACGGCTGGAATCTACCAATGCTACAACTATGCAGCTGGATCAGCGGTCGCAGCCCAACTGGTAGTCGTTCGTAAGTATGGACTACCTTAATTAAATAATTGAGACATTTAATTGCTGAGACATCGGATCAGTATGCGATGACCTTGCCAAGTGATTGTCAAACACAAAACTCGATTTCATAAATTAAGCAAACCTACGACCTTCGTCCTTTGTACGTCAGATTGTGAAATTTAGTAAAAAACCGAAAATCCACTTAACCTTTTTTGGCTTGTATTCGATAGGAATTGATCCGATTTGTTCATCAAACTTTACCCAATCGACTGCAATGTTACAATCGGATGATGTAATACAACTGTCTTGTACGATCGTCTACGGAGCTTTTAGAGAAATATTTCCCATCGATGCTGTTATGACTTGGTCTGTCAATGGTCAACCGATTCCTGTCGACAATGCCATCTTCACGATAACCACTTCTCCGACAGAAATCACTGCAACGTCAACTCTCGTCGTAAATCAAAATTCCGACGCAACCTATGAGTGTGGAACTACCTTCAGCCAACCAGCAGATGATCCACCACAAGCCTTCGCCAACAATGCTCCGGATTACTTCAAGACATGCACTATTTCGCGTAAGTCGGATTTTAAGAGAATTTACTATTTCTTACCTAAGTATTATTGGTTGGCCAGGGTGATGGTTGTATGGTAATAGAAGAACGCGGTTTCGAATCCTGTTTGCCCCATTAAGGTTGACTCAGCCTACCACTCCCTAGGAGGCGATGGTAAAATGAGCAGCAGAAGGACGGATCAGCGCCTAACAGAATGCCACACAGTTAGAAAATCGACTCTTGCTTACCTTGTTATCACGTGCTCTTTCTATTTCATGTAATCATACTGCGGTTTGCAATGTGAATTGTTGTTGCCGTTATTGTTGTTGTTATGTTTTTGCTCTTGTTGTTGTTTCTGTTGTTGTTGTTATTTGTTGTTCTTGTTGTTGTTCTTGTTGCTGTTCTTGTTGTTGGTGTTCTCTTTGTTCTTGTTTTTGTCGTTGTCATTTAGTGATTGATGACGACGACGACGACGATGATGATAAATGATGATGATGATGATGATGATGAAGATGATGAGTGGTTTCCCTCGTCATAGACTATTGTGAGTGAGCAACTTGTTCAATGTTCAGGGTCGCTACGCAGTGGTTATAGAAGGATTCGAACCTGCGACCCTCCTGTTGCAAGGCACAGAACATAACGTTACACCATCACGTCCCACACACAGCCAGACAAGCAAAGACTTATTTTCATCAGTCCAACATCCGTTAAAATGATTAATTACGCTGAAGTGTATAATTAGCGTTTGGTAAAATACTAAAATACGCTAAAATACGAAATTACCTTAACTTATAACTACCCTGTCATTAGGATTTTTTAAGTAGGCCTATATTTTGTAGTCAGTTTGAATTTAAATGAAAGTAGCATTATGACGAAGCAGAAAACAGGCTATGAAAATATTCTGTGACCACAGACTGCAAAATACAATAACCGAAAGAAAATTGTTTTTAGATTATCAATGTCTGCCGAATCTGAGGAATATAGCTGTTTACGAGGGACAGCTGAATACAATAATGAATTTAGCAGCTGACCCTCAAAACATAAAATGGAGCGTTGTTCCATCTTCAGAAGAGATGAGTCTTCAAACTATCATCGACTTCGGCGGAAATATGAATCCAATGTTTTCTGAACTCTATGACGTTAACCAAACCGGACTAGTTATCAAGAGCGCGACAACCATAGGAAATCCGATATCTACAGCTGGGTTGTACGTCGGGCAATGTGACAATGAGGCCAACATGACGGGGGCCAAGTTGATCGTCATTCGTAAGTTCCTTGGCTAATATTTCCTGTATTTAATATCTGGCAAATGTAAGACAATGGATGTTATTTGCTTAGGTCCCTAATTGAAATTTTATGCAACAACATTTTTGCATTGTCTTCAGTGTCGGACTTACTCCATCATTTGTTGCAACATTGTTGCTTCGGAGGATATTGCAAATGCTGGCCATGTTTCAATGTTTCTCTGGGGCACCACCCGGAGTTGTTGGCATCAATCTGGATAAGAACGTTTGCCAAAACCAGTGTTTCTTCAGTTGGGTTTAAACATTCTAGATGATATATTGTTCCTTTCTTTCTGTACCTTTTTAATAGATCACTTTCTGATGGTTACTTCCCTGCCTCGCAAAAACGAACCTTTGTCTTTCCTGCACTCAAGAAGGCCAATCTTTACACTCACCTCTGTTAAAAACTATCGACCCATTTCAAATCTATCTTTTCTGTCCAAGACCCTAGAACGACTAGTATCCTTGCAACTTCTACCCTATCGTGAGCATACGGGACTCCTTCCTTCCCACCAGTCTGGCTACAGGGTTAACACTCAACAGAAACAGCCCTCCTCTCTCTACTTTCTGATATATATATATATTCAGCTGTTGGAAAGTCTCTATTTACTCTTTTGGCTCTCTTTGACGTCCCCTCAGCCTTTGACATGGACGACCATAAAATTCTACTTCAACGCCTTGAGACCTCAAGGGTCCTCCTCTCCTTTGGCTTCGGTCCTACCTGTCTGATCGCACCCAAATGATCATCTCTGGTGACTCCAGGACTCAGTGGGTCCCTGTTATTTTGGGTGTTCCTCAGGGTTCTGTCCTAGGCCCGCTCTTATTCATTTTATACACAGCTAATATTCCCTCTCTTTTCCCTAACCGTTCTGCGACTGGCCACCTTTTTGCTGATGATGTCCAAGCTTATGTCCATGGACCCACTTCTGCTCAACTCCTTCTCGCTAGTCAAATTGAGGCTCTCTCCCAAGATCTTAATGCCTGGATGTCTTCTTATAGTCTTTCCTTAAAGTCCTCTAAAACCCCGCTAATTTGGTATGGAACTCCTCAGCAGCTAAAAAACTTGACTATGCATTACTCTTTGAAAGCTTTCCTCGTTTTACCTTTTCGTCTAGTGTCCATACCTGGGTGTCACCCTAGACAGTAACTGTTCTCTTACTTTTGCTGAACACATTGCCAAGCTTACTCGCTCCTCCTACTTCCAACTAAGGCGTCTCAGGGCTGTTCGCAAATCTGTTTCATCTTCGACTTTTACCTCAATTGTCCACGCTTTAGTCCGCTCTCGAATAGACAGCTGTAATTCTCTCCTTGTTTGTCTCCCTAACGTTCGCCTATCTCCTCTACAGTCTGTACTTAACCTTCGGAGGCCGAAGTGGGGTAGATTTCTTCCCCAGCGGTGTTTGGATGTTGATTGCGGAGTAACTGTAGGTAGTCATAACTTGACGTTCCACATGTTTACAAGTTAACACTCCCGACATATTCCCACACCAAAACGATCATCATGTCATGTTGTCTGAGAAAGTTATTTCAGTACAAAGTGTCATGGGGTAGAAATCTACCCCACTTCGGTCTCGGCGTTACAAATTTTTCGTTCATAATGAAGATGTATTTATAGCAGATATTACTCAAAATGTGTGTATCTAGGCTCATAGATAAGCTAGAATGACAAATGAAGTGTCCATTGTGATAGATCCAAGACCAAGGAATCGAACTATCGCATTGGCAATAGTGTGAGAATAGTACTATTCCAAGATGGCGGCCAATATGGCCGCCGAAACATAAAATGTGCATATCTAAGCTCATAGATAAGCTACAATGACAAATGAATGTAATGTAATTAGTAACTTCTATTGCGCCGGTGTCTAATGCACAAGGCATCAACCGATGGCGCATCAAAACAATCCGTAATCAGGTCAACATCCAGAAGATCAGTCCGTAAGAGACAGAGAGGCAGCCTAAGGTGGATAAGCAATTTGAAAGAGGTAAGTTTTCAGCCGAGAACGAAACGACACAAGCGACTGAGCACAGCGCACAGATACAGGAAGAGAGTTCCAAAAGGCAGGCCCAGCAACCGAAAAAGCTCGTTCACCGAGAACAGTTCTTGATTTAGGTATGACCAGACAAAGACAATCAGATGACCTCATTGAATAATGATAAGTCAGAGGAATAAGAACAGATTTTAAATATTGTGGTTGGCTAGAGTTCAAAGTTTTATAAACTATGAGCCCCAGTTTGAAACGAATTCTTTCATGAACAGGAAGCCAATGCAGAGATTTAAGCAGAGGGGTTATATGTTCATATTTGGATGTATTAGTTATGGCTCTAGCCAAAGAGTTCTGAACCCTCTGCAGCTTCAGTATGTTTGATTTATTGATACCAGTAAGAAGTGAGTTACAATAGTCTAGGCGACTGGAAACCAATGCATTTGCCAGAGATATTCTTGCAGACATGGGCACATAACGCCTAATTCTGCGTATATCACGAATGAACATATAGGATGACTTACAAATACTGTTTACATGGCCAGTGAGAGACATGGTAGAATTAAAAACAACGCCTAAGTTGCGTGCAGCATCGGCCAGCTCAACAATTGAGTCACCCAGTTTCAATGACTTAAGCCCATCAAATTTCTTAAGTTGCTGTGGAGTGCCAAGTAACAGAAATTCAGTCTTTGATGGGTTAAGAAGGAGTTTATTGGATGCCATCCAGGACTGTACTTCATCAAAGACAGCAGACAACAGCTGTACAGATGAGTCACATGACAGACTGTCAAATGAAATGTAAATTTGAGTGTCATCAGCATAGAAATGGTATTTCAGCGAATGATTATCAAGCAATGCTCCTAATGGTGTGGTGTATAATGTAAACAAAAGAGGGCCAAGCACTGATCCCTGTGGTACACCGCATGTCAACAAAGCATCAGATGAATATTTACCATTTAAATACACTGATTGAGTGCGTGGACTAAGATAAGTACTAAACCAATCTAGTGCAGGGCCAGAGATCCCAAACCAGTTCTCGAGACGATGAAGAAGAATAGAATGATCCACAGTATCAAAAGCAGCAGACAAGTCAAGAAGAACAAGTGCTGTCACCTTACCACCATCCATTGAGCAAATGATGTCATTATGAACAGTAAGAAGTGCAGATTCTGTTGAGTGAAACTTACGATAGGCAGACTGAAAAGGGGAGATTAGGGAGTTTGATGACAGGTGAGTTTGCATGCGATTCAAGACTATCCGTTCAAGGATTTTAGATATAAAATTCAAGGTTGAGATAGGCCTATAATTTGACAGATCATCAGGATCAAGAGAAGGTTTCTTAAGCAGCGGGTGAACTATGGCATGAGCAAAAGTAGATGGGAAAGATCCCTCATGCAATGAGAAATTGATAATTGATGTAATGGTGGGACCCAGGACATCAAAGCACTCTTTAAGAAACCAAGTAGGAATGGTGTCAAGGAGACCGGTTTTGTTAGGCGAGGAAAAGATAAGTGTTCGAACCTCTCCCACAGTAGTTGGCAGAAAGTAGTCCATGATAGGAGGTGTACAATTTGGATGGAGGAATTTGTCCAGTGCAAAGGAACTAATCAATTTAAGTCGTATACCAGAAATTTTGTCTGCAAAAAAGTTCAAGAATTTACTTGCAAGGTCATGGGCAGCTAAGCACATTGTAGGAGCCAAATGTAACTTCTCCCGATGTAACAATTTATTTAAGGCCAACCACAAAGATTTTGGTGATGCAGAACTTTCAGCAATTAAATTAGTCAAATATTCAGATTTGGCAGATGAAACAAGTTTTCGAACATGTTTACACTGTTGCTTAAACTTAATGTGATCAGAAGGCAGACGAGAGTGGTGCCACCAACGCTCCAATTGACTTCTTCGACGCCTAGCCTCAGAAATAGCAGAGTTGAACCAAGGCTGTGGTGTGCGCTCTACAACCCTCTTAATTTTAAAAGGAATTTGCTTATCAAGCAGCTCAGTTAGAGTGGACTGGAACTGCAGAGCCAACTCATTAGCGGTTTGTGCAGGAGATAGCAACAATGGAGATGCCAAGATATCATTCTTTAGCTTATTTAAATCAATTTTATGCCAGGGGCGAAATTTAACAATTCTATAATTTGGTGGGCTTTAAAAGGGAAGTCAAATTTTGAGAAAATGGCAACATGATCCGAAAAATATGACTCTACAGAAGTAACAGAATGAAGTGACTTAGAATCAGAACGAGTTATCAGGACATCCAAAATGTGACCTTTATTATGCGTAGGAAAGGTAATGAGCTGTCGCATGTCAAACCCTTCCAACATATCAAGAAATGCCAATGAGTAGTGATTAGCTACATCTACATGAATATTAAAGTCACCCATAATAACTATTTCTGAAGGAGATGAAATCAAGTACTCAAGTAGTGACTGAAATTCACTCAAAAAGTCAGTCAAAGAGAGGGATGGTGGGCGATAAATATTAACAAACAATACTTGCTTGTTACCAGAATTTAGAGTAGCAGCCAAGACTTCAAATGACTTGGGCTTTGGAATAGGCAAACTGAACTTATGCAGTGGGAGGTATGATTTGAAAAGAAAAGCAAGCCCTCCACCCTTACCACTAGACCGAGGTTCATTCAGGATAGAAAAGGTTGGGGGTGTCACATCAGAAATAAATGCTGCTGTATCATTGGGTTGCAGCCAGGTCTCATTCAGAGCAAGTATATGTAGAGAATGCTGACAAAGAAAATTATGTAAGACTGCAGCCTTATTTCGAAGAGAACAAATATTTAACAGACCAATACTTAGACTTTGAATTCTAATTGGACCAGGGTTTATTTCAATGTCACCAGCCAAAAGAAATAGCAGAAGAAGATATAAAGACAACCCACGACATTTAGTCGAAGATGATCTGCGCAAACCTGCACGAAGAACAGGATAAGAAATATAGTTACTTGAACTATACAAGAGAACATATGATCGAATCGAAAGAGCAACACCCGGAACCAGATAAAAAGAATGGGCCTGAGCCAAGTTTGTAAATAGACCAGACTGTGGTGATGCATTGGAAAAATCAGTGACAGAGTTGTCTAAACCAGATTTGGCAAAGAGCAGAAGCATGAAAAACACACAATGTAAAATCAAGCAACATGAAGAGGCAGCCATAGTGAATGTAATTATGTCAATACTAGGACTAGGAGGTTCTTGTCTACTCGCTGCAACTAAAATCTAAAATCTCAGGAATGATCAGATGTTCATAGGGTGCTGTTCAACCAAAATCTCTTAAAAAATCACAAAATCTCAGAAACTTTCTGAAGTTGTTGACGTTGCTCACAGTCAAAAATCACTGTAGGCCTAACCCACTGAAAAATCTGGAATCAGTAGAAAACGCTGAGGTTAAAATTTCAAAGCCATCCGAGGTTCTTGACATCTCATGCAGTTGAAGTTACTGGGTTCTTACAAGATTCTTGGCTTTGCACCACAGTAGAAATATCCGGGATCTCTGAGGCTCATTTCAGTTCAGTTGAAAAACTTTTGAACGCCCAATGTCAAATGCAAATTCTCAAAACTCGTCTACTTGTGGCAAGATGCAGTAAACAAAATTCATTCATGACTTCTTACTTTGGTAGAAATATCCAGGATTATTCAGTCACTTCTCAGTTCAGCTGAAAAACTTCTGAACGCCCACAATGTCTTAATGTCAAATGCAAATTCTCAAAACTCGTCTACTTGTGGCAAGATGCAGTAAACAAAATTCATTCATGACTTCTTACTTTGGTAGAAATATCCAGGATTATTCAGTCACTTCTCAGTTCAGCTAAAAAAAAAACTTCTGAACGCCCACAATGTCTTAATGTCAAGAACAGATTCCCAAAACAGTAAACAAATTTTATTCTTGACTTCTTGCATCAGTACAAACATCCAGGACCTCTGAGGCTTTTGACTTCTCAGTTCAGCTACAAAACTTTGAATGCCCACAATGTCTTAATGTCAAGCACAAGTTCCCAAAACTTGCGGTAAGATGCAGTAAGTATTACTGACTTCTCACGTATGCAGAAATCTCCGGGATCACTGAAGATGTTGACGTTTCAGTTCCACAGAAAACCGTTTGAACGTTCATATGTCTTGTGCAAATTCTCAAAAACTCGTCTTTTAGCGGCGAGATGCGGCAAAGAAATTTGCAATAATCCAAAATCAGCAAATCCAAAAGTTGGTCAAAAGTTCGATAAATTTCGAATGTAAGTAGACGATATGAAGGATGTAGAAATTCATTTGACGAAGCGTTTAAAAACATCCATCGTTTGTTTAATAATTCAAATGTAACGACTTGCGGCCAGAAGCGGTGAACGAATGAGCGATAATAGAAGATCCAAATTTCTCCAAATAGTTTGATAAATTCCAAATATAAATAAACAACGTGAAGGATATCAAACTCTTCAGCAACACATTGAGCTCAATCGACAAAATTAAACGATATTTTAACTGTTTAAAACGACGAATTTTACATAAAATGATAACAAAATTAAAAACAACAACCGTCGTACGCTGCCTCCCTGTCCCTGTCAAATGAAGTGTCCATTGTACTAGTTTCGAGGTCAAGGAATCGAACTATCGCATTGGCAATAGTGTGGAATAGAACTATCCAAGATGGCGGCCATATGAGCGTAGATATACACATTTTGAGTTTCGGCGGCCATATTGGCCGCCATCTTGGATAGTTCTATTCCCACACTATTGCCAATGCGATAGTTCGATTCTTTGACCTTGGGACTATCACAATGGACACTTCATTTGTTATTCTAGCTTATCTATGAGCGTAGATAGTACACATTTGAGTTTCGGCGGCCATATTGGCCGCCATCTTGGATAGTTCTATTCCCACACTATTGCCAATGCGATAGTTCGATTCCTTGACCTTAAACCTATCATAATGGACACTTCATTTGTCATTCTAGCTTATCTATGAGCGTAGATATACACATTTTGAGTTTCGGCGGCCATATTGGCCGCCATCTTGGATAGTACTATTCCCACACTCAATTGCCAATGCGATAGTTCGATTTGTTGACCTTGAAACTATTACAATGGATACTTCATTTGTCATTCTAGCTTATCTATGAGCGTAGATATACACATTTTGAGTTTCGGCGGCCATATTGGCCGCCATCTTGGATAGTTCTATTCCCACACTATTGCCATTGCAATAGTTCGATTCTTTGACCTTGAAACTATTACAATGGACACTTCAATTTTCATTCTAGCTTATCTATGAGCGTAGATATACACATTTTGAGTTTCGGCGGCCATATTGGCCGCCATCTTGGATAGTACTATTCCCACACTATTGCCAATGCAATAGTTCGATTCTTTGACCTTGAAACTATTACAATGGACACTTCATTTGTTATTATAGCTTATGTATGAGCTTAAATATACATATTTTTGAGTTTCGGCGGCCATATTGGCCGCCATCTTGGATAGTACTATTCCCACACTATTCGCAATGCGATATTTCGATTCCTTGACCTTTGATATATTAGAATCGACACCTCATTTGTCATTGTAGCTTACCTGTGAGCTGAGATATTACATATTTCTTTGGGGTAGAAAACTACCCCACTTCGGCCTCCGTGTCCAGAAACGGAGCTTCGGCCTCCGAAGGTTAATCCTGCTGCTCGACTGATCACCCGTCTTCCTCGATTATTCCACATCTCTACATTCATGGTTGAAGAACTTCACTGGCTCCCTGTCCTCTATCTGTCCGAATACAATTCAAGGTTATTATTTTAGTCCTTAAGTCTCATTTTGGTCTTGCGCCAAAGTACCTTTGCGATCTTATGCTTGGCCCCCTCTCCGCCACTTCTCTGCGTCCTCTTCGATCCTCTGATCGGCTTTACCTTTTTGTTCCCGTGTCAGGACTGCGATGGCTCAATCCAGATCCTTCGCCTGCATAGGTCCTTCTCTGTGGAATGGACTTCCTCCACCGGTCCGCTTAGCCATCGTTTCTGGTAGTCTTCCCTCGTCTTTTTCTAAGCTAAAATTCTGCCATTTTCCTCGGGGTCGCTCGCAATGGGAGCGCTTCTGAAAGACTTTTGCTGTGAGAAGCGCTATATAAATAGCCAAATACAATACAAAAGCTATTTTCTTATTTAAACAACAGAATCAAAGAAGAAACTTATATACATAATATACATTATACACAAATACCGTGCATCGATTCATCTTGATAACAATTAGTGTTTTTTTCCAAACCCTTCCAATTTGTATCTGTTTGTCAGCGCATTCCATTCCGATACCTTACGTTCTGTTAGCCTATAATGAGAATATTATAGATTGTCTTCGAATCGTCATTCTGCGAGTAAAAATTATGTTTGTTCCATAAGTAGAATAATTCCAAGTGATGATCTTTTTCCATATCGCTCACTGATAATAGCCCCAGAACAGAAGTTAGTGAACCTCACAGTTCAATGTTTTGGCTTCGAAATTTATTGACTAATACGGACTGAATCTGAATTAGGGTTAGGTAAGATGCAAATCAGCTGAGAGCAGGACCAGAGAGGCCTAAACTTTCATTACACACGCTGAAGGTAGTTCCCAATAATAATCGACGGTATAAGTAGCGGCAGAAAGATCCAGTCAACTGAAGCTATATCTGTCCGTCCATTCTTCGCTAAAATCTTTGAAACATTAATGTACGAAAGATTAAGTAATTTTCTTGAAAAAACTAACATCATATATCCATCTCAACATGGTTTCCAAGCTGGTCATTCCCCATCTATGCCATTGTTGAGTATCCAGGATAAGATATCTGAAGCAATAGAGAATAATGAATATTCCCTTGGTGTCTTTTTTGACTTGGCCAAGGCTTTTGATACGGTGAACCATAATATTCTGCTTAAAAAACTTAACAACTATGGTATAAGAGGTGTTCAGCTTAAGTGGTTTGCTAGTTACCTTGAGAATCGCTCACAGGTGGTCTACTGCAATGGTGCCTACTCGACGATGCGCACAGTCCGATTTGGTGTTCCGCAGGGATCGAACCTTGGACCTATATTATTCCTCATCTTCATTAATGACCTTCCAAATGCATCACCACTTATGTACTTCGTGCTCTTTGCCGACGACACTAACATCTTTTATTCACACAGCTCACTCGCAAACTTATACCAAATAGTGAATGCTCAACTAATTCACATTGCTAATTGGTTTCGTGCCAATAAATTATCACTGAACCTAGATAAGACCAATTATATTCTTTTCAGGTCCCATAGGAAACTATTGCCTACCACTTCTAATACTCTCTGTATTGATGGTTATCTCATTAATCAAGTAACCTCATCCAAATTTTTAGGAGTAATATTAGACCAACATCTATCTTGGAAAGATCACATAGAAGCTATTTCCTCTAAAATAGCTAAGAATGTAGGAATTCTAAAACGAGCTTCATACCTACTGCCACCCCATGTTCGGTTAACCCTCTATTACACTCTCATCTATCCCTACTTCGCTTATTGCAATATAATATGGGCTTCTACTTATAAATCCAATCTACAAAGGCTGATCATTCTGCAAAAACGAGCTATCCGTTGCGTGGCTGGTGTTCCTTACGGTTCTCATACTAGTCAACTATTTTTAGAATTTAAGTTCTTAAAAATTGAACAAATTAGGAAGGCACAGATTGGTGAATTTATGTATCGTTACGAGCATAATTTGTTACCAGTAATTTATAGACAACTCTTCCTCCGTGCCTCTGAAATTCATTCTTACTCTACAAGAAATTCAAAATTATATCGACAACCTTTTGCTCATACAAACACTCGGTTATTTTCTATCAGATTTGCAGGGGCCAACGTTTGGAATAGTATTCCGTTATCTATTCGTCAACTACCTGGTCTGCGTATTTTTAAGAAAAGACTACGCCTTTACCTCATTCAGCAAATTACTTGAATTCTTATTTTCTTTTTTATTGGGTGTGTTAGTTAAGTGTTAGTTAAGTTATGTTTGTAATTTTGTTTAATTATTTAGCCATTTTCTGGTCATCAAAGTCTTCGTGTAATAACAAGAACCGGCTGTCATGCATTTATTTTTGTTATTCTCAATTATTAGGTGGCCCTATTAGCGGGATTCTTCATCCCTTCTGGGTCTCCTCCTTGGTATCCACAACTGATGTAATTTACTGTGTTTTTTGTGTGCTATAATTGTACTTTGCTGGATCAGGAAATAAACTGATTTGATTTGATTTGATTTGAGTTGCATTTTTCTTGTAGTGAAAGAGCAGCATCTAGCGTCTTGAGTAAACATAGGGCCTGCCTTTCACCCTATTTATTTATCTATTCTATTTTACAGGCAGAGGTCCAGAGTGTTCAAGCATTTCGAGCGATTCAACTTCTTCCATTGTGTCGTGCAGCGTCACTTTCGCTGACAGCGTTCTTCATCCCATGTATCCGATTATAACCTGGAAACGAAATGGAGTGTTCTTGGCATCGGATACGCTTCGAATGGAGAGGATTGATCCGTATGTGTTCTATGCACAATCGAACATTACAAGCGACAGTGGTGTCCCTGAGAACTATGAATGTGAACTGACTTTTGCTGAACCAACTGATATCGCGTATCCATGGATCGCAACAAATGCGCCGGAGTTCAAAGAATCTTGTTCGACAACAGGATAGCTTTCGTAATGGAGCCGACAAACGAGAGAAGAAACAATTGAATTTAACACATTAGCGCCCAATGATCCCATTTGGGAACACGCGGATGAATTTAAGTATAAAATAAATGTATCGTGTTATTTAGTTACTGTGGGCAGCTTTTGACTGTTAAATAGTCCATTAACGATATTTTAGCCTAATCTTGAGTTTGGAAAAATTTCTAGTGGGCGGCAGCCATCTTTAAAGTTTCGGATTTTTTCAAAATTCGGCTGCTTCCAGTTTCTCGTCTGCATATAAGATAAGAGAATTTAGATTTTAAAAGTGTTTATGTGATTTAAGTGAGACATTAAGTAGCTACTGTTATGCCAAATGTGCATTTAAAAATCAAACAGTTAAACCCCACATTATAATTAGCTAATATCCTTCAGAGTGATTAATATAATTATCACAGAATGATTTGATTATAATGACTATTACCAAGAATACTATGAATATGAGACTATCCACTATTGGTTGGTGAGATAAGGTTTAAAACATGAATGATGAGATATGATTCTTCATGTTCAATGTAAATATCATCATTATTATTATTATTAAGACAGTGTGATTAAGAAGAGAAACAGACGTCCCTTGAGGTTGGAGCTTCACTAAAACATTTATTTAAATTATTTGATGCCATGCATTATCAAAATGAAGGCTGCAGAGTGATTCTTTTTTGCCTTCATAAAGCCCTTCAGCGTTTGAACAGTTCAAGCCATGTTAATGTTCTCGCGTTCATATGCTATTTTTATATTTATGAACCACCAGCAGTGACCAACACTTTCACCGGTTATTAAGCATGGCTAAATATTAAGAACAAGATCTTCTAACTATGAACATTTTCATCTGTATCAAAGCATCAGAGCCAGAAGTTTAATTTTACAGATCCAGTTCGAAAGCAATTTGTTTGGCGCCATGAAAATAATAATGTGAAAACCAATATCGCCTCCAATACGATTAAGAAAAGCAAAAAATAAAAGGAAAATGAGACCTTTGTGCTTTGCAATGGATTCGATATTTCACTTTAAGTGCTTGTCATTATATTTACTCTGAATGATACGTGTATCATGCTGATTGCGTAATAAATATGAGAGTCCGATGTTCAGAGCAAGAGCATGCCTTGACTAAAATCTCCTTAATGGAATATAGAAAGCTTTTAATATTTCTGAATCATACTGAATAACGTCATGGCAAATGTATGGTTTACGATTTTCAGTGAATCTCCGCTGTTGGGTATAAACTCATAAATTTTACAATCTTAGCTCTTGAAGCAATTTTGGATGAATAGGCCTAAATAAGAGTTCAGTCAGGTTAGAGCCTGAGGCTATTGTGATAATATCCAAACTGTGGATGTTATTGTTTCCGATGTATTTATAGCCATGTTTTGCCAATTTAGGACTTCACTAACGGCTAGAAGGGTATCTACTTAAATCAATCTTTGTTAGACTATCGTATTTATTGATATGCAAATTTAGCGCAATTTCTAAGCGACACACAGGCAGAGAGACCTATGCTTTCCCAAACGAAGTCAGCTGTCTCAAATTTGGTGTTATTCCATCGGAACAATGAGGGGCACGTCTGCACTACTGCACCCGATTTTACCAGTGGAGGTTGGCGGCAAAATCTGGCTTATGATAACAATCTTAACTAGTTAATTAAAAGGGTATTTCTAAGCATTTAATAGTGAGGCCCAGTTTTTGAACTAGTATAAATTACAGTCTAATGTTTATAATTACCTCTGAGCCTGTTCATGAAGCCTTCGAGGCGGGTTTTGTCCTTTACACTCGCTAGGCCCAACCATGCAAGAGAGGAATACATCGTGCGAGAAATGATAGTAGTGATTGTTTGGAGATGTTTCATGGAGGTCCCATGTGTCTTCAGGGTTCTTATAGCATATAGTGAGGCAGAACCAGAACAGAGGATTTGTTGATGTGGTCTGTTATTGTTAATTTTTCGCCTCTAAGAACTCACAGGGTCTTGATGGATGTTGTACGAGATACACCAGAAATGGATAATTATATTGGGAGGGAGAGCGCTTGTTGCGTCTGACAGTACTTAGCTATTTCAACGTTCGTAGGTACAGCTTCACTGTTTTCAGCAGAGTCGTATTGACAAGACCAAGCGACTACATATAAATAATAAGGTCATTTAGTTCGATGCAAGATTTAGTAATGACAACCATCAAAATCGGTTATTGAAAAAAGATTTTATATATCATAATCGTAATCGTAATCTCCAAACTGCAAAAGCGCCACTCGAAAGCAAAGTCAAGGGTACCAGCTTATTCACGAGTGCTGCATCTGTTACCTTCCCTGTAATGACCGACCGTCGGGCAACCACTCAGTCTTCCATTCTTGCTGAAACGAACTTAAATGATACTTAGACCTCTGATCTGTTGCTTTCAAATGCTGCCACTTTTAGCATAATCATATTTAGGCCTATAAAATATTGCTGCATATATTTTTAAAGACCTTCAAGTTTGACGTTCGTACCAGATGAGCCCCATATAAATCACAATAGAATTAATTAAATTCGTGAGTGGAGTTCCGATCAATCAATCTCTCGGTCGTTCAAATGACGTTGTTGTCTTATATAAAAGTGCATGCAACGAGGCACAGACATCTTTCAAAAGCAGACTTTGATATGCTGCAGAATCGACACAGACGTACGATGGCAACTAAGCAGCTGAAGTTCCTGCTGATGTGTCTTTTCATTCTGGTTACACAAACAACAAAAGGTGAGTCATCAACGTTGTATTCCCTAGTTTCAATCAAGAATCATAATCAATCGAAGAAGAATCCAGGTTTTAAACTCATAGATCGCAGAATCCACAATCCAGGCTTCGGTTGATATGCATTGTTTAAATAGAGATAAGTTTGACATCGAGAATATACTGATTGTAGTTTCTAAATTTAAATAATTCACCTATTTACAGTCAGCCTATTGTGTGGTATTTGCAATCTCGTAGAAAAAACGTTTGAATATTTCCAGACTTGGAGTGTCTCGAGACACTCTCTCGGTCTCGAGATCGTCTCGTTGTAGGTTTTTCGATGTCTCGGTCTCGTTTTCGATCTCGGACACCACTGTCTCGGTCTCGGTCTCGAGGTGATTTCTTGACTTTTTGGAAACTGTCTGGAAGCGAAAGTCTTGTTCTGTTCTAGAAGCGGTCTCCATAGTTCTCGCGCAAACTGTCTTTAGTTCTGAACTTCTGACAGCATCGTGCTTAAAAATTGTCCCGTGCAGAACGGATAACTAATTAACCGGGAGTGCACTAGAAACTTAAAGTGCATTACATGCTTGTATTTAGGACATGAGTTCTGTTATTTTTCTGTGTTTCTGTGTACTATTTGATCATTGTTACTGTACGTCTTACGAAATTAAGCATTTCCAACCGGGAGTGCAAAACAAACTGGAAGCTTAGAAAAGCGATATTTCTGGTATTAACATATATTGAAAAGAGCAGTTTGTACGTTATTATTTTATTTCAAATTTCTAATTTATGTTACTGTAAATATCTTAAATTGCCTCATAAAGAACCTGAGATAGTGAAATTTGCATTCACGCAATTTGAAATCAACGAAAAACAAAATGAATGGCATGGCGTTTGCGCTGGTGTAAAGCCAGCATCAGCGAAACGCTTGGAAAAACCATTTAGTTTCTCAAGGTGAGTGATGTGACTTATGTCGCTAATGTATGGAATGTTGTTGGTTTAAATTTTAGAATCATTTAGATGATTTCAGAATGGCTGAAACATTTAATTTCTTTATAGTTTATACTATTCAGGTGATCGGCTGATTTCAATGACTTGTCCCTGGATTATAGACTTCTAACGTGTAGACTTCTGTTCCTTGCGAATGATCAATGGCAAACGACTCATTGAAAGGAAAGACGATTTCGCCGTTAATTGTGAGTCTATTGAAGTCTGAAGATCCAGAGAAAGCGGATGCAATGATAAACCAATTCAGAAAGGTGTCGTTGCTGTCACAGGCCATTGTAGTATTAGGCGCTCCTTCGTGTACGACGCGATTCAGCGGAGCCAAAGTAATAACTCCATTTGCACCTTCGAAATAAAAGATGCGTTAGAAACATTCAGACTTGTA
Organism: Aporrectodea caliginosa; assembly: GCA_020284085.1. Taxonomy (NCBI): domain Eukaryota; kingdom Metazoa; phylum Annelida; class Clitellata; order Crassiclitellata; family Lumbricidae; genus Aporrectodea; species Aporrectodea caliginosa. The sequence continues at coordinate 268,661 of JACEVL010000353.1, forward strand.
CATACGAGACATCAAACTTCGATACCGAGACCGACATTGAGGCCCGAGGACTGAGACTGAGACATTGGTTCGAGACAGTTCAAGGCAAAGTTCAAAACGAGTGAAATGCACATTGACCCATTACGAAACAAGGCACCTCTCAACTTTTCAGTCTAATACCAGGGACAAGTCATTGAAATCAGCCGATCACCTGAATAGTATAAACTATAAAGAAATTAAATGTTTCAGCCATTCTGAAATCTTTAAATGATTCTAAAATTTAAATATTGTATAGAACATATCATATATATGTGACTTATGTCGCTGATATTATCAGCGACATAAGTCACATCACTGACCTTGAGAAACTATATGGATTTTCCAAGCGTTTCGCTTTACCACCAGCTTAAACGGCATGCCATTCATTTTGTTTCTAATCGATTTCAAATTGCGTGAATGCAAATTTCACTATTTCAGGTTCTTTATGAGACAGTTTAAGATATTTGCAGTGACAAAAATGAGAGAAGAATTGAAATAAAGTAATAAAGCACAAACTGCTTTTTTCAATATCTGATTATACCAGAAATATCGCTTTTCTAAACTTCCAGTTTGTTTTGCACTCCCATTTAACTGATTATCCGTTCTGCACGGGACAATTTTAAAGCGCGATACTGTCGGAAGTTAGAACAAAAGACAGTTTGCGCGAGGAATATGAAGACCACATCTTCAAGAGAACAAGACTTTTGCTTCGAGACAGTTTCCAAACGTCGAAAGAAATTACCTCGAGACCGAGATCGAGACAGTGAGGTATGAGACCGAGATCCGATACATCAAAAAACCTATCTCGAGACGTGTCGAGACTGAGACAGTGTCTCGAGACAATCCATGTCTGGAAATATTCAAGCGTTATTTCTACCAGATTGCAGATACCAAACAATAGGCTGACAGTGAGTAGTGAGCTAGGTGACTATTGTCCTTTCGGGGTTCCCTTTTGTGGCTAGTGATGAAAATAATCATGCTACTACTGTGTTGTGATGCTAATAATGGCAAATAATCATGTTACATTTGTTTCACTTTAATGGCTTCAATAAAAGAATTGAATTGAATTGAAAAGGTGAAGATTTAAATTTAGGAAACTACAAACAGTATATTCTCGATGTCTAATATCAAACTTTCCTCTATTTCAACAATACATTTCAACCGAAGCCTGGATTCTGGTTTCTGGTTTCTATGAGTTTTCAAACTGGATTCTTCTTCGATCGATTATGATTCTTGATTGCAACTAAAGAGTATTACTTCGATGACTCACCTTTTGTTGTTTGTGTAACCAGAATGAAAACGAATATCAGAAGGACCTTGATCTGCGTAGTTGCCATCGTCTGTCTGTGTCGATTCTGCAGCAGATCAAAGTCTGCTTTTGAAAGATGTCTATACCTCGTTGCATCGACTTTTATATAAGACGAAAACGACGTTATTTGAATGACAGAGAGATTGATTGATCGGAACTCCGCTCACGAAATTAATTAATTCTATTGTTATTTATATGGGGTTCATCGGGTACCAGCGACGAACTTGAAGGTCTTTAAAAATATATGCAGCAATATTTTATAGGCCTATCAGGACAAATATATCATTATGCTAAATTGGCCGAATTTTAAAGCAACAGCTTAGAGGTCTAGGATCATTAAGTTCGTTGAAGACTAAAGATGACCATAGAAATTAGACAAAATAATAATTAAGACACTTTTTAACTCTCAGCTTATTCAGGTAAAGATTATCGATTCGGCAAGAATGGAAGACTGAGTGGGTGCCAGGCGGTCGGTCATTACAGGAAAGGTAACAGATGCAACGTTCGTGAATAAGCTGGTGCCCTTCGCAGGGCTTTCGAGTGGCGCTTTTGAAGTTTGGAGATTTCGATTACGATTACGATTACGATATATATATTATATATTTCTCGGTTGTAGGCCCCTCCGTCTGGAATGACCCTACCATCGGAGCTGCGTTTGCTGCCTTTGACCAATCAAACTGGTTTTATAAATCACTCAAGTCTTTTTTCTTTTGCCGTGGCTGAGCTGGGAGCGCCTCTGAGTACATTTCTTGAAGGGTGCTATATAAATCTCCAGAATGAATGTATGAATGAACATTACCGATGGAATCACCAAATTTCAGACAGTCGACTTCGTTTGGCAAAGCACAGGTCTCTCTACCTGTGTGTCGCTTAGAAATTGCGTTAAATTTGCATATCAATAAAAACAATAGTCTAAAATTTCTTCATTTAACTTGATACCCTTCTACTATCCGCTAGTGAAGTCCTAAATTGGCAACAACATGGCTATAAATACATCGGAAACAATAACATCCACAGTTTGGATATTATCACAGTAGCCTTAGGCTCTACCTGGCTGAATTCTTATTTATTCATCCAAAATTGCTTCAAGAGCTAAGATTGTAAAATTTATGAGTTTATACCCAACAGCCGAGATTTACTGAAAATCGAAAACCATACATTTGCCATTACGTTATTCAGTATGATTTAGAAATATAAAGAGTTCTCTAAATATTCCATTAGGCCTAAGGACATATTAATAATCAAGGCATGCCCTTGCTCTGTATACCGGACTGTGGTATTTATTACGCAATCAGCATGCACGTATCATTCAGAATAACTATAATGACAAGCACTTGAAATGAACTATCGAATCCACAGCAAAGCACAAAAGACAGAGTTTCCAGGTCTCATTTTCTTTTATTCCAGTTCCAAATAACCACTTATTTTTTGCTTTTCGTAATCGCATTGGAGGCGATATTGGTTTTCACATTATTATTTTCATGGCGCCAAACAAATTGTTTTCGAACTGGATCTGTAAAGTTGAACTTCTGGCTCTGGTGCATTGATACTGGTGGAAATGTTCATAGTTAGAAAATCTTGTTCTTAATATTTAGCCATGCTTAATAACCGGTGAGAGTGCTGGACTGATGGTGGTTCATAAAAATAAAAATAGCATATGAACGCGAGCACATTAACATGGCTTGAACTGTTCAAATGATGAAGGGTTTTATGAAGGCAAAAAAGAATCACTCCTGCAGTCTTCATTTTGATAATGCATGGCATCAAATAATTTAATAAGATATTCCTTCCTAATTTCAGGTTCAATTGGCCCATGTATGGCGCCTTTCAAGAACATCGCCCTTTACGAGGGATACTTGAATACACTCGTATATTATCGAGCAAGGCCTAAAGGTGTTAAGTGCAACGACGGACGAGTTAAGCGCAGTTACTTTATGACGACACCGTTGATCCTAATTATGAGGCAGACTATGCATTTGTCCGTCAGGTCTAACAGTTAAAAATGCAACTACAACGGCTGAACCACCTGGACATTCGCTATCAACGGCTGGGTTGTACACCGTATAGTATAAAATAGTAGAATGTGGTGGGAACCGATTCAGCCTCAAGATTCGTGTCGGTCGCAAGTATTTCGAATGCTTAATAATGCTTATGGCTAATCTTTTGCAATTTTGTGACTTCATTTCGCTGGTGGTTTTTCAGGTCTTTACGAAATTCTATAACTTAACTTTCTAGGGTTCTGTACAGATCTGCAGATTATGATTTGAGCTGCATCCCTTTTAATGGCTCTGTGCACAGTCATTGTTCCTTTAATATATCAGACTCTGCTTTCAGACAATATTAAGCATTAAAATCAGAATAATAAATGCTGCCGTGTTATGCCTGCTATTAGTCATAAGATTTGCAAACAATAAATCAATCAATTTCGTTTATTCACAACACAGGTCGCAACTTGTTAGGCCTACAGGTAACAGATAGGAAAAATTGTCTAAGCTCTGACAGTTAGTTAGTTATTAAATGGTTTGAGATAGCAAATATTATCTCTGCTCTAACTAAGCAGCGGCGCTTTGATAGGTAAAGTTCCCCAGAATGTTCATGCAGTTCTAGTTCACCAAACCCTGTTCAAATATCGTGTAGCATCTTTTATGCTGATGGCACAATTATACATACGATCTATGACCAACATGACTTGGACTAGCGGTGGAGTCGTTACACTACGTACGCTCCTCCAAGTTCAAGGATTGATAACAATGTGTTCAAATCTACATCCACAATTACAGTGAACAACAGCGTTCCCGCAAACTATACATGCATAGTTACTTCTAATGCAAAAAACTGATCCTGTGTTTGAATTCATCGCAACGAATGCACCGGAGTTCAGCGCATCTTGCTCTGGGGAAGGTCAGTTTTTCGCTTTGTTGCAGAGGTTAACAGCAATCACACTTTCAGGAATCAAATATATAATTTTTTGCAGTGGTGATCGTTAGGACTATATATATATCGACGAAAAATCACGAATTCACAAAATTCGCGGAAACCGTGAATTTTGACATTTTTCTTGAATTTTAGCACTTGCCGTGATTTTCCGTGATTTTTTTACATATGCTGCACTTTTGTGTCGAGATCCATAAAATTCTCTTGTTAAGCATAACAAAATTGGACCTAAACGGACGCTTTGATCATGCATAATCCATTGGCCAAGAACGAAGGCATTTTAGTCAACTGCCATATGACGCAAATGTAAATTAAACCCTACATTGTGACTTCATTCATTCATTCATTCATTCAATTCATTACTTGAATTTGTATAGCGCCTCTTCAAGGGAACTACTCAGATTCGTTCCCAACCCCAGCCGTGATATCGTTAATTTTTATACGCAGCAATATTTTATTCCATGGCCAATTTATATTGGTAGAAGGAACATTTTGTTGAAGCAGAAAATTACCACAGATATTAAACAGATGGACAATTTTTAACCACTCAACTTATTCAGATAGAGATTATCGATTCGGCAAGAATGGGTACCAGGTTGTCGGCCAACACAACAAGGAAACCGATCTAAATTATATTTTTTATAACTGATGCTGATGGTTGTCATTACTAAATGAAACAAGCTGCGGCCATGTCAACTTGTGTCAGAATAAACGAATATTATTATTATTATTATTAAATCATATATCGAACAAAAAGATCTTTTAAGTAGTCGCTTGGTCTTGTCAATGCGACTCTCCTATGTACACAGTGTAGTGGGTGTTGAAGTCATAAAACCAGAACAATCCACATTCATGGTCAGAACAATGTGTTTTTTTAAATATTAAATTTGAATATTTCCAATTCTTCAAACCTACTGAAATGTTACAGTTCAATCTGACTAACTGTTTTACTATCACATGTGTTGTCAAATTACAATATTATTATTATTATAATATTTGATTTATCGTGAAATAAAATACATTCGCACGGGAATGTATGCTCAACTCATTCGTTTCCACAATTAGTGAATTTTTATCGGTATCAGGCAAAGTGACACAGTCCGTGAGCACCGTCTTCCCGTTGGAATTGGAAGCTGAAATGTTGTCTAAGTAATACTATTGATAGGTCTAACAAACTGAGAGGGTGCCCTGGTTTCTAGTTTGCACTTGTTTTTTTTACCATGCATCTGTGAACCACCCTAAGGTACAGTCAAGCTGAATCTACTAACGCCGCTACCACAAGACCAAGCCAGATCTTAGGAACTCTAGTTTTGAGATCTTATTTAGTAATGAAAACCAGAGGTGTAGTTTGTAAAATGTTATATTTCAAACACTAATTGTCGATCTACCATTTTCAGCAGTATATGCATTATGCAGGTTAGGGTGATTCCCGTCACCATGGGGAAAAAATTATGTTTTCCTGATTGACCGACATAGTAGATAATTTTGTTCCTTTGGTCTTTCTGAACAATACAGCAAAATCTTACTGTAATCTATGAATGTTTACTGGTTGCTCAATGCCCTGGAATCTCAGATAGGGGTCTATATGAAGAAAGCAATGCAATTGCCATTTACGAGACACTGGAATGCAAAAATCCTAATTAGATTGGGCATCATTCCTGTAGATAAGAATTATGTACATAGTCATAAGCCATACATAAACAATTGATTCTTACTTTGTTATATATTATTATGAAGCCTTTTGAATTTTAATATTTATTCTGAGCTGTGACGTCGTTGTTAAAAAGTAGCAATAATTTCACATTTTTATATGAAAAGGTACACATGCATAGTTTTTATCTGTATAGACATTGTTTTAGACAGTGTGAGTAAGATAATTAAAGGCACTTTATTCTGAAATTGAAGTTGTTTAAATTTTCATTGCATAAAATGCCATTTTTGTACATTTTTTTGAAGTATAAGTAATAGGGTGCTCCAGAATGTAATGGATTTTTAAAAAGTTCCAAAAAGTACTGCTCCCCGGCGATTTTCCCATTCCATTTATCACTTTGTACAACTGTACCAAGTTTCAGACCAATTAAAAAAGGCTAAGCCTTGCCCCCGGCACAAAATGTTAGAATTTGTGAAAAATATGCAAATTTGCTTAAAATCGGCAATATCATGGAGGAAAATGTAATTATTTTCATGATGATTAACTTCTTTCGTGAACTTTTGTGTGCAGAGGTGTAGTATTGGTACCTGTACTTGTACTCAAGTGCAATTTGAGTACAGTCTTTAAGTACTTGAACTTGTACTGGAGACCTAAGTACTTGTAATCGTACTTGAGACCTACAGTAAGTAGGCTACTTGGACACAAATGAAATTTCTACAGGCACTCGGGGATACTTTACCAGTAGGCTAGGCTTTGTCTTTCCTTTAAGTCATTAATTCTTACATTCTGGACATTTTGGCAGTTCTGTATGGACCGCATCTTGTTCAGAATTTCTTCCGGTTGTCTTGTTAAAATAGCGGCACGGACGGTGATAATACTAACAAAAAATACTAATATTCCTAGAGCGGTTAAGTTTGGTTATGATAATTTCACTTTCAAGGGAAATGCTACTTCTGCTAAGTGCAAGTTTTATAGTGAGAAAACAACTGGCACAACATCAAACTTTGGTAAACACTTGCAAAGACTCCATACGGAGAGGTGAGCAGTGACTAACAAATCATTTGAACTCTATCGAGTAATATAAATGTAAGTCGTCGAACATTCTCAGCCCCATACGAAAGCCGCGAGAGGGAAACCAGCTTATTCACCCAAATAATGCATTTAATGAATTGTATTATAGGACTTCTAGCAATAAACCACTGAACCCATGGTTTATACGTGGAATTCATGTGTGAATGGGGCTCATTTGTGAAAATTGTGAGTTTTCTATGTTCCTCTGTGTTCTATGTTCCTCTCGAAAAAGTCTTCCGCTGCGTGTGCGAGATGGTGCATATGGCTCTGTTAAGGAAACATTGTCATCTGTATCAAAACGCGCTTAGTTAGGCCACTTAGGTAGTCATTTGCGAATCACTTTTCTGTTTTACGTAAAACGCTAATTAAGGAATTTTTCTTCGTGTTGCTCCAATAGTCAAAGACTGCCTATAACTAGTATGTTCTTATTTAATGTGTGCCGATATGATTATGTCTTATGTGAATGAGACAGATGCTTTGTTGGGGACTGCATCAAGTTTCTTTGGCAGTGGTGGAGCAGGTGCTACACAAACGTCTCATTTTGGCACGATAATCACAGATACGGTTGCAGCAACCGAAACTGTAGACCTCATGCATCAAAAAGTCTAAGCTAATTGTTCACTACTTTACACGATCTTCTGTGAAACCGAGCACCTTATCATCACAAGTGGCAACCTGGCTGAATATCAGAGGCCATGATGACGTTGATGAAATTGATCGTTTGGACGCTTGGAATGCAGCAAAACTGTTCTTGACAATAGCGTTTAGAGTTTTGAGTGTGCCTGCATCTAGCGCTTCGGTTGAAAGTGTGTTTAGTTTAATATTAAAACAGTGTCGATCGAATCTGAGTGACAAGATGCTCACATCCATTATATTTCTCAAAAAGCAATATTATAAATGAGTGCGTGTGGCAATACACCATTGCTTTGTCAAGGAAGTAAATCTTTGTTCTTGCAGTAGCCATGTGTACTTTTACTTGTACTCGATACCTTAGTACTTGTGCTCGTACTTGATACTTAAGTATTTGTACAGGTACTTAAGACCTCAGTACTTGTATTTGTATTTGCAACCTTTCATGTTCTGGCCAATAAATATGAAACATATTAGTTTTTCATATATACTTAAATACCGGTAATTTGTGTTTTCAACCAAAAAATGCGATTATTGTTAAAACTTCATCGTGCTGGGGGCAAGGCTTAGCCTTAATGTAAAAGCCTAAAATTTGGATTTTTAGACTCATCTCGATGAGACGCATGGTTTAAAATGCCCGGGGAGCAATGAATTTTCAACTTTTATTTTTTGGAGAAGTATAAGTAACAAGATAATGAAAACTGGCTTTCAGTAGTTTATTTGTTTATGCTTCATTCTTACAGGCCTAACTGCAACAGAATATAAATAATGGCTTTATTTACTGCATTACAGCTAGCAGTGTAAAATGGAAGAAAACATTTGCACTTCTGTGACAAGGTTGAAGACAGAAATCTGATTAATAATTAACCAGATTTCTCAATTATTGGGAAATCAGAAGCAACCCTTCCTATTAATGTGTTGCCTACAGGAGGCTACACACTATAGACCTTTTTCCTTTTTTATAATCACAAGGTTTTGAAGAAGACTGTGTCAGAGAGTTTGAATGCCATGACTATGAAGTTAATCTGAATTTTGGTCAAGGCTAGAATTCTTACAGCATTTCAGTCGAATATAGTGTAAAAGCGAGTGGTCTAATGGAGGAGTTTAATTTGATAAAGAAAAGCAAAAACAAGGACTTTGAGTCACAGAAAAGCGAGAAGCATATGTTGAAAAGTGCATTTCATTTTTTATATTGCCAATCAGCAAACTGAGCATGTTCTTAAAATTGATGAGTATACGCGATTTTTGCCAGATATGTGAGAAAGATGAGCATTTCTGATGTCGACAAGGGTCTTAGTAAGAAGGATGCAAGAGTTGCAGAACACAAGATGAGACTTGAAGCCAGGTAGAAACATGAAATGCTACGAAAATCAGTCGAAGCCTGTGGTTCAAGTAACCGGGCAACTAAAGATTGCAAGAGCAGCAAACTGAATGTTGACGCCAACGATGGAAACATGAATTTGGCTATGAAGTCAAGATCCCTTTGTAGGGCGAAAACAGTTGAATACCCCTGCTGAAGGTTTACAAGAAGATACAGCAGACACGATACCTTGCATTGTTCAAAGAAGAATCTGCATTGGATCACATAAACTTGTCCCTATCTTGGTAGCTGCCATCTCTTAAGCAAACTGTTAAAATGAGGACGAAGGCCCGTTGTAATTTTCAACTGTTCAATGCAAGCAATTACTTGACATCACGACTAGATATATTCCAAGAGACAATTACAAGGAAGTGATGAAATTGTGTAATTTTAGGAGAGATGTGACGTGATGCATCGTTTCAAACAACCACGTGCATTTGGCCACATGGATAACAAAGGTCATCTATTGCTCGGAGACCAATCTTTTTAGAGATCAATCTCAATTGACAGCCTCTGAGAGAAGAAATGTCACTGCATTCTGTTTATTTGCAAATCATAATTTTTATAAATGTGAGAGCATGGATAGCTGGTCAGGTGGCATCTGAGACGTCAGTTGACGACTTGCAGTTGAACAAGCAGATCAAGCAGTGGAGGATTGCTAATGAATAATTCTACAATAAAAGAATAGAATTGTAGAATTTTTTTAGTCAATAATATGTTGTGAATGAATATCTGTTTTTTATGGCTACTGTGAGTTACTAATCAATCTAAATGATTCTTGCTATTCAACTTTATTATGTTTGATTATAACATATGGCTATCGCCTTAATTTGTAACCTGAATATGACTGTATGGAAACCTTTAGGCTCATTGAGCAACCTCTAAAATGCATGTGATCTTGAAAATGTTTATACAGAATTTATTCTGTACACAAAAGGAACAAAATTAGCAACTATGCTCATTAACTTTCCCAAAAAATTTATTTTGAATCACCCTAATGCAGGTGTTGGTATTATTAACGTATTAAGTAAGAAGCGACTCAGCAATTCATTAATCATTAGTTTCTTCTCACAGGTTGCATGACATGACAAAGAGAGATGGTGGTGCAACAGTATAAGCGGTCAGCGTATAGTTAAGGATGTTCTACTGGCGTAAAAGACCAGGTTATTCTAGAAATAGAGCTACTCTTGACAGTTGACACTTACAAAACAGACAACCCCATTCCTCAACAAAGCTTGTGACAAGCCAATTTGTTTACATAATTTTTAGAAACGTGAATCACTAGGATGGTTTACGGTGATAATATCCTGGATTCCTGGGTGCTACCATTCGTTACGACCTACGAGCCGACCTACGAGCCACCTCACATGTCGATGCGATCCTGGATGTCTGCTCAACTCTCTCTACGCTTTACAAGTTGTCCGCTCGCACGGAATGGCGCCGGAAGCGCTAAGCATATTGGCAGAGGCCACAACAACCTCCCGTCTTGTGTACGCTGCGCCTTCTAAGTACTGCATAGAACCATAAAGTTCTATGTCTGCCTTTTTAAATCAGCCCAATGCAATATCCGTTATCAGGATGACATGGTTATGTCCTGATTGTCAAGCTCAACTGTACACTAAGGTGTTCCAGAAAATAAAAAGTTTAAAATTCATTGCTCCCGGGAATTTTCCTGTGCGTATCATAGAGATTAGTCTAAAAATCTATATTTGAAACTTTTACATTAAGATTAAGCCTTACCACCAGCACGATGACGTTTTAACAAAAATAATCGCTATTTTTCGGTTGAAAACACAAATTGCGGGTCTTTAAGTAGCCTATATAATTATTATCAATCAGGCCTCGTCCCAAGTTACACAAATACACAGTCATCAGTGCTTGTGTTGCTTATCGTGTCTTCAACAGTGGTTGATTTGATTTTTAATTTATTTTGTCACGATATATCACCCATTTTTATTCCGCTAGGTTTTTATGTCAATGTTTCCTACTCTACTTTCAAACATGAACACTAATGACGGGGTTTCCAATTTACTGGCATACACCAGTTAGAATATTTTCCAATTTTCGATCTACGTAAAATCTAAAATATCATTGCCTCTGCCTAAGAATGTCAAAATTAATATCGCCTTATGACCTGTTACTGTGATAAATGTGACAAGAAATCATTTAGAAATGCTGAAACACATCTAAAAATTCAATTGTTTCTTCTCTCGTTTTTCGGCTCCATTATGAAAGCTATCCTGTTATAGAACAAGATTCTTGGAACTCCGGCGCATTTGTTGCAATCCATGGATACGCGATATCAGTTGGTTCTGCAAAAGTCAGTTCACAAGTGTAGTTCTCAGGGACACCACTGTCGCTTCTAATCGTTGATGTTGCAAAATACACGTAGAAATCAATCCTCTCCATCTGAAGTGTATAAGATGCCAAGAACACTCCATTTCGTTTCCATGTTATAATCGGACGAATGGGATGAAGAACGCCGTCAGCGAAAGTGACGTTGCACGACACACTGGAAGAAGCTGAATCTATCGGAATGCTTGAACACTCTGGACCTCTGCCTGTAAAATAGAAAGTTAAATAAAATATGGTGAAAGGTAGGTCCTATGTTTACTCAAGACGCTAGATGCTGCTCTTTCACCACAACGAAAAGGCAATTGCCCTCAGTTGACTTGATCTTTCTGCCACTACTTATACCGTCGATTATCATTACTCCTTCAGCGTCTGTAATGAAGGTTTGGCCTCTCTGTCAGCTGGTCTGCATCTTACCTAACCCTAATTCACACTCAGTCCGTATTAATCAATAAACTTCGAAGCCAACACCTTGATCTGTGAGGTTCACTAACTTCTGTGCTGGGGCTAATATCAGTGAGCGATTTGGAAAAGATCATCACTTGGAATTATTCTACTTATGGAACAAGCATATTACTCGCAGAATGACGATTCGAAGACAATATATGATGTTCTCATATATATAATATATATAATATATATATATAGGCTAACAGGATGCAAGGTATCGGAATGGAATGCTCTGACAAACAGATAACAATAATTGGAAGGGTTTGGAAAAAACACTAATAGCTATCAAGATGAATCGATGCACGGTGTTTTTGACATGTATATTAGGGTGGATTGAAAAATGCGAAAATTAGAATTCCGAAATTTAATAGCAACCAAAAGTTGCCTAATGGCATAGGCTCAAAAAATGTCGAAAAAGTTTTTAAAAATTTTAATGTCTTGAGGCTCCCCAAGAGGGCCAAAGTTACGAAAAATAGCGTTTTTTCGAGAAAATCGCAGGTTTTCTTTTAAAATATTTTCATTGAAAACTAATTAACTGTCATTCAATATACCACTTTTAAAACTGAATGAAATGATGTAGTAATTTCCAGAATATTCGCGTATTTATAGAAGTTATTAACGTTTTACCATTTCCCATGTTCGCGACATGTCGCTAAGTCTGAAAACGGTTAAACACTAATAACATTTTTACCCTTCGAGATATTTCAACCGATAGTATGTCATTCGATTCAGCCCTGAACCGCCGTTCCAACGGTACATTGTGATGCGGGATTATTTAACAGGACACATTTGTTTTAATTTTTTTTACAGTTTTAGTATAGTTTTGTTTGAAATCTTTCATTGATTCTGTTGTCATTAGCTGTAGCCTGTATGAACACTTTGTCCGATGAATTGAGCACTAGGAACATTCCATTTTGTTCATGAATAATCGCGAAATGTCGAAGCATAAAAGCTACAATGCCTACTCGTTCTAAAACATAGTTTTCGATGTTCGAACGCAGTCAGGAAGTACGGCAGACTGTTCTACCCCATATGAGAAATGTATCTCTCTTCAACTGGTCCACTATAGCTTGGCCTTCACTCTCTAATGCCTTCTCTTCAGCGTGGATTTAGGAAATTCCACTCGACGGAATCTCTTATGGTGAGTTTTCTATCAGATATCTTTCATTATGTGGGCCGTAGCCACATCATTCTACTCTCCCTCTATGACATCAGTTCCGCTTTTGACACTGTTGATCACACCATCCTTTAAGATCTGCTGTCTAGGTCGTTTGGGATTGTTAACTCTGCTAGTCTGCTCTTCTTTGGTTCCATTCATGCCTTACCTTCATGGCCCTGCCGTCACAGCCGCTGCTCTGGTTGAACGTATTCTAGAGGCCTCAACTGTTCTTGATTGATGGTTGTCCGTTAACCTTTTTCTAAACCAAGACAACACCCAGTGTACATTTGGCTCGGTAGCCATGCCCAGCTTGCCAGGATTGACTCCGAGTCCCTTCGCCTTACGTTTCCCAATGCGCACTTTTCTTCATCTTTGCATGATCTTTGATTCATTCTGGATCCTGTCCTCTCTCTGTCTGATCATATCAGTGTTGTCTCCCGCTCATGTTTCTACTTAAGCGCCACTTAAAATCAGAGGCGCTCCCGACCCAGGGAGTATATTCACTGACAAAAAGAGACGTTTCATGTGCTTGAGGAACTGGTCAGAGGAAAGAGAAGGGAAGTCAGTCCTAAGGGACTGAGGCAGTTGGTTTCAGCTGGAGGACCAATTATAAAAGCGAAATTCTTAGACTTATGGCTCACATAGGTCCGCATTCCAGGGACAGCCAAATGGCTACAGGCCAAAGACCGAAGGGATCAAAGGCTATGGAAAGAATAAACTAAAGTACACTAGGCCTTGAAATAGTGATAGAGAGAGAACAGGATCGAGAATGAATTAAAGAGCATGTTGGTGGAAAAGAACACCGAGTGGACCAAGAACTCTAGCTAGATCCGAGTATACAAGATTAACAGAAGGGGAACAAGGACAAGGCCCTGAGGTAAGCCATAAGACAAAATGGACACAGGAAGAGCGGGCAGGACCGAGAACTACAGAAACAGAGCGATCGGTTAGGAATGAATGGAATCAAAGACTAGCAGATTCAAAAAATCCCAAACGACCTAGACAGCAGGTCTAAGAAGATAGTGTGATCAACATTGTCAAATGCGGTACTGATGTCAAAGAGGAAGAGTAGAGCGACATGGCCACAGTCAACATAATGAAATATATCTGTATAAAAGATTCCGTTGAGTGGATTTCCTAACTTGAGACGGAAATGAAGGCATTAGAGAGTGAAGATCGAGGTAGTTGAACAGAGATACATTTCTCAAACGTTGGTAAAATAGTCTGCCGTACTTCCTGTCTGTCTGTGTTCGAACATCGAAAACTATGTTTTAGAACGAGTAGGCATTGTAGCTTTTATGCTTCGACATTTCGCGATTATTCATGAACAAAATGAAATGTTCTTAGCGCTCAATTCATCGGACAAAGTGTTCATACAGCAATGACAATAGAATCAGTGAAAGATTGCAAACAAAACTATACTGAAACTTTAAAAAATTTAAAACAAATGTGTCCTGTTAAATAATCCCGCATCACAATGTACCGTTGGAACGGCGGTCCAGGGCTGAATCGAATGACATACTATGGGTTGAAATATCTCGAAGGGTAAAAATGTTATTAGTGTTTAACCGTTTTCAGACTTAGCGACATGTCGCGAACATGGGAAATGGTAAAACGTTAATAACTTCTATAAATACGCGAATATTCTGGAAATTACTACATCATTTCATTCAGTTTTAAGAGCTCTTTCCAGTGGTATATTGAATGACAGTTAATTAGTTTTCAATGAAAATATTTTAAAAGAAAACCTGCGATTTTCTCGAAAAAACGCTATTTTTCGTAACTTTGGCCCTCTTGGGGAGCCTCAAGACATTAAAATTTTTAAAAACTTTTTCGACATTTTTTGAGCCCATGCCATTAGGCAACTTTTGGTTGCTATTAAATTTCGGAATTCTAATTTTCGCTTTTTTCAATCCACCCTAATGTATATAAGTTTCTTCTTTGATTCTGTCGTTTAAATTATAAAATAGCTTTTCTATGGTCTTGTATTTGGCTTTTTATAAAGCGCTTCTCACAGCAAAAGCCTTTCAGAAGCGGTCCCAGTGCGAGCGACCTCGAGGAAAATGACAGGATTTACCTTAGAAAAAGATGAGGAAAGACTACCAGTAAGGATGGCTAAGCGGACCAGTGGAGGAAGTCCATTCCACAGAGAAGGACCTATGCAGGCGAAGGATCTGGATTGAGCCATCGCAGTCCTGACACGGGGAACAAAAAGGTAAAACCGATCAGAGGATCGAAGAGGACGCAGCGAAGTGGCGGAGAGGGAGTGAAGCATAAGATCGCAAAGGTACTTAGGTGCAAGACCCAACTGAGACCTAAGGACTAAAATAAGAACCTTGAATTGTATTCGGACAGATAGAGGGAGCCAGTGAAGTTCTTCAACCATGAATGTAGAGATGTGGAATATTTGAGGAAGACGGGTAATCACTAATCAGTCTAGCAGCAGCATTATGTACTGACTGTAGAGGAGATAGGCACACCTTAGGGAGACCAACAAATAGAGAATTACAGTAGTCTATTCGAGAGCGGACTAAAGCGTAGACAATTGAGGTAAAGGTCGAAGATGAAACAGATTTGCGAATAGCCCTGAGACGCCTTAGTTGGAAGTAGGAAGAGCGAGTAAGCTTGGCAATGTGTTCAGTAAAAGTAAAAGAACATTCTAGAGTGACACCCAGGTCTCGGACACTAGATGAAAAGGGAAAACGAGGAAACCTTTCAGAGAGTAATGCATAGTCAAGTTTTTGAGCTGCTGAGGAGTTCCATGCCAAATTAGCTGGGTTTTAGACGACTTTAAGGAAAGACGATAAGAAGATATCCAGGTATGAAGATCTTGGGAGAGAGCCTCAATTTGACTAGCGAGAAGGAGTTGAGCAGAAGGGGGTCCATGGTCACAAGCTTGGACATCATCAGCAAAAAGGTGGCCAGTCGCAGAACGGTTAGGGAAAAGAGAGGGAGTATTAGCTGTGTATAAAATGAATAAGAGCGGGCCTAGGAAAGATCCCTGAGGAACACCCAAAATAACAGGGACCCACTGAGTCCTGGAGTCACCAGAAATGATCATTTGGGTGCGATCAGACAGGTAGGACCGAAGCCAAAGGAGTGGAGGACTCTTGAGTCCGCAAGAGGTCTCAAGACGTTGAAGTAGAATTTCATGGTCGACCTTGTCAAAGGCTGAGGAGACGTCAAAGAGAGCCAAAAGGGTAACTAGAGACTTTTCAACAGCTGAATATAATATATCAGAAAGTAGAGAGAGGAAGGCTGTTTCTGTTGAGTGTTAATTCTGTAGCCAGACTGATGGGAAGGAAGGAGTCCATAGTGCTCGGGATAGGGGAGAAGTTGTAAGGATACTAGTCGTTCTAGGGTCTTGGACAGAAAAGATAGATTTGAAATGGGTCGATAGTTTTGACAGAGGTTAGGGTCAAGATTGGCCTTCTTGAGTGCAGGAAAGACTACTGCTCGTTTTTGCAAGGCAGGGATGCAACCCTCAGAAAGTGATCTATTAAAAAGGCACAGAAAGAAAGGAACAATATCATCTGGAATTTTTACACCCAACTGAAGAAACACTGGTTTTGGCAAACGTTCTTATCGAGATTGATACCAACAACCAGTGGCGTACGGAGCTTAAATGCCTCCCGGGGCGACGGCCCAAAATGCCGCCCTTGGCACTTAATTTTTGAAATTTCCGGAACATTTTCTTTATTACTTCCGCCAAAAATTTCTGATTATTTTTTTTGCTTTCCCCTCTTTTTTCAAACTTTTCATAAACAGATTCCTCTCCTCCCCGTGCAAGACTCATGCTCATCTACTATCCATACTATAATTGTCAGAAGCCGTCCTGCGCCCGGGGGCCGCCCCCACCCCCTCATTACGCCACTGTATGCTATTTATTGGATTATTTTTCTTCCTTTCCTTCCTTCTTTGTCTACTTTTATTACTTTCTCTAATACGTTTTCAATTTTTCTCTGCATTCACTCCTTCTTTTTATCCATCTACTTTAACTTGCGGGAATCTTGCTTGCTTGCTTGATTGCTTGCATCTTGATTGATTGAGCCACAGGCTAAATAGTCAAATCTTGCGACGACTAGTTCGATCACTTACAATCATTCAATCGTCGTGAAACTTGGCAGACAGACTCGCCCTCGCACACACTTCATTCTATCAAAATTTCAGCTCCCCAAAAAAGGCTAGCTTATAGAATCGGGGACTCAACTTTTCGAATCGGGGAATCCCCTTTTCCGAAACGCACCGTTGTGATTGGCCAGGGTTGTGATTGGCTGCAGTCGTAAAATGAACGCGGACTATATATTTGTAGAGGTAACTGCTTCATAAGACGCATTATAGGATACTAGATGGATATAGTAAAAAACTTTGTTTTACGGGCTGTATTTTATATTTTTCTTCAACCCTATTTTGCCGCCCCTGCTCAAGTGCCGCCCGGGGCGACTCGCCCCCTCTGCCCCCCGTATGGTACGCCACTGCCAACAACTCCGAGTGGTGCTCCAGAGAAACATTGAAACATGGCCAGCATTTGCAATAGCCTCCAAAGCAACAGATGATGGAGTAAGGCCGACACTGAAGACAATGCAAAAATGTTGTTGCATAAAATTTCAATTAGGGACCTAAGCAAATAACATCCATTGTCTTACATTCGCCAGATATTAAATACAGGAAATATTAGCCAAGGAACTTACGAATGACGATCAACTTGGCCCCCGTCATGTTGGCCTCATTGTCACATTGCCCGACGTACAACCCAGCTGTAGATATCGGATTTCCTATGGTTGTCGCGCTCTTGATAACTAGTCCGGTTTGGTTAACGTCATAGAGTTCAGAAAACATTGGATTCATATTTCCGCCGAAGTCGATGATAGTTTGAAGACTCATCTCTTCTGAAGATGGAACAACGCTCCATTTTATGTTTTCAGGGTCAGCTGCTAAATTCATTATTGTATTCAGCTGTCCCTCGTAAACAGCTATATTCCTCAGATTCGGCAGACATTGATAATCTAAAAACAATTTTCTTTCGGTTATTGTATTTTGCAGTTTGTGGTCACAGAATATTTTCATAGCCTGTTTTCTGCTTCATCATAATGCTACTTTCATTTAAATTCAAACTGACTACAAAATATAGGCCTACTTCAAAAATCCTAATGACAGGGTATTTATAAGTTGAGGTAATTTCGTATTTTAGCGTATTTTAGTATTTTACCAAACGCTAATTATACACTTCAGCGTAATTAATCATTTTAACGGATGTTGGACTGATGAAAATAAGTCTTTGCTTGTCTGGCTGTGTGTGGGACGTGATGGTGTAACGTTATGTTCTGTGCCTTGCAACCGGAGGGTCGCAGGTTCGAATCCTTCTATAACCACTGCGTAGCGACCCTGAACATTGAACAACTTGCTCACTCACAATTATAGTCTATGACGAGGGAAACCACTCATCATCTTCATCATCATCATTATCATTTATCATCATCGTCGTCGTCGTCGTCGTCGTCATCAATCACTAAATGACAACGACAAAAACAAGAACAAGGAGAACACCAACAACAAGAACAGCAACAAGAACAACAACAAGAACAACAAATAACAACAACAACAACAGAAACAACAACAAGAGCAACAACATAACAACAACAATAACGGCAACAACAATTCACATTGCAAACCGCAGTATGATTACATGAAATAGAAAGAGCACATGTTAACAAGGTAAACAAGAGTCGATTTTGTAACTGTGTGGCGCTGATCCGTCCTTCTGCTGCTCATTTTACCATCGCCTTCTAAGGAGTGGTAGGCTGAGTCAACCTTATGGGGCAAACAGGATTCGAAACCGCGTTCTTCTATTACCATACAACCATCACCCTGGCCAACCAATAATACTTAGGTAAGAAATAGTAAATTCTCTTAACCTTCGCAGGACCAAGCGGGGTAAATAATTACCCCAGGGGTATTTGGATGTTGATTGCGGAGCAACTGTGGGGAGTTATAATTTGACGTTTCATGTGTTTACAAGTTAAGACCCCAGACATATTTTGACGGCATAACCACCATGATGTCATGTTCTGGAAAAAAGATTTTTGAGTCCAAAGTGTCATGGGGTAAATATTTACCCCTCTTGGTCCTCGACGTCGTTATTTTTTCGAACATAGGAAAAAAATATTTTTTAAATATCTGAGCTCAGAACTAACTTGAAATCATAAATAAAGTGTTGAATCTACCAAAGAATTAAGTTTTGATAGTAGCATAATTGTGGAGAGTCTACTTTCCAAGATGGCGGCCAATATGGCCGCAAAACACAAAAATATGCATATCCCAGCTCATAGACAAGCTATAATAACTACCGAAGTGTCGAATTCAGTATTTTCAAGGTAAGGGATTCGAACTGTCGTAACGGCAATAGTATGAGAGTGTTAATATCCAAGATGGCGGCCAATATGGCCGCTAAAACACAAAACTATGTGTATCTCAGCTCACAGGTAAGATACATTAACAAATGAAGTGTCAAATTTAGTATATTCAAGGTCAAGGAATTGGCTTATCGTAGTGGCAATAGTGTGTGAGTGTTACTTTTCAAGATGGCGGTCAATATGGCGCCAAAACACAGAAATTTGTATATCTCAGCTCATATTTTGCTTTTGGCGGCCATAATGGATGCCATCTTGGATAGTAACGCTCCCATACTATTGCCACTACGAGAAATCGATACGTTGATCTTGAATGTATTAAATTTGACACTTCTTTTGTTATTTTAGCTAAACTTAAAGCTGAAATACGCATGTTTTGTTTCTGCGGCCACATTGGTCGCCATCTTGAATAATATCATCCCGACACTTTTGCTACTGCGAAAAAACGACTGTTTGACCTTGAAATTATAAAATTTAACACTTCATTTGCTATCGTAGCTTACCTATCAGCTAAGATATTTATATCTGTGTTTTGGCGGCCATATTGGCCGCCATCTTGGAAAGAAACACACGCACACTATTGGCACTACGAGAAATGGATTCCTTGATCTTGAAACTATTAAATTCGACACTTTATTTCTTATGGTAGCTGTCGTAACAGGCCGCCATCTTGAAAAATAATACTCCCACACTATTGGCACTACGAAAAATGGTATCCTTGGCCTTGAATCTATTAAATTCGACACTTCATTTGTTGCTGTAGCTTGCCTATGAGCTGAAATATGCATTTTGTGTTTAATGGCGGCCATATTGGCCGCCATCTTGGAAAGTAACACTCGCACACTATTGGCACTGCAATAAATCGATTCGGTGACCTTGAATCTATTTAATTAGACACTCTATTTGTTATGGTAACTTAACTATGAGCTGAGTTATACATTTTTCTGTGTTTTCGAGGCCATATTGGCCGCCATCTTGGAAAGTAACACTTGCACCCTATTGGCACTACAAGAAATGGATTCCTTGACCTTGACACTATTAAATTCGATACTTCATTTGTTATTGTAGCTTACCTGTGAGCTGAGATATTAAAACTTTTGGTGGGGTAAAAAATTAGCCCGCTTGGACCTCGACGTATCGTAAAATGTTTTGGTCCTGCGAAGGTTCCGACTTACGCGAAATAGTGCATGTCTTGAAGTAATCCGGAGCATTGTTGGCGAAGGCTGGAGGTGGATCATCTGCTGGTTGGCTGAAGGTCGTTCCACACTCATAGGTTGCGTCGGAGTTTTGATATACGACGAGGGTTGACGTTGCAGTGATTTCTGTCGGCGAAGTGGTTATTGTGAAGATGGCATTGTCGGCAGGAATCGGTTGACCATTGACAGACCAAGTCATAACAGCATCGATGGGAAATATGTCTTTAAAAGCTCCGTAGACGATCGTACAAGACAGTTGTATTACATCACCCGATTGCATCACTGAAGTCGATTGGGTAAAGTTTGATGAACAAATCGGATCAGTTCCTATCGAATACAAGCCAAAAAAGGTAAAGTGGATTTTCGGTTTTTAACTAAATTTCACAAACTGACGTACAAAGGACGAAGGTCGTAGGTTTGCTTAATTTATGAAATCGAGTTTTGTGTTTGACAATCACTTGGCAAGGTCATCGCATACTGATCCGATGTCTCAGCAATTAAATGTCTCAATTATTTAATTAAGGTAGTCCATACTTACGAACGACTACCAGTTGGGCTGCAACCGCTGATCCAGCTGCATAGTTGTAGCATTGGTAGATTCCAGCCGTCGAAATGGTCGCTCTGTCCGACGGATATATAGTTGCGTTGAAGATGACTAACGTGTAGACTTCTGTTCCTTGCGAATGATCAATGGCAAACGACTCATTGAAGGGAGGATTGAGTTCTCCGTCGGTTGTGAGTCTATTGAAGTCTGAAGATCCAGAGAAAGCGGATGCAATGATAAACCAATTCAGAAAGGTATCGTTGCTTTCACAGACCATCGTCGTATTAGTCGCTCCTTCGTATACGACGCGATTCAACGGAGCCAAAGTAATAACTCCATTTGCACCTTCGAAGTAAAGAAGTTGTGTTAGAAACATTCAGACATTATAAGTCTGGAAATATTCAATCGTTATTTCTAACAGATTGCAAATGCTACACTATATGGCTGACTGTGAATAGGTGAAAATTTTAAATTTAGGGAACTATAATCAGTATTCTCTCGAGATCTAAACTCAATCTTCTTTCTACTTTCAACTTTCATATCAACCGTAACCTGGATTATGGTTTCTGTGAACTATGAGTTTTAAACCTGGATTCTTCTTCGATTGATTATGATTCTTGATTGCAACTAGGGAATACAACGTTGATGACTCACCTTTTGTTGTTTGTGTAACCAGAATGCAAACGCAAATCATAAGGAACTTGATCTGCTCAATTGCCATCGTATGTCTGCAGCTGATCAAAGTCTGGTTTTGAAAGATGCCTGTGCCTCGTTGCATGCACTTTTATATAAGACGACAACAACGTTATTTGAATGACAGAGAGAATGATTGATAGGAACTTCGCTCACGAATTTAATTGATTCTATTGTCATTTATAATTATGGCGTTCATCGGGTACAAGCGACGAACTTGAAGGTCTTTAAAAATATTATATGCAGCAATATTTTATAGGCCTAACAGGACAAATATATCATTATGCTAAATTGGCAGAATTTGAAAGCAACAGCTTAGGGGTCTAAGGATCATTAGGTTTGTTTAAAGCTAAAGATGGCCATAGAAATTAAACAAAATAGTAATTATGACACTTTTTCAACTCTCAGCTTATTCAGGTAAAGATAATTATCGATTCAGCAAGAATGGAAGACTGAGTTGGTGCCCGACGGTCGGTCATTGCAGGGAAGGTAACAGATGCAGCGCTCGTGAATAAGCTGGTGCCCTTCGCTTGGCTTTCGAGTGGCGCTTTTGAAGTTTGGAGATTACGATTACGATTATGATATATAAAATATTTTTTCAATAACCGATTTTGATGGTTGTCATTACTAAATCTTGCATCGAACTAATAATTATTATTATGACCTTATTATTTATACGTAGTCGCTTGGTCTTGTCAATACGACTCTGCTGAAAACAGTGATGCTGTACCTACGAACGTTGAAATAACTAAGTACTGTCAGACGCAACAAGCGCTCTCCCTCCCTCCCAATATATCCATTTCTGGTGTCTCTAGTACAACATCCATCAGGGTCCTGGGAGTTCTTATAGGCGAAAAATTAACAACAACAGACCACATCAACAAATCCCCTGTTCTGGTTCTGCCTCACTATATGCTATAAGAACCCTGAAGACACATGAAAGATCCATGAAAGATCTCCAAACAATCACTAGGGCTACTATCATTTCTCGCACGATGTAGGGGCGGGATTCATGGGGAAGGAGTAAGCTACTCCGGGTGTAACGCCTACTCTGGGAATAACTATTCTCTGAATAAAACTTATTCGTAGTCGGTATTCATAAACAGGCGTAGAAGGCCGATTAGTTACTCTGAGCGTAAAGTGCGCTTACGCTGGGTTTTCCCAATATTTGAGTGGTTATCGTTGATCGCGCATGCGCAAGAGCTACGGTGAAGTTGGGACAGATCAATGCCTAACGAAAAGATGCGGCACTTCGAATGCAACATCGTCAGAAATCTCGTCAAATTTTAACATTTTGTGACGGCGAAATGAAAGGCAATTTAAAGGTCGCCGTTGGCGAACGAAACGAGTTAATTACAGATTCTCTTAAACACTTATTGGTGTCTAAAACGTCGTCGAATGCAACGAAAAACGACGGCCGCCATTTTGTTAATCGCCTTTAAGCTGGGAATAGAGGACTTACTCCTACCTCAGAGTCGGAATAGCCTTATTCGCAGAGTAGAGCGTTGCGCCTGTCTCATGAATAGCGAATTAACCCGCTACTCCCGCGTAGGCCAGATTTAAGCCATGAATAGGAGTTAGTCATATCTCATGAATCCCGCCCCTGCATGGTTGGGCCTAGCGAGTGTAAAGCACAAAACCCGCCTCGAGGGCTTCATGAACAGGCTCAGAGGTAATTATAAACCTTAGACTGTAATTTATACTAGTTCAAAAACTGGGCCTCTCTAGTCTCTATGTAATCCTTAGGAATACCATTTTAATTACCTAGTTAAGATTGTTATCATGCTTCCTAATTATGCCGCCAACCGTAACTCAGCTTATTGGTAAAATCGGGTGCTGCAGTAGTGCTGGAGTGCCCTTCATAGTTCCGATGGAATCAACAAAATTTGAGACAGTCGACTTCGTTTGGCAAAGCATAGATCTATCTGCCTGTGTGTCGCTTAGAAATTGCGTTAAATTTGCATATCAATAAAAACAATAGTCTAAAATTTCTTGATGTAACTTAATACCCTTCCGTTAGTGAAGTCCTAAATTAGCAAAAACATGGCTATAAATACATAGGAAAGAATAACAGCCACAGTTTTGTTATTATTACAATAGCCGTATAAACTGACTGAACTCTATTTATTCATCCGAAATTGCTTCAAGAGCTAAGATTTTAATATTTATGAGTTTTTACCCAACAGCGTAGATTTACTGAAAATCGAAAACCATACCTTTAGCATGACGTTATTCAGTATGATTCGGAAATCAAAAGAGTTCTCTAAATATTCCATTAAGGACATAATTTTTAATCGAGGCATGCTCTTGCACTGTGTACCGGCCTCTGTTATTTATTACGCAATCACCATATACGTATCATTCATTGTAAATATATAGCCTAACGACGAGCACTTAAAATGAAATATCGAATCCATTGCAAAGCGCAAAACACTGAGTTTCCAGGTCACATCTTGCTTAATTCCATTTCCATATAATCACTTATTGTGTTTTTTTATCGTATTGGAGGCGCCAAACAAATTGTTTTAGAACTCGATATGTAAAATTGAACATCTGGCTCTGATGCATTGATACAGATGGAAATTTTCATTGTTCGAAGATCTTGTTCTTAATATTCAGCCATGTTTGATAACAGGTGGTTCATAAATAAAAATATAAAGATGGCATTTGAACGCTAGCACATTAACATGGTTTGAACTGTTCAAAAGCATAAGGGTTCTATAAAGCCTAAAACATCATGCATGTTCGATTTCCTTAAGAAGCACTCTTGCAGTCTTCGCTTTGATAGGTAAAGCCGCCTCTCCCAGAATGTTCATGCAGTACTAGTTCACCAAGCACTTTTCAACCATCGTATAGCATCTGTCATGCCAATGGCACATTGCATCCGATCTATAACCAAGATTTTCTGGATAAGCGGTGGAGTCATTTACACTGCATACACTCCTCCAAGTTCAAGGATTGTTAACTATGCTATAGGCTATTACTACTATAGCTTAAAACCTACTACATCCACAATTAAAACAGCATGCGTAATTATGCCTACTTTTACTGCAACATCTGATGTTGTGTATGAATTCATCGCAACGAAATCAATGCACCGTAGGTCAGCGCATCTTGCTCTGTGGAAGGTGAGTGTTTCACTTTGTTGCAGAGGTCAACGCAATCATACTTTCAGGAATCAAATTTGTAACTTAATGCAGCGTTGATAGTTAGAACTAGACGAAAATCACGCATTAAAGGAATTCACGGAAACCGTGAATTTTGATGTTTGCCTTGAATTTTAGCACTTGCCGTGATTTTCCGTGATTTTTTTACATATGCTGCACTTTTGTGTCGAAATCCATAAAATTGTCTTATTAAGCACAACAAAGACCTAGACCTAAACGGCCGCTTTGATCATGCATAATACATTGGTGATGAGTGAAGGCATTTTAGTCAACTGTCAGCTGACGCAAAAGTAAATTAAACCCTATATTGTGACTTCATTCATTCATTCATTCAATTCATTACTTGAATTTGTATAGCGCCTCTTCAAGGGAACTACTCAGAGGAGCTCCAAACCCCAGCCGTGATATCGTTAATTTTCACTTACTGAGGGTGGCGGCATCGTAGTGCAACGTGGATATAGCTAACACAGCTTTGCCCGGTTAGGAACAAACGATACAAGAGTAAGTTGGTCATGAAATTAAAACCAAGAGCTCCAGTTCCTGGTGATAACGCCTCGCTTTCATTGCCTCAGGGTAAGACACAGAGGAGGAGACGAAGCATCGTATTGCTCTAAGAAAGTCGCCTCAGAGGGAAGCAGGAAGATCTATGATAATTACGTAGACTTTAAGTTTATATTGCAAACGACTCTATAAGTGCTGTCATTATTATTGTACCTGCTGTAATCATGTTCTTCATAGCTGGAAGGCAAGCGCAATGAGTAGGCTATTCTGATCATCCCTTTTTAATATGTATACTCAATATATAATTTTTATTATTAGATTATACAATTCCATTAGAATATCTCTTGAACATTTAGATAACGACTCACGGTTTATCTTTTTAACTATCCTGTGACATGACTGCCATTGATTTTTGTAAACGTGTGTACAGCGTCTTTCTCTTTAGCCTTGGCTGAGCTACGGCGCCATATAGGCTAAGTCGCATTTTTATTATTATTATTTATTGTTATTATTATTATTATTATTTTTTATGCCCCGAGGTATACAGGATCCCTCAGGGACTTAGAGATTACTATATGATGTAATTTGTCTGGAGATGACCCTACTTGTCGGTGTTATTATTATTATTATTATTATTATTATTATTATTATTATTATTATTATTATTATTATTATTATTATTATTATTATTATAATAATAATAATAATTATTATTATTATTATTATTATTATTAGTATTATTATTATTATTAGTAGTAGTAGTAGTAGTAGTAGTAGTAGTAGTAGTAGTAGTAGTAGTAGTAGTAGTAGTAGTAGTAGTAGTAGTAGTAGTAGTAGTAGTAGTAGTAGTAGTAGTAGTAGTAGTAGTAGTAGTAGTAGTAGTAGTAGTAGTAGTAGTAGTAGTAGTAGTAGTAGTAGTAGTATTATTCATTGTTTCTTGCTTGTCTTGTCTTCAACTGTAGGGCCTACAGTGGTTGGCTGCATCGCTGATTTGATATTTCACATATGAAATTCATTTTGTCAGGACATATCACCCATTTTTATTTCGCTAGGTTTTAATGTCAATGTTTCCTACTCTACTTTCAAAGATGAACACTAATTTACTTGCATACAACAGTTAGAATGTTAAAATGTTTTCCAAGTTCCGATTTACGTAAAATCTAAAATATCATTGCCTCTGCCTAAGAAAGTCAAAATTAAAATCCCCTTATGACCTGTAACCGTGATAAATGTGACAAGAAATAATTTACAAATGCTGAAACAAGTTTAAAAATTCAATTGTTTCTTCTTTCGTTTTTCGTCTCCATTACGAAAGCTATCCTGTTATCGAACAAGATTCTTTGAACTCCGGCGCATTTGTTTGGACCCATGGATACCTGATATCAATTGGTGCAGCAAAAGTGAGTTCACATTCATAGTTCTCAGGGACACCACTGTCGCTTGTAATCGTTGATGTTGCAAAAGACACATACAGATCAATCCTCTCCACCTGAGGCGCGTCCGATGCCAAGAACACTCCATTTCGTTTCCAGGTTATAATCGGATACATGGGAAGAAGAACGCTGTCAGCAAAAGTGACGCTGCACGACACACTGGAAGAAGTTGAATCTATAGGAGTGCTTGAACACTCTGGACCTGTACCTGTAAAATAGAATAGCTAAATAAATAAGGTGAAAGGTAGGCCCTGTGTTTATTGAAGACGCTGGATACTGCTCTTTTCACCACAAAATGTAGGTAATTGTCCTCGGTTAACTTGATATTCCTGCCACTACTGATACCGTCGATTATCATTTACTCCTTCAGCGTCTGTAATAGAGGTTTGTCTTTTCTGGTCCTGCTCTCAGCTGGTTTGCGCCTCTTTTAACCCTAATGATCACTCAGTTCGTTTTAATCAATGCACATCGAAGCCAAATAATTATGATGAACTGTGAGGTCTCACTAATTGCTGTGCATCAGTGAGCGATTCGGAAGTTCAGCTCCCATCACTTTGAATTATTCTACGTATGAAACGGACATTATTATTACTCAAAGAATGACGATTCAAAGAGAGTCTATGATGCTCTCATAATGTAAGCTTTCTGTACGTAAGGTATCGGTATCATGGTATGGGCTGATAAACTGATACAAAATTGGCCGGATTTAGAAATAAAAAGTCACTAATTTCGATGAAGAAGAATCTGACAACTTTTTTATTTCCAGAAGCACAATGCATATAACAATTAACAACAATTATAACTTGACTATTACATATCAGTGCATTGGCTAGGGAACAGGGAAGACCCAAAAGGGGCACAAGCCCCGCTTAATTAGGGTCACCCATTTTAACAATAATCATTTATGGCTGGTTAGTCAGTTGAAAGAAAGAAACGTTCAACTCAATAATGTTCTTAACTAAATAATAACATTGCAATTTACTAAGAAGATCAATATGTAAAAAAGAAAGGTTCAACTCAATAATGTTCTTAACTAAATAAAACATTGCAATTTACTAAGAAGATCAATATCTAAACAATTCGATGAAACAGTGTTACATGAAGTATGGTTAATCCTTCAAGTAACTATTCCACAGCTTTTTAAATTGGGTGTATGTGGGTGCATTCCGAATACTCATCGGTACTGCATTCCAAACTTTTGGACCACTACAACAAATTGAAAATCTACGATAATTAGTGCGTGCATATATGACATATAAACCACCAGAAGAAGACCTTGTACAATGACCATGCATCTCTACTACCTTCGTAAAATAGTTTGAAAATTAATCAGGCAGCAAGTTATTGACAAATTTATACATGAAATTACCCAGTTGATAGCGATTTTTATTTTCAAAGTTCATAATATTATATTCTCTGTATCTGTATGCCGTGTGGGCATTAAAAGGATCTCTTGAAATAATTCTAATAGCTTTTTTCTGCCGAACCAGAAGACATTTCAACCTAGTAGAATAGTTTGAGGCCCAGACAATATTACCATAATCAAAATAGGGATTGATTGGTGTATAATATAAATTCCTACGAATATGAATTGGGATAAGGTAAGATATTCTCGCTAGTATACCAAGGTTTCTGGAAATTTTGCCAGCAATAATATTGATATGTTCAGTCCAAGTCAGACATTCGTCAATACATACACCGAGAAATTTAGTGGATCGGGTTTGGGACAGGGAAATTCCATCAATTGACAACTTTGTCTGGAGATCCGGGATTCGTTTCTTCGTAGAATGGAATAGTATAAAGCAGGATTTTTTTATATTGAGTGACAGGCGATTGGTCCTAAACCACTCAGCTAGAATGTTTAATTCAGTATTAATTATTTCAACGAGTCTGGGTAAAGAATCATGTGAACAGAAAGCATTCGTATCATCAGCAAACAAAATAAGTTTAAGCACAGCAGAAGCATTGGGAAGATCATTAATATACAATAAAAACAGTAGCGGACCGAGGTTTGAACCTTGCGGGACACCAATTTTTATCGGTTTTCTAGAAGATAGGGTCCCATTACATAGCACCTGTTGATACCTATGCTCCAAATAGCTTTTAAACCATAAATGAGGTATGCCCCTAATCCCGTAATTTTCAAGTTTATCTAGTAGAATTGTATGGTCCACCGTGTCGAATGCCTTTGCTAGATCAAGGAATATACCAATTGAATATTTATTAGTGTCTATTGCTTGAGAAATAAGGTCTTGCATGTTAATTAGAGACATATCAGTGAAATGACCTGGACGGAAACCATGCTGAAGGGGATATAATACATGCATCTTGTTTATGTAATGATTTAATCTCTCACACATTGCCTTTTCTAAGACTTTACCAAAGTATGGCAATATAGATATTGGCCGATAATTAGACATTTCCTGTCTGTCACCTTGTTTAAAAATTGGTGTTATTTTTTGCAATTTTTAGATTGGGAGGAACAACACCTGTATTGAAGGAGCAGTTGATGATATCTAAAAGAATATTTGCAACACATCCAATAGTACTCTTAGCCACTAACGGGTCTATTTCGTCGGGACCCATACTGCGAGTATATTTCATAGATCCAGCTATACTAACAATTTCATGAGAGGTAGTTGGAACTATTGCAAAAGATCCAGGAAGTGGGGGTTCATGAATTCTTCAACAGTTTTAGTGCCTAAGGGTATTTTATCTGCAAGGGTTTGCCCAATTCCAGCAAAGAAACCATTAAATGCATGTGCAATTCTTGTTGGTTCATGCACGATTGTTGGTGTACATGCATGTAAGTAAGTGTTTTCTTTGATTCTGTCATATAGATGAGAAAATAACTTCTTAAATCCAACTGAAGAAGCGGGTTTTGGCAAACGTTCTATTCCATGTTGATGGAAAAGCTCAACAATACACACTCCAACATGGTCAGCATTTGCAATAGCCTCCAACGCAACAATATGCAACAGATGATGGAGTAAGGCCAAAACTGGACAATGCAAAAATGTCGTTGCATCACATTCAAATTTCGAACCTAAACAACTAACATCCACTGTCTTACGTTCGCCAATTATAAAACACAGAAAAAATTGGCCAAAGAACTTACGAATGACGAGTAACTTGGCTCCCGTCATGTCGTTATCATTGTCACATTGGCCGACGTACAACCCAGCTGTTGATATCGGATTTCCAATTGTTGTCGCGTTCTTGATAAATAGTTCGCCATAGTTAGCGTCGTAAAGTTCAGTCAACAACGGATTCTTATTTCCGTCTGAGTCTGTGATCGTCTGAAGGATCATCTCGTCTGAAGATGGAAGAACGCTCCATTCTACGATTTGAGGGCGCCTTCCTTGATGCATTACTGTATTCAGCTGTCCCTCGTGAACAACCGTATTCTTCAGATCAGACAGACATCGATAATCTAAAAACAATTTTCGTTCGGTTATTGCAATTTGCAGTCTGTGGTTACATACTACACTGTGTCCCGATGAAAAGTGGACCCCTAGAAAAAGTGTCATAACTCGGTCACAATTTTTAACATTTGCTTAAAATTTTAAATACAGCAACAGTAGCCATATCACCACCAAATCCTGACGCCGTTTGGAAATGTTGGTGAATTTGTCACTTTTATGAACGTTTGAGATGCAGCACTGAAAAAAGGAAGTTTCCAACATACAAGAGCCACAAGAAGGTGAAGTTCAGCTACATCTGGTGTTAAAAATGTCCTCCTTGTTCACGGACACACGACCGTAGACGTGGACGCCACTGCTTGATAGCCCGGTCGATGATCACGTGGTCAAACAACTGCCACTGTTGAGGAGACGTTCAGCAGGCAACTGTTTCTTGCACTTTCCAGCCGCCGCATAAACGCGATCCCGCACTCGTGACGTCGATCACCTGATCTCGTCTGATTGAAGAGTAGCAGTTGTTTGACCACGTGATTTCTGAATTATTAGAGGCGGCAATCTAGCTGAGGAATCGGAGTCCGTGGGCTGCTCCAGTGCTCCAATTATTATAGTGGTTGTGACCAAAGCGGATGGAACGGGAAGGTTATGCTCGGATTTTTGAAAATTAAATCTTGTTACAGTTTCTGATCCGTTTCCTATGCCAAGAGTTGATTCCTTGTTGGATTAATTAGAGGTGGTAGTTTTTGTACGAGTAAACGTTACATGACAAAAGACTATTGGCAAAATCCTCTTGCTGAATCTTCGATTCCGTTGACGAGATTTGTGACGTCTAATGGTTATAGCAATGGCGCTAGATGAGTTTTGGTTTGAAAAACGCTTCATATTTAGAAGGTGGATGTGTTGTTAAGATTTCCGTGCAATCGGTTATTCGGGTTAGTAGATTATTTATTACAAGCGGTATCTTGCACATTATGCGGAGTTGACTTTACCTTTAACGGAAATGTTAAAGAAGAGTCGTAAATTTTGTTGGTCTGAACAGGTTCAGATAGCTTTTGTTCATTTAAAATCTACGTTGGCTTCTGGACCGATTCTAAGACCGGCTGATTACATTAAATAGTTTTTGTTAACAGCTGATGTTTCTCAAAGTCGTGCTACCACACGACCACCATCATCCCAGATTCCCACCGTAGCACCATGCTGTCTCATCCGCTTTCTCACCTCGATTTTGACCTTGCGGCATTGGTAGACTTGATTTGATATAGCCCCGATGACTACGGTGGTGAGAGCAGACGTGGCACTGAGAAATTTCGAAAATTTACATTCAGATTGCATTTACGTTGCAGGTTTGTATAGTTGAACCAGGGAATGATTCTGGTTAAAAGTGTCCGAACAATTACATAGATATTCAGTTAGGCTATAGCCTATGTGTGCTATTGCATTTATGTTCAGAGAACCACACTCATTGGGAATTATAGCTGGCCCGCAATGGAGAAAATAGGGGCCAACTAACAGACCTTGAATTGTTTGCCCTCCAAATGTGGCTATTGGAGGTATGGAGGTATGACTACATGCAGTTAACTAGAGAGTAGCCTATCAGTGAGATAAGCCACTTGTTTCTCACATCGCAATAATTAGTTGCGACTTGCAAGCATAGTCTAGTCCTGCTCTTTTCATGGCATTAAACTGACCCTTAGCGCCTTTCACATTGTTGACTCAAAGCATGTACACTCTCTTGTCGTTTCTCGCCTTGATTTCTGTTGTGCCATATAATAATATGATCGGCTTCCGGCCTGCCGGGTTTGGTCTCTGAACAGGGTACTGCGCACTGCTGCCCGCCTAGTGGGCCGCATTTCAAACAAATTTGGCCGGGTTTCGGAGTACACGCGGGATGTACTCCACTGGCTACCCTATCCCCAGCGCATTATCTACCGGGTTTCTGAACTGGTCCGGTGTGGTCTTTAAGGCCTGGATCCCCTTACCTGCGGAAACTTTGCCGCCATACCAGAGGAGTCCAGCGCCGCTGCACTCCTCGCGCAGAGCCGGGCATTCTCCATTACCTGGAACGGGCGTCCGACGACACTTCGTCTGACACCATTAACTCACTCTGTCCTAATCCTCTCTGACCTTAAAACTGTGCTGTTCGACGGAGGTTGGGATGGGAGCGCTATTGAGTAGACTGTCTTGAAGAGGCGCTATGTAAAATTATAGTAATACTAATAGCAGCAGCAACAGCAGTAGTAGCAGCAGCAGCAGTAGCAGTAGCAGGAGCTAGCAGTAGCAGTAGTAGTAGCAGTAGCAGTATTAGCAGCAGCTGCAGCAGTATCACAGAATCTATCAACGCTAACAGAACTGATGGTGGTCAGTCATGACTGATGTTCTTGTAGGCCTAGATGGAGAAGGTCTTCAATGGCAGTCTCGCCCAGACACGTAGACACCGACCAACGATTTGATTAGTCGGGCATTCAGACTGAGGGCGGTTTCGGCTCCACACGCGGGCGACAGGCTACTAGCCCTGTCGATAGCCTCGTGCGGTCTGAAGTTGGACGACGAAGCTGTGAGGGGTGCGGTGGGCCTGCTGCTGGGCGCGGACCTGTGTGAGCCCCACGCTTGCGCCTGCGGTCGGTGGGTCACAGCGTTGGGTCATCATCATCATCATCATCATCATCATCATCATCATCATCATCATCATCATCATCATCATCATCATCATCATCATCATCATCATCATCATCATCATCATCATCATCATCATCATAATAATAATAATAATAATAATAATAATAATTAATAATAATAATAATAATAATAATAATAATAATAATAATAATAAAAATAATAAAAATAATAATAATAATAATAATAATAACAATAATAATAATAATAATAATAATAATAATAATAATAATAATAATAATAATAATAATAATAATAATAATAATAATAATAATAATAATAATAATAATAATAATAATAATAATAATAATAATAATCGTTTATTCAATTCAGACTGACAAACCGCAGCATGATTACACGAAATGTTAGGAGCACATGGTAAGTAGGTAAAGAAGAGTCAATTTTATAACTCTGTAGCAGTTTGTTAGGCCCTAACCCTAACCCGACAACCCGTCATATTGGTGCT
Source organism: Aporrectodea caliginosa (assembly GCA_020284085.1). NCBI lineage: Eukaryota > Metazoa > Annelida > Clitellata > Crassiclitellata > Lumbricidae > Aporrectodea > Aporrectodea caliginosa. Next base: position 302,097 of record JACEVL010000353.1, read on the forward strand.
ATTTTAACAACGCATCCTAGGCAGTTGAAGGCTGTACCAACCATATAGCGCTAGCTGGTGTCGAACACAATTACTTCTGTTCCTCGCGCCTGTATATAACCATTGAGCCACCACCCCGCCCCAATATTTAGACTTAGTAAAGAAGTGGTAAATTCTCTGAAAATCAGACTTACGCCGAATAGTGCACGTTTTGAAGTAGTCGGGAGCATTGTAGGCGACTTCTGGAGGTGGATAATCGGTCGGTTCACCGAAAGTCGTTGCACACACATAGGTTCCGTCATAGTTTTTATTTACGAAGATCGTTGATGTTGCAGTGATTTCTTGTGGTGAAGTGGTTATTGTGAAGGTGACATTGTTGGCAGGAATCGGTTGACCATTGACAGACCAACTCATAACAGCATCGATGCGATATTGTGTTCTATAAGCGCCGTAGACGATCGTACAAGACAGTTGTATAATATCACCCCATTGTAGCATTGCAGTCGATTGGGTAAAGTTAGATAAACATATCGGATCATTTCCTATCAAACACAAAACAAACGATGTTAACTGAATTTCAGAAAATGACCTACAAAACCCGAAGGTCGTAGTTTTTGCTTAATTTATTAAATCGAGTTTCGTGGTTGACGGTCACATGGCAGGGTCATCATAATATTATACTCATCCAAAATCTCCCCGTTAAGTATCCAGACATCTCAACAATTAGGTATCTCAGTAATTGAAATGTCTGAATTAAGGTAGTCCATACTTACGAATAACCACCAGTTGGGCTTCGACCACTAATCCAGTATAATAGTAGTAGCATTGGTACATTCCAGCCGTCGAAAAGGTCGCTCTGTCCGACGGAGATATAGTGGCGTTGAAGATGACTAAGGTGTTTACTTCTGCTCCTTGCGAATGATCAATGGCAAACAACTCATTGAGAGGATAATCAATTTCGCCGTTGGTTGTGAGTTTAGAATCGCCACTAGACCCAGCGAAAGCGAATGGAGAGAGTAACCAGTCCAGATAGGGATCGTTGCCTTCACAGATCATCCTCGTATTGGTCGAACCTTCGTATGCGACGCGATTCAAGGGAGTATTAACTACAGGTTCACCTTCGAAATAAAGAAGTTTCGTTAGAAACATGCAACCGTTATTTCTAACAGATTGCAAATACTACACTGTAATAATCATGGCTGACTGTGAATAGGTGAATATTTTAAATTTTGGAAACTACAATCAGTATTCTTTCGAGGTCTAAACGGAAACTGTCAACTTGCGTACCAACTGTGTCTTGGTTTCTGGTTTCATCCCCGATGTATTATGATTCTTGATCGTGGTTTTACTTGAAATATACTTAAATGTCTCAATTGATTTCATACAACTTTCCATGAATCTGAATTCGTTTCTTGGTCACTTCGGAGACCCTCTGACTCCGGAGTCCAGAGTGAAACATTCAATGCGTCCTCCTTCGTAGTCCTTTGGGACTGTCTGTGTTCCTGTTAGGCTATTTATGTATCTGAAATATCGATTGATATTTTGGCATTTTGAAAAGGCGCTATGTCAACGGATCAGAATCTGATTAACTAAAGTAACTTAAGTAACTATCCACATAAATTGACAATCTATTCCATTGCCAAGAAATATCAGGAAGGATTTTACCATTCAAGTCAATCACCAAGGCAAGTCTGGCATAATTCAGCTATTACTGACTCAACATTTACCTTTTTAGCTTTCTGTGTATGCATGTATGCATGTATGTATGTTTGTCTTTAAGCACATCTGTATGCATGTATGTTGTATGTATGTATGAATGAATGTAAGCATTATCGATGTATGCTTGTATGTATGTATGCATGCATGTATGCATTATGTATGTTTGAAGGTATGTATGAATGTGTGAATTGCTGCAGAATGCTTTTGAAATGCAAAGATATGAATTCTGGAATTATTTGTTGCATAAAAAGTAGCCTGGGCCTACGTTTTCTTCAAATATCAATGAATATACATTTAAGCTAAATGTCTTTGAATAAACAGGAAATAGATAGCAATATCTGTAATAAGAACTGTATACTAAGTTCAAGATATAAACAAGTAAGTATATTAGAACTAAATTGAATAATTATTGCATAATAAGGTTGCCAAGGCAATCACAATTTGTAATGCATTAGGCCTATGCTTCTACATAACGACGACTGTGTTGCAAGTTGATGTCATTGAGCACCATCTTCCAGTTGGGGTAGGAAGCTGACATTTTCTCGGAATAATACAAATGACAAAAAACGCAGGAGGTGATTCGGTTTCTGGCATGACTTTTACTTTTTTTGGACCACACACACACATACATACATACATACACATCTAGTAGGCCTATAGCTAGTTGATGTGTGTTGTATGTAACGTAGTTGTAGTGTAACCTTCATGTCAGGCAGTTGACGCACGTATATAGCCTATAATTATGTTATAGAAAACTACCGATAATTTTCGCTTCGAAAACCGCCTCAAGAATTTTCTGTGGACCTTTTGCATGAACAATAATGTGATGCTTCAGAATTGCTCTCCTCTTTTTGCGAACTCAAATTGAGCATTTTTGCGATCTGACTGAGACGCTCTATATTCTACAAGTATCTCATAAGTTGATGTCATTGGCGGGGAAAAAGGAAGTACTGAAAAACAACATCAGGAAACTAAGGCTTGAAAGTGAGAAAGCAGGATTGTACTTCAACATAAAAAGACTAAAATTATGACCACAGAGAGCTGGAGAAGCTTCGAAGTAGATGGAGAAGAAATTGAGGTGGTATCGAGCTTCTGTTTCCTGGGAGCTACAATAGATAGGGAGGGGGATGCGAGAGAGAGATACGCCGAAGAATTACTCTGGGAAAAGGAGCAATGCAGGGATTGGAAAAGATATGGAAGGATAAAGCGGTGAGCCTGGAAACGAAAACAAGAATTGTTAAAGCAATGATAATACCAGTGGTGCTTGTCACAAAAGGCGCTTAACGAAATTATGATGTATAGCGCTAAAGGAAGTTATGCGGTAGGCAGGGAGTCAGTCTAAGCTGGACAGAGGGAGAAGATTGCTAGACGAGGTGGGCGTTCGCCATTGGTGTGACAAACTTGTCGCCAACATTCGCCAAGAGTTATACTGAAACTTGACCTTTCCGTCGGGTTACTCGGGTATGGTATAAATTTATGTGGTGTCTGGTGGTTTTGTGGTGTCTGGTGGTTTTGTTGTAGTTTGGTGTACTGCGTTTTACACATGTGTTGACTCGTAAATGGTAGAGATGACGCCTACAATGGAAGGGGGCGTATAGGCATTATGGCGAATGTCTAGTAGTTTATTTTTTTATTTTCTGTAGTTCTGAGGAGTGTCAACCATGCGCTCTACATCCTGAATCCAGTTGTACTTGGTAATGACAGTGGTTTGGTTCTATGAGCAAACATGCAAAGAAACCTTTCACTTACTACTCGACGCGTCAAAGGAGGGAAGTGGTTCGTCAGCTCAGTTCATTTTTGTACTGCAGTATGATGCAGTGTTCTGCAGTGGTGCCTTTTGTAATAGTAAACTAGTTGAAATATGTGAAGAACATACATTGTCTCAAACTTTGCAAAGCGATGAGCTTGGAACTGTGTACATAGAACTTTGTTTGTGTAAATATGAAGATGTTGTGTTGTATTACACTTAACCAATTTAACTATCTGTGTTGAGATTCTGATAATATTATCAACAGCTAGGGCAAAAGAAAGAACCCCTTTGAAGAAGGCATTTCTTAATATTTCTTTATATTCGTGACAGTGCTGTACGGGTGCGAGGCATGGACAAAAACCAAAGCACTAGAGAAGAAAAATCGAAGCATGCGAAATGTGGATTTGGAGGAAAATGCTGAGGGTCCCCTGGACTGAGAAGAAAACAAATGAACATATACTGGAAGAGATAGGACATTTAAGAGGAGAGAGATGACAGTGAGACAAAGAGCGGCGAGACAAAAAGTGATGTATTTTGGCCATGTGATGCGGGCGGACGGCATGGAAAAGGAGATGATGCTGGCGTGTGGGGAGGGAAGACGAGGAAGAGGACGACCAAGAAAGAGATGGATGGAGGAGATACAGGAGACGATGATGATGAACATTCCGGTGCTGAGAGAGGCGACGAGAGATCGGAACACATGGAGAAGGCTGACTATGACGGTCGCTAGGATTCAGCGAATCGACGGCACAAGGTGACAAGGTGATCTCATAAGTGCGACATTAATTTTGATAATAATATCCCGCAACTTTGTAGCAATAGGGGCCCTACCACGTAATTATTTGGTTCAGAAAATGCTCTGTATAAATTTAATTCACATATTAGAGGACTCCATTAATGTGGCATTTTCTCTGCTGCACAAACAAATTTTGTTCCTGTCTATAGAGTTCAAGAACTTTATTTATTGCTTTATCACGAAGAGTTCTTGACACAGCTGGGACCTTCTCTGAATTCCGTAAATTCTCAATTCCCTCACCTCCACCTTCGCTCAACCACCGCCATCTACTCATGACCACACAGGCCTTCCATCATACACATCGAAGTCCAACCTCTTCAAGAAATACTAAATCTATCCTACCATTCGCTGTTTAAGCTTTCTTGTCCCACACGAAACCTATATGTTCAGGGGCTTTGCGCGACCTCAGGATAACATTTTAAAAATCTGTGAAAAATATTCATAGACAATAATTATATTAATATAATAATGGGAAAAACTTGAATTTGGGTGTTTTCTGCGATGTGTCATTTGTTTGGACACCCCTAGCCTAAATATAGCCTATGTTTCACTGCCTTGCTTTGCCAAAGAACAACAGACCGCAATGCACTATAAGACGGTCTAAGATGTAACCTGAAGCAATGTTATATTATACAATACAAATACAATACAAAAGCGATAAAATACTATGCAATAAATACATCATTGGCAATAGTAATTCAGCACATGATTATGGATAGTTGAATTGGTAGACGATGATGGTCTTAGTCTGGATCACTGAGAGTTGAAGACCATCGAGCGACTGTGATTCTGTGTTGTACTTTTTAGATCTAAATCGAGCAAAAATTCGTGTTTTAGATTATACACATTTTGGAATGTAGAGATGTAAAGCGAACATAATATTTTCGTTTTCTTCAGATTAGGCTATATAGCGAATTAGAGATGTATGTTATATTCACTAATAAATTCCTAAATTATCATGAATTAAAATTGTAGCCTATGCTACTGACTAACTAGGGAGTATCCTATTACGTCGATGACTCACCTGTTGTCGCTTGTAGATCCAGAATGAAAACGAACATCAGAAGGAACTTGAGCTTCGTAGATGCCATCGTCTGTCTGGGCTGATTATGCAGCTGATCAAATTCTGCTTTTGAAAGATGTTTGTCCCTCGTTAAATGCACTTTAATATAAGAAGACGACAACGTTATTTGAATTATTGATAGATTGATTAAAGTAAGTAAGTAAGTAAGTAAGTAAGTAAGTATATTCTTTATTTATACAATTTCACAACCGCACTTTGGTTGACATGAAATTACACATTGTTAAGCACTCTTGTTAAAAACGTTTTTCTCATTAAACTGTCAGCCTGTGAGACAATTCGGTCTGGGACGCGCATGGAATAAGGGGAGTGTCTTTGGGAGGGAGGGCGGGTTCAGAACATGGCCCGGATCCGCCAAGGGCAGCAGTAAGGATGTTCCCATCTGCCATTCTATACAGCTGTTCTATTGTTGGGTTACCCTACGCCTTAATAGAGCACTTTTGCATCCATTATAATGTAGCTTAACCCCTGATCCATCACGGACTGTAGTGTATAATATTATTGCGCTCCTGCTGTTCCACAAAACCCACCATGCCGGTGACGCGTAATATAACAAACGGGCCACATTGGTCATTCGCACAACATCATATAGCTGTTGACAAACGTTTACGTAGAAATATCGGTTTACGTTCACCCATTTTCACACAGATTACGCGTATTATTATTTATTATAATCACTTCCAGTTTTCAAAAGACAAGTAGGCTAAGTAAGCAAGCAAATGTAGCCCTGCATTCCGTCTAAAGAATGGCATAGCCTATTTGTTTCTCTCCGAGGAAGAATGATGAATACGCTATAGTCGACAAACTTAGGGTGGTGGTATCCACCTTCTCTGATACATCGGCTATATATAATATCGGGTGTAACGTTTTAATGGCGTGGGATACCACCACGATGTTTACCTCAAAATGTGCGCAAATGAACCTCCAACAGCTACTTAAAATGTCAAAATTATATTCCACATGAAACAAGTTTATTATGCAGAAAAACTTATGGGGGTGGTAACCGTCGGGCTCCTTGGGAGCCCAACGGTTAATGTTATAAATTGAAGATTTCTAAAGCCTAGCAATTTCTGTGAGATCTCAGTATACTTACGCCGATCAATCTGTTGTGCAGCGATGAGAAATCTGCCGAAGTGTCTTACTAGGGTATCGAGTCTAGGCCACTTTATACACGTCCGTTTTAATTTTAGAAAATTTATGAGCATTAATTCTCGAATTGAAAGAAGATATCATCTCATTAAATCAGGCGCTTTAGCAGAACTAACGACACATTTGATACATATAGGCCTATCATTATACTCCTACGAGGAATCTGACAAAGGCCTTTCTTTATTCGCGACGTGTCGTCTATAATTATTGTAATTTACATATCCATTAATTATTATGGAAAATTTCAGCAGATTAATCTACGCCTTCTGAAAGAATGATTAATTATCGCCCTTTAGAATGCCTTTATTAAAGAGATAATTTAACCGACGTTTTCTGGTAAAGTCTTTCTCCAGGTGGCCAAAGATCCAGACAGATAGAGGCATCCATTTCTATATACTCCCATGAGGAATCTCACAATGGCCTTTCTTTTTTCGCGACGTGTCGTCTATATTTATTGTAATTTACATATCCATTAATTTTGGAAAATTTCAGCAGATTAATCTGCGCCTTCTGAAAGAATGATTAATTATCGCCTTTTAGAATGCCTTTATTAAAGAGATAATTTAACCGACTTTTTCTTGCAAAGTCTTTCTCCAGATGGCCAAAGATTTCGATGGATAGGCCTAGAGTCATCAATTTCTATATTGGCAATCCCCGCCGACCAACAATATCGAAAATCTCTTTTTGGAAACCAAGGTCGACCCACCTTAAAATTTGGCCAAAACCATGACTCAAAGAAAATCTAAATGAGCTGCTACAGTGATCCAAATTACATCATAGTGCTATAACCGATATTATTCGCTATTTGCTATTCGTAGACTATAAGCACCAGTGTTGGGTATGAGTTAACTCAGTTCAGTTGAAACTCACGAATTAACTCAATTGCTGTGATTCATGACTTTGAGTTAACTCACCTTAGAGAGAGAGAGTTATGAGTTTGATTTAATTCATAGTTTCTGTGAGTTTGAGTTGTAACTGTCAATTTTTTTAGAAATCAACTCACTTTTCGGCACTCAGCACATATTAATAATATGTTGAAACAAGCGTTTTTTTATCCATCTACTTTAACTTACGGAAATCTTGAATATATGTATGTTTGAGCCACAGGCTAAAAAGTCAAATCTTGCGACGACTCGTTCGATCACTTACAATCATTCAATCGTCCTCGCAGACACTTCATTCTATAAAAATTTCAGCTCCCCAAAAAGGCAAGCTTATAGAATCGGGGACTCAACTTTTCGAATCGGGGACTCAACTTTTCCGATACGCAGCGTTGCCATTGGCCGCAACAAAAACGGGCGCGCTGCCTGATTAAACGCACGCTATGACGTTAAATGAACGCGGGCTATATATTTGTAGAGGTAACTGCTTCATAAGACGCATTATAGGATAGTAGATGGATATAGTAAAAAACTTTGTTTTTACGGGCTGTATTTTATTATCCATCTACTTTAACTTACGGAAAATCTTGAGCCACAGGCTAAAAAGTCAAATCTTGCGACGACTAATTCGATCACTTACAATCATTCAAACGTCCTGAAACTTGGCAGATAGACTCGCCCTCGCAGACACTTCATTCTATAAAAAATTTCAGCTCCCCAAAAAGGCAAGCTTATAGAATCGGGGACTCAACTTTTCGAATCGGGGAATCAACTTTTCCGATACGCAGCGTTGTCACTGGACGCAACAAAAACGGGCGCGCTGCCTGATTAAACACACACTATGACGTAAAATGAACGCGGACTATATATTTGTAGAGGTAACTGCTTCGTAAGACGCATTATAGGATAGTAGATGAATATTAGTAAAAAACTTTGTTTTTACGGGCTGTATTTTATTATATCGTCGGCTTTCCATACTGGTGAGTGGTGACAGCAGGGAGGGTTGTAAACACGGCCAGCAGGGGCAGGCGGACAGTGTCCAATGCTAATCCCAGTCATGTTTGAGATGTGAAACATGTAGACTGCGGTGTTTACTTTGCATTTTGGGAAGTAGGTTGATGACACTGTATAATTATAAGAATGAACGCTGTACCGACAGGGAACTACATGGTGCCATTGTATTTTGGTCAGCATTTGAAAGTAGGCTTAGATAATGCAAACGGTTTTGAAATTGATTATTTAGTTGTTTAGTTTTACGGAATTTTCAAGTCTATGTTATTAAATAAAATTATCTAAGTCTGTTTATTATATGGTCTGTCGCCAAATTAAAATTACATTAAATCGTTGCGGTTAGGCACGTGTTATAACGATTACATATTAAAACAGTATTGGATTGATTGGCTGTGGATAAATTGTATTGTTAGAACGCAGTCGCGACCCACCTTTCGTGTGTGTTCTACTTTGCCTAATTAATGTGTACGTCAACGCGCCAGTGGGCGGAGGATGCAATGACGCAAACCAATTGTGGCTGTATTTTCGAAATTTCAATTTTCGTCTAGTCATGCAGTTGACCTTAAGTGGTCCGGTAAGCATTCAGATGGGTTGCAGTTGTGAAGGATCTCACCAGAGAGATTCATTGAGAAATAATGATGATCGAGGCCATACAGTCGCAATAGAAAAACGTGTAGGCTACACTTACTGTTACCAATTAGAACTTCAGAATCGTTATCATCTGTACGTTGGAGTATAATGCATTAAATTCGAATTGATTAGCAATATTTCTTGTCCAATTGGTTAATTTTGGTACTTTAATCCAGCGGTGAAGGAAGCTTTCTGATTTCAATGTGATTCGAAGTTTTATTTCAGGAATGTTTCATGTTATAATTTATGTATCTTGAGTTTTATGGTTACTTCAACGCTTCCCATTGCTGAATTTATTCATTCTGAGCATTTATATAGCGCCCCTTCAAGAACCTACTCAGGAACGCTCCGAGTTCAAACATCACTATAGAAAAGAGACTTGAGCGACTTGCAAAACCCTGTCGAGTGTACCACAAGTATAGGGTGGAGCTCAAGCGGGAGGTAATTCCAAATGTAGGGTCTCAACCGAAAAATGAAGGCGCTGCCTAATAGTCAAGCGAGCTCTTGGAACAATAGGCTCATCCCTCATCGCACAGCGAAGCACCCGACCCGCTACAACGTCGGACACTGGGCGGCAAAGATCACACAAGTATACGATGGAGCGCAGCCAAGAACGCAACGAGAAATCAGAGCAGGAATACTCTACGATATCTGCTAAGACACAGGCAGCCAATGCAACACATTACGCAAGTATGCAGAAACCGGAGCGAATTTATAAAGCCGCTCACTAAGCCTAGCGCAGAACCTAATCTAGTCGCCCCAGGATAATTGCGTGCATCTGTCGATGCTAAACTATAAGGTTTAAACATATGACGTTCGGTGAGAAAGCGCAAGTAACAAAGGAGTGCAAGAAATTGACAAAATCTTTGTTGTCTACTGCACCAACTTCAATTTCCTGTAATTGCGTGTCCAAATGAACGCCAAGCATTTCTCGTTTAATTAATCCTTTTGGAATAGTAAATTTGTATGTTTAAGTGTATGTGCATGTAGCCTATGTACGTATGTGCGTACATGTATGTAACAAGGTTATGTACATACATGTATGTAACAAGGCATGCATTATTTATGCATGTATGCATAGGTGCTTATATTTGTGTGTATGGACGTATGGCATAATTACGTATGTATGTGAATATGTATGAATATTGCATAGGTGCGTATGCATGTACCGTATCTAGAGACGTGTAGGACAGTTCACAGCATGGATGCAGAAGAGGATAAGACAGCTGTTCCCCGGTTGGCTTGGTCGCATAATGTCAGGTATATCCCCACCATACAAGGCAAACCGTAATCGAAAATAGTTGGTTAGAATAATCACTGTAACATCTCGCATCTCGCGTCCTCGGGTGTTCCACTAAGTATGTAAACAGCAAACAAGTCTTGCCGAAGTTCAGTGTTCTTCTTTAAAGCACCACACGATCATCAGAGAGACATCAGACTGGGAACAACTGACGGAGATAAGACGAGTGACTGGACTTAGACTTATAGACTATCAACCACATTTATAGCACATAAAGCAAAGATGAGTGGAATTTACGTTACCCACTTTCTAAACACTCATTCCTTCTAAGATTCTACCGGCAGGTGCAAATGTGCCTGTTACTTGCCATCCACCATAACCCTTGACAAGGCCTGCATGTAACATCGTACATAACCTTGTCACTGTAACATACTGGGTCGCATCTCGCGTCCTGGGGTGTTCCACTAAGTATGTGAACAGGGGCCCGATAGCGCATTGGATAACACACTGGCGTAGAGAGCGAGAGGTACCGAGTTCGAGTCCTTCGTAGGGCGGACATGCTTTGTAGGCTGCTATTAGCGCCGTGTATTGCAAGGCTGTCTGTTCTGTTAGTAGTTAAGATTGTTTCAATTGCATAACATGTACAATGTACAGCAGCGCAGTGCGTTTGTCAGGCGCTTAATTAAAGAAAAGATTATTATTATTATTATTATTATTATTATTATTATTATTATTATTATTATTATTATTATTATTATTATTATTATAATAATAATAATCTTCCTGAGGAGTCATCAACTGTTCCTTGAAACTCTGCTCAAGTTACTTTTTCTTGCTATGTTGAGACGCACCTATCCGGATCCTTTACACCGTCGATGTAAACGGCGGCTTTGAAGGTCAATGTCAATGCGGTTTACAGAAGAACAGGTGCATAATACATACAATGTCATACATACATACATACATACATACATACATAATTGTATACATACATACATACATACATACATACATACATACATACATACATACATACATACATACATACATACATACATACATAATATACATACATACATACATACATACATTCAGTCATTACTTCAAAACTCTCTCCACTATCTTGACAAGCATATTAAATTCACCTCATACTTTATTCTCAGTTCAAAACGCTAAGATAGCGGATTTTTCTGAACATTTCTCTCCAATACAGTTACCTCTTACATTCTGCCACAATCAATACTACACGCATTATTTAATCCACTAGGCCTATTCCATGCCTGGTAATCCTGGTGATGCTACAGTCGACAGCTGCACATTCTATTGTCATCTTTAATCCACAAATCTTCAGTAATAGCTGCCATTATCCATAATACGCAGAATTGATTGAAACCGCTGAGATACTTATGAACAAACATACTAAGCTTATGTAGGCCTACAGTCAAATCTGCAGTCAACTTATCTCGTTGTTAACGCTGCAACATGCACTGCTAATTGCCTTGTTCGCCTACTGGTGCCAACAATACGCGAGTTTTCTATTTACATATAGGCCTACACCATTAGCGGCTGTGTAGCGTTGTCTAGGCAATATTGATTTTCCTCTAATACACAAATCGATGACCAAATGATGTTGCAAATGGATGACGGTGTTGCTAAGTACTTTTTGCAATGATTGCATGCAGTAAAGCCAGAGAGATAAATTAATCCTATTTGGACATGTACAGTTTGCAAAACGTATAAATGACTGACATTGGTGACAACGTTCTTAACTACAGCACAGACTCAACCAGTCGTACATATAACGGAATTTGAGTCTTGAAAGTACCAGAACATAATGCCTAGCTAAGCATAGCATTGTGCGCTTAGGGTAAGTGATCGGTAAATAATCCATCTGATTGACACAAGGCGATAAATTTGCAAATTTAAAAATGCTAAAGCAGAACTGAAGGGCTCGGTTATTACGTTTACTTTTAACAAGCAGCATTGGAAAAGCAAAAATGTCGTATAACGAAGCCTCTGACAAGAAGTGTACAAATGTGTTGCCTCTACCGCAATACCAATTATGGTTCAACGCCATTAAGAGTGACGACAGTCAGGAGACATGCAGAGTATTGGAAACTTGCGATGAACTTACAAAGTCAAAATTACTGAACGGTTCATTTCAGTTCCCAGAAATTCCTGAAGTAAAACGTTTGACAACAAAGCGACCGATATTTACTAATCCATTTACTTTGGCAGCGTTGTACGGATCTATGGGAGTTTGTGACGTCATGGTAAAACATGACGTCGACGTCTTCCTTCAGGAGAAAGGAGAATTCAACGTGTTTCATTGTTTGGTTTGCATTGCATTCTGTCAACCACACAACGAAGAATCCATTGCACAAAGTTACACCAAGCTTTGTAGTATAATCCCAGAAGAAAATGTAGAGACGCTTCTGCGTATGGAAGACAGGACGGGGCTTAGGCCGTTGGAGTTTGCCATTCATCAGGGGACTCTTAAGTTGATGATGACTATTTTTGAAACACCAGGAATATACAAGATAAGAGAGGACATCATAGGTTTAAGAAGATATCGCTGGTATGATATCACAGAGTACGAAACAGAAAACATTTATCTGAAACGACATGTTACTAAATCACCTATGCATATTCTCGGTTTACTCGATGAAAGGCATTTCTATTCAGACTTTGGACGACATGTCTTCACTGAATCCATCATCGCAGATTGGATTCGAAAATCAGTTCAGAGCAAACGTGCGATTATCATCAGTTGGTTTGTTCTTAAACTTGTTTACACTTGTGCTTTTTGTATGTATCAGTTAAGCCAGATTAGCGTTACGAATCGATACAGCGTCGGAAAAAGTTCTGAACTGTACAATGCAACTGAGAGAGATAATTTCAACGAGTCCACTTATTGCGACGAAGGTCAAACGTCGTTCTCGCTGACTGCTAAAAGATGTCTGGAATCTTATTTGATATTACAGTCTTTATCAACGGTCCTCTATGACTCTGTATCGTTTGTTCATGGAATGAAGATTGTGGCAGCGCAGTTGTTTTTGATCAGAGATTTGTCAGGGAAGCGCAAGAAGGTTGCTTTTGATGTTTCTATGGCCTCTCAGCGCTTTGTTGGTTTGTTTTTTGCTATTATGGTAATGGCCGAAATAGCTATCTATAACAATCCTACGACAGAAAACGTTTCTTTTCTTACAATGATGCATCTTTTCCAAACTGCTATTATGACTAGCTCCATAATACACCACATGGAAATCTTTCATTCCATCGGACATATGGTTCTCTACATCAGGCGAATGTTGTCTATGTTGATTTATTCTATGGTGCTGTCTGAATGTTTCTTGTCTGCTTTCATGCGCCTCTTCATAATGATGTCCGAAAGAGACAACACTGGAGGCTGTTTCTCGCAGTTTTCAGACTTAGTGGATAGTGCATACTCGCTGGTTCTCATGTTCCTTAATACTCTAGACGTTCGCGGTTTCAGCACTGGTTCACAAGTAGGACTGAAAGCGGTCCACATCTGCTTTGTTTTTATTGTGGGCATTCTTCTGTATAATTTGCTGATTGCCCTGTTTTCAGACGAAGTCAACAAAATATCCGAGAACAAAGAGGTTCTAATATGTGTTGATTATTTGTGGACAGTTGGTGCGATGGATCACATGGCCCTGAGTACACCTTTAGTGCGAAGTATGTACATTCATTTGAGAAGAGTATTTATAAAGAAGCATTTTGCCTGTATAGGTGGTAAAATTTGTTTGGTGTTAGTTGACAGTGCACAACAGACAAATGTTCGAAGATCTTCGTGAAGCATATGCTCCCACGAGTGCAATTTCTGCTTGTACAGTATATTACAAAACTTGCGTATAATTAACGTATTTATTTAATTTTTTGGTGTGCGTTATGTTCTACAAATTGCAAAATGAAGATAGGCTACCGTTGGCAGATCATTTTCTAGACCTTGCAAGGAGATTTCTTTGCAAGGTGGTGGTGCCCTGCGCTTGGCTTTCGAGTGGCGCTTTAGAAGTTTGGAGATTACTATTACGATTTCTTGCGAAACCTCTGCAATTGCAAGATTCAAAAGAGTCGAGACTGTTGGAGTTCACATTACATATAGCCATAAACAAACTTCTGATGGCAATATCGATTCTTCGTTTGAGTCGGCGTGTCGCCGTACCATCCACAACAACTGACAATTTTTCATTGCATCGTTTGCCTAAACTTTACCTAGGCCGACTGCTGTTCGTTGGTTACCAGCTGCGCCAGGTTTTATTAACATGTTTATGAATGTGTAATTGACAGCTAGCGGTGACGTTACGAGCCAATAATAAAAATGTTAAGTTGCATTTCATGGATTGGTTGTATAGCAACGTTTTATGCTTGAAGCTAAGTATTACCTGTGTCTGTTTATATACTGAAAAGTTTGCAAGCGTTCCTATCCGTATGCTAGGTTGCATACGGATAGGAACATTACAATGTAACTGATTAGAATGTTCTGCTTGAGTTTGGTTTATTCTTATTTTATTCCATTTGAAACGAGCGGTTTCTGATCTCCGTGTGGTGCATAATTTAATTCCGTGAATGTTAATTGCATTTCAATTGGATTTCATGATTGATAGAGTACTGGAGTTTATTTAACGCGTGGTAGCATGAATTGCCTTTGTTTTATTTATAATTATGTGATATGATTCCCGCTACAGTGTTACGATGCCTAGAATTAAGCTAGAGCAGGATGTGATGATTCAGTGTGAAGAAGAGCGTATTTTAAACCATTCATTCGTTTAGCATTTCTGCGTATTTGTTTCACTATAATATATTATGATTTTGGAACTAAACATTTTCAAGAATTTCTTTGGAAATTTTGAGACCTGTACTCTGCAAAGGAATTATCAAAATCTAAACCACATTTCCATTCTGTGCTTACGAACTGAACATGTTTGTCTATTTTGTTTATGTATTTCACTAACACGTGATAGTGTTTAAATAAATTGGTAAATTTTATACATTTTGTAAATTCAGTTTAATGTTTACTGCGGTCAGATGAATTAATAATATAAAAATACATAACTTAACGAATTGCTGCATCTAATCTTAATTTATGTTTATATATAAATCATAAGAAATAAACGACGATAATATGCCAGTTTATTATTATCAAAAAACGAAGTTAATGTGCCTGTTACTACAGGGTGTCCAATAAGTTCGTGAACGATTTTGCTAGTTTGTTAAAAAAAAACTACACAACAAAAATCAATAATTATTGTACCATTTAATAGGCAATAGTGTTGCCTTTGCTGGCTATAACAGCTTTCATTCGTCTTGGCAAAGATTCGATGAGGTTGTGCAAAGTTTCAAGCGATATCGAATTCCATGCTTTTTGCAAACGACGTTTTAGCTGAGCAGGAGTTTTTGGTTCAGGATCTTTGTAGACACTGCTTGACAGTATACTCCAGAGATTTTCAATCGGTGAGAGATCAGGAGAGTTTGGAGGCCAGTTTTCAATATAGTTAGGAATATTTTCGTTCAGCCATGCTCGCGAAACAGCAGATGTACATGTATGTGCTCGCGCACCATCCTGCTGGAAAACGCTAACGGCGTTGTCAGCGAATAGTCGTCGTTTCGAGATCGTTCCAGAAGTGTCCAGTCTGTCGTAAACTGGTTTCAATTCCTTCTTTAAAATGTTATTGATATAATACTCCGAGTTAATTGATGTATGCTGAGGTATACAAAATGTAGTCGCGTTAATCCTGAGGCTGTCATACCTCCCCACACAAGAACAGTCGGACTAAACTTGACCTGCGAGGCGACAGGAACATTTTCTTCTTGCGAACCCCAAACGGTGTCATTGCGTGAGTTTGGAACATAGAACATAGAACACTTGATACGGCGATTCGTCACTAACAAAACATTAGACCAGTCTTAGAATTTCCAATGTCTATGCTGCCGCGCGAATAACACCCGTTTTTTCTTCTGAGCGTCTGTTAGCAATGGCGTCTTTCTGCGTTTCCAACTTCTCCACTTCAACTCCACTTTCATGTAATTTCTGATTGTTTCTTTGTTGCCCTTCAGTCCACCTGCCTTGAGAGATTTTTCTATCTGTCTCAATCCAAATCCTCGTCTGTATTTCGCCTTTTTGATTATTTTAATAGCAGCCTGTGTCAAAATCTTTGGTCGACCGCATCGTGCATGATCGCCTAACTCGCCTTGCTTGCTTTTTTCAACCCATTTTGCAACCCAACCTTTCGATCGTCCTAATTTATGGCCTATAACGGAACATGAATATCCTTCTTGAGCAAGAATAGCAGCTTTCGAGCGTAACTGAACGTCTGCTATTTTGCCCATTTCCGAGTTTGTTTACGAAAAACGATCGCGAACTGCATAAAATTCGCTAAAAATAGCCTCTCAACATAAATTGATGACGTCATTTCCTAGTTGCAAAACCTCACACTTTTTACACTTTTTGGTTTCGGGACATACAGCTCTTTCAAATGACATAAGCATTATTAATGTATGTTGCATACATTTTCTGCTTTCTGCAAGCAAAATCGTTCACGAACTTATTGGACACCCTATATTATTAAATAACAAACGAATAAAATATGTTAGTTTATTATCATAAAAAAACAAACGAAGATAATGTGCCAGTTTATTATTATCAAAAGAAAAACAGAGATAATGTGCCAGTTTATTATTATAAAATCAAGCGAAGATAATGTACCAGTTTTTTATTATAAAGAACAAACGAAGATAACGTACCAGTTTATTATTATCAAAAGAAAAACAGAGATAATGTGCCAATTTTTATTACAAAAAACAAACGAAGATAATGTACCAGTTTATTATTATCAAAAGAAAAACAGAGATAATGTGCCAGTTTATTATTATAAAATCAAGCGAAGATAATGTACCAGTTTTTATAATAAAGAACAAACGAAGATAATGTACCAGTTTATTATTATAAAAAAACAAGCGAAGATAATGTACCAGTTTTTTATTATAAAGAACAAGCGAAGATAATGTACCAGTTTATTATTATAAAAAACAAGCGAAGATAATGTACCAGTTTTTTATTATAAAGAACAATCGAAGATAATGTACCAGTTTATTATTATAAAAAAACAAGCGAAGATAAATTACCAGTTTTTTATTATAAAAGAACAAACGAAGATAATGTGCCAGTTTATTATTATTAAAAAAACAAGCGAAGATAATGTACCAGTTTTTTATTATAAAAGAACAAACGAAGATAATGTGCCAGTTTATTATTATAAAAAAACAAGCGAAGATAATGTACCAGTTTTTTATTATAAAAGAACAAACGAAGATAATGTGCCAGTTTTTATTATTATACCAGTTTTTTATTATAAAAGAACAAACGAAGATAATGTGCCAGTTTATTATTATAAAAAAACAAGCGAAGATAATGTACCAGTTTTTTATTATAAAAGAACAAACGAAGATAATGTGCCAGTTTATTATTATAAAAAAACAAGCGAAGATAATGTACCAGTTTTTTATTATAAAAGAACAAACGAAGATAATGTACCAGTTTATTATTATAAAAAACAAGCGAAGATAATGTACCAGTTTATTATTATAAAAAACAAGCGAAGATAATGTACCAGTTTTTTATTATAAAGAACAAACGAAGATAATGTGCCAGTTTATTATTATAAAAAAACAAGCGAAGATAATGTACCAGTTTTTTATTATAAAAGAACAAACGAAGATAATGTGCCAGTTTATTATTATAAAAAAACAAGCGAAGATAATGTACCAGTTTTTTATTATAAAAGAACAAACGAAGATAATGTGCCAGTTTATTATTATAAAAAAACAAGCGAAGATAATGTACCAGTTTTTTATTATAAAAGAACAAACGAAGATAATGTGCCAGTTTATTATTATAAAAAAACAAGCGAAGATAATGTACCAGTTTTTTATTATAAAAGAACAAACGAAGATAATGTGCCAGTTTCTATTATCAAATAACAAATGAATAAAATATACCAGTTTATTATCATAAAAAACAAACGAAGATAACGTGCCAGTTTACTAATGTTCCTTTTGTAAAACGATTTAAATTGTTCGCTTTAACATATTTTCAGCACTGAATGCTGTAGTAAATCAATGTAAGTTTTAAGCAGTCTAAGAAGCAATAGAGTTTCTAAAACGTACATTGTTTAACAGACAAAAATATACGACTAATTTGGATAAATAATAATACTCTCGTATTAGATAAAATGTAAAATTATAACTTGGATAACAGCCCAAAACTAAATTTCTGTATAAAGGTGAAATATAGTTCTAACAATAAATTTCCTGCTAAAAGACTAAATACTCTAAATTGATTGGTCCTATTTTAAATTAAATAAAATAACAAAAATCCTGCACCTAGATCAGAACATGTTGTTGGATTATTGAAATAGCAGATATAGCCTAATACAGTATGATTGACATTGATTAAAACCAAGCTAAGACATGCGTATTGCGTAATAAACACTAGCGCAATTGAGTTTCTTCAGATAACTGAACAGTTCAATGCCGGTTCAAATTCCGTCAGAAATTAGATACGTATATATATATAAAGGAATATTATATATATATATATATATATATATATATTTATATAATATTCCTTTATACCGTAGCCCGGTACAAAACCATGAACAACATGGAGCTGAACAACATTAAACTGCTAAACACATTGAAGTTTACAGTCATGTATCAGCAAATACAGTGCAACAGGAACAAAGAAAACATACCGTATTGTAGTTAAGCAGATTTTTTAAGGAAATTTGTTTATTGCAAACCAAGAAAAATCATTACAGTTTACAGTCACATGTCAACAACAGTGGTCACAGTATATTATGATTGTCTGTATCAAAAACCTTTGCAAGATTAATCAGACGACTCTATTTTAGCCAAAAGCTGAATTACTTTTATTGGTGGTTCAATCTTACTAGGCACAGAATGTAATATCCTGTGAATAATTGCGAAATGCAAGTCTATTATTTTCTCGACGCTTTGCAGTATAAAGTTGTTACAGAGTAAAATAGTAAAACTAATTAGCGCTAACGATCAATTTGCTGTAAAAAAGTCCACAAGCAATGAATTCCTCGATTAACATGTTAAAAAGAGCAAAACTAATCAGCAGGTATTACAACGAGCTTGCTATTAAGCAGCTAATAAATAATCAGTTCTATCGTAAGGAGAAACTACACTACTACTACACTGTATCCAGACCATACCATCCGTCATCGTCCCAGCCACACACTAGAATCTTTTTGTGGTCAATGTGTTTCATGAGTGGGCCAGTTATTCAATCAGATCACTGTTGGTCTTTCGATCCTCCTTCGCGAGTTATACGTTAAGTTAAGCAGGTCTGTAGCTTATAGCCACGTTCTGCATTCCTTGGGCTAGTGCGTCAACTTGAGCGGGCACCGGAGGGGTCATGCAACATCCACTGAAGGAAGCACGAACTTTAGGCTTATCAGATTTCTCTTTGTATCTCTCAACCAACATTGCATCGGCAAAGTTCAATTTGATATCCGCAATATCGCCGTGTCCAGTCTGGTCTACCACATCAATTGCGACACTTTCCATTCCTGCATTACATGGAAAGCCAATACATAATCCACGTGCAGCTTCGTCATTTGGGACATACAACTGATAATTATGTCCGTGATCCTTGGAATATTCGACGCAATGGCGTTCCAAGGTTTTGGTCATGTCCAGTAGCAATCTGGCCCATTACTCCCCGAGTTCCTTGAGGTTTCCGAGCAAAGCTAGTCACTGAAGGAATTCGGTAGCGGTCAGGAGGGTTTCCAATTGGAAAATGCACATAAAACAAACCCGGTTGAGTTACAAGCCTTATATAATTCCTATTGACTGTCAAATAGGCCAAACAACATCCCAAACATTCTTTATATGTATGGATAGGAAAATTACGAAATCTGTCATTATATTTTGCAATAAACTCGCCACCAGTAGCTGCAGCGAACCCCGGATCCATTCCTCGGAAGTCAGTGCAGTTCGGATGATGTGCCATCGTTGTGTTTCTGATGTACGGAAATCTGTTTTAACTTCCAACTGGTCTTGTTTCTTGCAGGAAAACTTACTGTAAGTAAGCACCTAGAAGCAAAAACAGTTAAAAGAAAATAAATAAAGCAATAACATAGACAAATTTGACAGAATAACATTGTTAGAGTTGCCGCACTTGTTTAACGGTGCCATCTTGTTTGTTCTACACCCTACTTGTATGATCTTTCTCGACCTTTCTCCGAGTTCGCAGCTTGTCGAACTCCTCACTCTTCGGCAAGGGGGTTTTGGTCCAGCGAACTCACACTTCAGTTAGACAGCATCGGGCCTTTTCGATCGTGGGCCCTCCAACTGAAATGGCCGAACATAATACTTGCGATTGCTGCCTCGGTAAAACTCGCGTGCTTTTATAAGTCCTTCAAATCACACTTTTTAGCTGTGGCTGGCTTGAAGCGCCTCTGAGTAGGTCTCTTGAAGAGGCACTATGTAAATTCACAGAATGAATTAATTAGATGATAAATGGAAAGAGCGATGACAAACGAAGTGGAGATAAATTTTACCAAACGAAATGAGCAACATTTGAAGTGAATAATGTAGCCTTCTCTTACGGTCAGTTTGTAAGTAACAATAATAATTATTGAGCAATGGCTTTTTAGGGATGATAAAAGAAAAAGTCAGGAATATTCTGGGAGGACAATATTTCCTTTTTGGCCAGGGGATGCTAGAGCGCTGTTAATTTTCAGCTGGATTAAGGCGAAGCAATAGCTGCCAGACACATTTATTTACCTACAATTATTGAAAATATTGTAGCTTATCGAATAAAACTGCATGTGGATTCTAACGATTTGCATCCGTATAATCACTCAGGCTTCAGAAGAATCATTCTACTTCTACTGAATCTGTTCTGATTCGCTTGGTTTCGGATATATTGGCAAAAAGCCTTACGTCATACGAACCACTCTGCTCAAGGTCTGGTTTTCTACCTATGCTTGAATCATGTAGTGATGAAAAACCTGTCACTCAGATCTATAGTCACACTCTTAAAATCTCAGCGAAAAACATTGTAACAATATATGGCGTCGACCTCGATGAAAACCTTGGCAATGAGCTCATGCAGTTTTCTGAGTTTGTCAATTGTTTAACGACGAGGCAGGAGCACAGGCCTCAAATAAGTCTGGAGCAGTTCGTGTTCCAATTTACACTTGACAAAGGTGTTGAAAGTTCATTTCCAAATGAGGAAACTATGTTAAGAATGTACTTGGTGCTCATGGTCACAAACTGTGGTGCTGAACGCTAATTTCCTAAGATGAGAATAATAATAATGTTCGTTTATTGATTTGATTCAAACAGACAAGAACATGACAGGGACGTTGCCGGTAGAAAGTGAGAGATTTTGGTGTTAACAGGGACGAGAAAAGAGGCACAGTCCTTGAAGAAGATGTGGGGATAGGATCAAGTTGATGTTTGTTGGGAAGATAATTTAGAAGGAGCGGGACTTCTGTTTCAGAGGCAAGAGAATAGGGAATGATTACTAGGAGGCAGGAGAGTAGGGTTTGGAGAGGGAAGTGAATCAGTGCTGGAGGCGTGTGTATCTAAACGAGATTGTAATGGGAAGAGAATGGAAGAGATTTGTCCAAAAGAATTTACATAAATTATCAGCGATAGAGGAGAGGGAACGAGCTATAGGTCGTGGGGAGGGAGATTTGAGCTGTAGAATGTAGATATATACTTGTCCCTGTTGGAGACTGCAAATCAAAAAAGACAAAAAATTATGCACAAAAAGGCCCCACCATATTGGGCGCCCATATGCCCCACAACCGGCCCTGTTTGCAAGCACTCCATTGAATGACTGACTGTATCAGTGCGTCGCCGCGTTCGACCGCATCATTTACGACTTTGAAGCCCATAACTCGGCGACGAGCCAAGAGAAAGTTGTCGTTTGTCTGTCATGCGCTTGGAAGTAGTTGTAGAAAGTCTGCAGGAATATCCAGTGCAGCAAAGGGTTTCTTAGTGTCTGTAGTTGAGTCATTTTCCGGTAACATGGTAAATTCAGAATTCAGCTGTCCCCGGTCATTTCTCGAAAAACTATACCTAGTCTGATTATGCTAAGTGTTGATATTAAAATGTATTTGAGCAGTCAACAATTTCAGATATTTGAAAGTAATTCAAAGCAATAACCTAATTTATTAAAATTTATTTTCAATTTAAAATGTTCCACTCCGTTACTGTCCCTAGGCTCTAGTACTTATTGCCTTAGTCTACAATTTCGGAATGATTTGTATTGAGCCAAAAATTCACGTGTTTCTTATGTATTATATATTTGTGTATGTTTTAAAATACAACATGGTGAACCGGATCCTCAGCATAATTAAAGGAAATTTTTTTAAACTTGTCCCCAGGAATAATGTATACTCCGTTACCATGTAAAAAATTAATCTTCTATCTCAGAACCATTCAATTTTGTGGTCGCGCAACTAGACTCATCTCTCTATGTAATCTATGTAAGCTATTTATATCTTCACCAACGATATAAATGGTCCGACAAATTTCATACGAATTTTCATTTATTTCGTACCAGATGTGTTGTTTTATTATACGGCCACTCCGTTACTGCATTTTTGCCATGATTATAAATGAATCTAATTACAATAATATTTGTAATATAACGCTTATAAGCAAAATAATGATTTTACCAACGATCGATGTGGACGCGTGAGCGATAATATGGTATTTACCGTGCTGCAACCCAAATTGTCTACTCCGTTACCTGTCCACTCCGTTAACATTTATTTGGTAACGCATGGGACAGCTATGTAACGGAGTGGAAAAATTGTGTTCGACACTCGAAAGATAGTAACGGAGTGGAATTATTATAGGCTAAATGGTGTGGTATTTTGATGCTGTGAGCAGATTTCTAAGACAATACCATAAATATTTTAGTGTTTTCTGTCTATTCGATCACTGGGAATGATTGGCTCAAGTGATTTCTTTTCAGTTGTTTGGGCAAAAATATTTATTCAACTTAACATTAAATGCTTTTATTTCCATAACGGAGTGGACCTTTTTCTAAATAAATGAAACTGTGATGGAATCAAATCATTATAAGTTTTTTAATTTCTTTTATTTCTATTTTATAAATATTAATACTAGAAACATATTGGAATGTCAAAATACACAACAGAAGCTGTACAATGTATAAAACAGATCTCATATGTATACAGTAACGGAGTGGACAAATATTTTAGTAGGGCTATTTTTTTCTACCAAAAACTTTTTACATTTACATATTAGTGCAAAACCAAATATATATTTGTGAAATAGAAACATTCAAGATTTGTTCCAAAGAAAAAAAACTGTATTTAAAAAAAAATTTTTTTTTGCTTGTTGAATTTGTGAATTTACCATGTTACCGGAAAATGACTCAGTTACAAAATCAGATGGCTCTCGTAGTGGTACTTTCTGCACATTAACTTTGATACGCCAAAGAGGTTCATCGCATTCTAGACGTTTGAGGGCTGCAACCATTGCTATCATCAGAAGCAGCCGAATCAAACAATGCCATTGCCAGGCCAGCCAACACATCGCTCAAGTACCACAAATGGTTTGAAAACCTATGTACTGCTGCTTTAGCGACGGTCTCATTTGCTGCCTTGTTAGAAATGAGCTGCTGCAACTGTTGCAAGTCATTCCAGGGTGCTGACATTGGACACTGGCATGTGCACAATGCCTTGAGATACACTTGAAGAACAAAATAGATTGAACTCAAGACGGCTTAGCAGTTTAAACGCAGTCGGATGAAACTGAGAACGGGATGAGGTAGATTTTCAAACAATATATCAACTTCCCCATTCACTGCACTCTGTGGAAAGCTCCAGGAGCAATGATGTGTTGTTCATCACCAGGTGGGACGTCTAAAAATATCAAAGCTAGTCTCAAAAGCTATTTGTCAAGTCCCATGCACATGATGTCTGCAGGCCAATCTCATGCATGAAAATTCTTCAACTGACCTTGCACAAAACTGACCAAGTCATCTCTGAATGGCCCCAGCAGTGAAACAATCAAATATTCAACCAAGTCATTCCTATGGCCATCTTTATCAATCGAGCTGCAAGATATCACAAATTTTTCTAACAGTTTCATTGTAGGTCTGCTTGATTTTGCTGTCAGAGTATCAAAGACTCTCCCATGATCAGCTCATGCACATGATGTCTGCAGGCCAAGCTTAGAAGATCTGTCTTAAGCTTGAGCTCCAGCAGAACACATGCTCCTGCATGAAGGCCGGTTTTACTAGACGTTGTGTCAAAAGACATAGGTCGTATGCGGCCAACTATATTCTACTCTTAAGGCAAGTTGAAAACAGCTGAAGCTTGCGCTTCGCGTGTTCCATTAGGCAGAAAACGAACTCCTAAGAGTTTCATTTTTCCTTCACCTGATACCAGCACAACCAGCCGGTCAACATGTTGCGTTGATGTCAAAGCTGGCAAAAACTTGCCATCCCAATGAACTATAAGTGGAACCTCGGGAGCACACTGCACAGTGCACAGGCCACTAATCCATCTACAATACTACGCCCTAGTTGTAGCCTACTAATCAGTAAGTAAGAAATTATTAAAAGTCAAATGCTGTTCTAAAATAATGAATTAATGCGTTACATTTTGTTCTCTTTTTACAGCTTCAATATAACAAATACATGCAACATTTAACATTAATTTATTGGTTTTTAGTAAAGTGAATAATAACTGCACTATGCAAAATGATTGATGAAGAAAGTATAACAGGGGAAATTAAAATCAGAATTAAAAAAATTCATTGGCAGTGCAGACAAAAAATTATTAAGCGTATTTACTTCAGTGTGATTCTCGTTAACGATAACGATAACGAAAATGTTCGTTAACGAAAATAAAATGACTTCGTTAACGATAACTATAACTATAACTAAAAAATATCATTAACTATAACTATAACTATAACGAAAATAACACTAACGAAAATTCATCTTTATTTTCGTTAATACAAAAAAATAAAAATAGGAAGTGCAATATGGACAATTCGACATAAATGAGAACGAAAAATGCGATATTTTTATTATGCATTTTGTCAGTTAATTTAGAAACTCGTGTATTCATGAAGCTGAATGCATCCATGCTTCAAAGGCTTTCAAAGCTCTGAGCAAATTGTGAAATAGCGTGTTAATACGCACAATTTTGCTTATAGCCTTAATTATTGTAACTAAGTAGTAACTAAAATTAACTAAAATAAAAATCCATTAACTATAACTATAACTATAACTAAAAATAATACTAACTATAACTATAACTATAACTAAAATAAGAAACCATTAACTATAACTATAACTATAACTAAAATCAAATCTGTAAGGAGAATCACACTGATTTACTTTTAATAACATTGTTTGTCTCTATTGAAAGTTCAGTGTCCTTGAGCGACCTCTAAATGTTTTTAGATTTCACTAAAATTTCCTACAGATGTCACTAATATCATAGAGAACACTTTTGAGGGGTGAGACTTTAGAAAATCTAAAAATAATATTTTTGTGTATTGTTCAGTGTCACCCTAATATATATATATATATAATATATATATATATTATATATATATATATGCATATATTTAATGTTTGGCTAGATCACGTGCGGACATAGCACGTGGTAGCGAGATAGGATACGTTGCGCGCCTAATGCTTTTGGCGCCATAATCTATATTATAAGGCTTACTTTGTTTACGTTTTCCTTCCGTTTGTTTGTATGTTTGTTTGTCCGTTTTGAAAGGCTCCGAAACGGAACGCTTTAGCGATTTGAAAAATCGCACGAAACGTTATTACGCCACGTCTTGATCAACGCGACTATTTTCAGCTCGCAATTTTATTTAAACGCTGACATATGGACATTTTAAACTTCAAAATTATGAGCCTACCTTAATACCAATAACGGAGGTCATTAATATGCATATTTTAACCTCGCTTGAGCGGCGTGACGTAAGAGAAATGTTGTATTACGTCACGCGTAAATCAGGCGCAATCGAAATAAAACACGGGCTCCGTTCCGAAAAATTACGAGCTATAATTACTATAATTATTAATTAGGCCTATAATTTTCAACTCATTATTTACTTTAAATTTCGATACAGCCTACGGAAATGTCTAATTTCGACGCGTTCAATTATTCAAGCGCCTTAAAATCTATGTGAAGCCCGTTTTCTCGCAACCAATAACGATGCCCGTTAATTTCTAATAAGAAATTTCCAAGGGCCATTTTCTAGGTCATCTCAACTAAAAACTCACCATTGCAACTCTTTGCCGATGCAACATTTTTAACGAACGTTCTGAACCCAACTATTTTCAGTTCAAAATTTAATTTCAGTTCCGATATATTATGGACATTCTTAGTTGATTTTCAAACCCATCAAACGGCAATGATGGATTACGCTACAGCTACACGATAGGCTCGATAGGTGGTGCAGTAAGCGGACATTAGGGCCTAAATTGAAATGCGAAGTCGCTACTGTCGCTTACAAAAACATTAAATTCAAGTGCTAAACGGGGCAGCACTGCAGGCACAGGTAATTAAATTCAAATACACGGGGAAACTATTTTCACCTCTAAATATCGTTGCCATTCAGATACGTTGACATTTCAAATATTTGAAGCCCTTCAGCATATATAGATCATAAACTGAAGCCCTTCAGCATTTATAGATCATAAACTCGCCCTACTGGTGTACAAGTCCCTCCATGGTATGGCACCGGAGTACCTAAGAGCATACTGCATCGGCGTGTCGTCATCTAGGTCGGGACCCTCTTTGCGATCTGAGGCGCGCGGCGATCTGAAGGTACGAAAATCTAAAACCTGCTTCGGAGACCGCGCATTCTCTGTTGCTGGACCTATGTGTTGGAACAATCTTCCACCTTCAATCCGTTCATTTAAGTCCAGACTCAAGACACATTATTTCAAGTTGGCGTATCCGGACTGAGTGTTTATCGTGTCAAAGCGCCCTTGTAACGGCATGTGCCGTGTTACGGCGCTGTAGAAATTGTCGTATTCATCATCATCATCATCATCATCACCATCATAGTAAGTAAGTAAGTAGACTTTAGTTGCAGCCGTTAAAAATTACGCATGGGGAAAACCCGGGCAAAGCCGGGTAAAAAATGCTAGTGTTTTATATAAAGTCGGTCGCTAAGCATGTAGAGTTAGACTGGTTTAGGATCCTCTTGTTAGCGCCAGTCTGTTCGTGTACCTGATGTTCGTTTGGTCTCCTTCTTGGATGACGTTTGTATTCGATTGGACTTCGGCGTTTGAATCCTCTGTTAGGATTGCTTGGTCGTGTATTTGGACGTTCTTGGTGCTGTATCGTTTTATCTGCTGTTCTGCTGTTGTTCGAAAGGTATAATAACTTCATTGTAAATAGACAATAAATCATGTTTTATATTACTCGGGACTCTTATTAAGCAGTTTCTCTTTAGACTAACACCACACCAAAATATATAGGCCTACCCTAAAATGGCACTCGCCTTACCTCGTAAAATGCGATTACAACAATTGTAATGTAATGTAAATCCAGTATTGGGTATTATTTACATAGTAAATACTATTTAAATAGTAGTGTAGGCAAATCTATGTTGAGAGTATGGCCTCAAGTCGTGATTACTTAGCTCTAATTGTCTGACCTCTGGCCAACCTATTGAGAGCTAAGGCCAGACCAGATTTATCGCTACGTACGTAGTAGCCTCTATATAATTATGATGTCTTTGGGGCTCTTGTTCTGAACTTCTGATGAAGTAGTGGCTTGGTGTGTTTCTTTTGGAGCGGACATTTCATTTTGATTGTCTGATTTTTGATGGTTTTTAGCAATTTAGAGTCACATCCAGGTTGCTGTTTAGGGTAAAACTATAGAAAGGTTTTCCGTTGGTGACCTAGAAGCGGGTGACTGTGGTTAATGCTAAAATTTGCATAAGAAATCGATGTGTTGGCGAGAATTGTGATAGCGCCTTTTTCTCGAATCGGACAAAGACGGCCATTAAGTGTTTGCCCTGCATTGCTTCCGAATTAAGGAGAAAATCTGTATCAGTAACTGTTGATGACTACAATCCAATAATTTAGATGTATCCTTATGTTCAGTTACAAAGGACTGTTTATAGGAAATTAGATTTTTATCGTTGAATAACGTTGCTTAATTGCTGTTTGTCTAGCTCTGTTTCATACGCCAAGAACTGGCCTGAATCTGGATAAATTAATGAAATAGTCAAAAAACTGCAATTCAGAGAAAACATACTAATTTAGAATCAAGCTGTAATTCATGTGAATCTTTAAATTTCGACAAGTATTTGTCACCGAATCAATATCTTTTGTTTTAAATCACAAGCATGTCAATAAAGAAAGATACATTTTTGGCTAAGCCGGATACCTGCCTGATGACTGAGTTCTATAGTATTAACACAATTATTTAGAATAGTCATGTAAAAGGTTCTATTGAAATAATATTGAAATAGTATGCGCTTATTTACCATTTAGTAAAAAAAGTATATAGTCAACTAAATAAATTTCGAACTTAACTTTTGCAAATTCTTACTTGTTATTAATTTATTAATTTTACTATGGTCCAGATGTCAAAGGACTATTACTTCCTTAACTACTCATGAGCGAAGGACGGAGCTCAAGCAGGAGGTCATTAGAAGGAGGGGCTCATAATCGAGAAAGCACGGCACTGACTATCAGGCAGCGAGCCCATGCAACCAGGAGGTCACCCCTCGTCGCAGAGCGAAGCGATCGACGCGCTGCAACATCGGACACTGGGCGGCAAAGATCACACAACTAGGATGGAGCACAGCTAAGAACGAGAAACCAGAGCAGCAATGCGGTATGAAATCCACTGAGACACAGGCAGTCAATGCAACGCATTACGCATGTATGCAGATACAGAGGCGAATTTAGGAAACTGCTCAATAAGCCAAGCAGCCGAGCGCAGAACCCGGTCGAGTCTCTCCAGAACCCCAAGGGGAAGGCCAACAAGTAAGGAGCAATAGTGGTCAATATGTGCCTCGACCAGTAACAAAAGCTTGAACAAGCACCACCACTAGTTGTGTGATCTTTGTCGCCCAGTGTGCGATGTTGCAGCGCGTCGTTCGCTTCGCTCTGCGACGAGGGGTGACCTCCTGGTTGCATGGGCTCGCTCGTGGTGCATCATGGGAGAGAGAGCGAGAGACCACTCGAACCTGATGAAATACTTATGTATTAGAAGTCTAGCACTTTTTGTATCCAGTTGCAATCACCTACTATATATAAACATAAAGAATGGAAACCAACCTCAAAATCGACTAAAGAGCGCAAGCGACAGTCGTTGTCGTTTCACCGACTTTCTTGGAGGTGTCGACAATGGATGAATCAGGCACTCAAATTCCACCTCGCTCTTTTGGTCTGTAAAATTATACATGGAATATTTTAGACAAAACGCTACAAAACCGCAGGATAGGACCACCAAAAATTTAAATTAATGCAGAGTTCACATAGATAGGCCGGTTCATAGCCAAGGAAGCAACGTCAAACCAGCGCAGCAATTCTGTACTCGATGCGCTGCGAGTCAGGGAGCCAGTCCTGACTGCCATGCATGTAAGCCGAAACACAGGCAAACTTAGGGATCCACCCTATTATCCTGGCTGTATTTTGATCGACGGCTGCGAATATAATATTCCAGTGTCCTAGTAAATTACCCTTGGTTAAGAAAATGAACCATGAACAGACACGTTATTGATCTACTTGACAATAATAACAATAATTATAGTAGTAATAGTAGTAGTAGTAGTAGTAGTAGTAGTAGTAGTAGTAGTAGTAGTAGTAGTAGTAGTAGTAGTAGTAGTAGTAGTAGTAGTAGTAGTAGTAGACTAGTAGTAGTAGTAGTAGTAGCAGTAGCAGTAGCAGTAGCAGTAGCAGTAGCAGTAGCAATAATAATAATAATAATAATAATAATAATAATAATATTAATAATAATAATCATGGTGATGGTGATGGTGGTGATGATGATGATGATGATGATGATGCTGCTGCTGCTGCTGATGATGATGATGATGATGATGATGATAGTGATGATAATAATAATAATAATAATAATAATAATAATAATAATAATAATAATAATAATAATAATAATAATAATAATAATAATAATAATAATAATATAATAAAGGACGGCCTGACAATGATTCCATGGCGCGCGGGTCGTCATCTGGTGTGGGACGCGACGGTGGTAGATACCCTTGCTCCATCATACATCCAGGCCACGGCAGCGACGGCGGGCGCGGCAGCCGAGATCGCCACGGACAGGAAAATGACCAAGTACAATGCACTCTTAAACACGCACTTTTTCGTGCCTCTAGCTCTCGAGACCTTAGGTCCAATTAACACCACTGGCCAAAACTTTATATAAGATCTAGGTCGTTGTCTGACGCTGTCCACAGGAGACAAGAGAGAGACCTGCTTCTTGCTGCAGCGTCTCTCTATAACTGTCCAGCGGTTCAACTCGGTGGCTTTCCGCGGCACTTTAGCGGAGCCAGACCTTAGGGAGATGTGACACTAACGGCACTTATGACGCTCATTTTAGACAGCTACTGCATCCTTGTCTATTGTAGCTTTCAGTATTGATGTTGATTGATGGAGAGAATAAATATAGTTGTTATAATAAAAATAAAAATAAAAATAATAATAATAATAGTAATAGTAATAATAATAATAATAATAATAATAATAATAATAATAATAATAATAATAATAATAATAATTATGATTCAATTAGCCAACTGATCACAGTTAATAGTCTTTTTCCATTGGCCATTTTCCACCGAAGAGTAATAAAAAGAGATTTTGTCTGCAGTGTTGTGCATTGGCAAGTCATCAACTTCCCATGAAGTTTTCTTTAAGTGTACGTGTCTGTGACTCTGCAGAAACGCAATGTATATGAACAATCAACATTATATGCTTAGCAAGTTTGGTGAATTAATTATCACAATCGATAATACTCACATATCCGCTTATTATGTCATACATGTAGAGACAAAACTCGTCTGTGTTCGTTTAAATACAGCCTTAGCAGCCGGCCTGTGCACATAACGCCCTCGATCCGTCGCTTCGCTTCCCCCTCTCTCGGCATCTGTCTCTGACTCTGTGGGTCTACGACTATGTCTGTCTCTCTCTGCCTTTAACTCTGTCTGCCTTTTGGTAGCAGGACACTTAATACCATGACACTTATTATCGTGACACTTAATACCGGACAATTAGTCCCGCCGACAATTAGTCCCAATGACAATTGATTCCACGGCAATTAATACCGAAGACATTTTGATTCCACGACAATTAGTCCCACGACATAATACATGTACACCGATTGCACGATTGTACAATGTACATGTACAATTGTACATAGATTGTACGACATAGCTCGAACTACTAACGTTGTTGAGTGATGGCACCATGGGCTCCAATTTGCTCTTTCACTGTCATCACCCAACGATGTGGACGTTCCTGGCCGGCATCAAGCAATACATGAACATGCAGAAAGCCTTGCTATTACAAGCTGCGAGCGGTGTCGTTCATCTCCCAAGAAAGAAGTATGCTAGGCTGCAGAAACGAGTCGAAGGAGCGGTTGCGTCATACGGAAAAACAGAAATCCTGCTATTCCTTCGGGCCATGTCTCATCTTTCTCACTCGTAAACGTTAATTAGTGCATACTGCTGTTCGATTGCTTTGACTTAATTTTAATAAATCAAACTTTATTTTTGATTTTTTAGCACTCAATGTCGCGGTATGAAAATTCGTAACGATCATAACATTAATAGTGCATACTGCGCGCGCTGTTCGATTGCTTTTAGGCCTACTTAATTTAAATAAATCAAACTTAAATTTTGATTTTTAGCACTAAATGTCGCGGTATGAAAATTCGTGTGACTATATGTCGTTGGGATTAAATGTCATCGGTATTAAGTGTGATAGGGATTATTTGTAAGGTATTAACTGTCGTGGTATTAAGTATCGCGGTATGAACTGTCATAGACAGTACGTCTGCCTCTGTCTCTCTGTTTAATCTATCCTCAACAATGGGCAACTATTCAGAATACTTTTGCCATGTAGTGCTTATCTATATTTGGAAAAGTAACTGTACCCGCTTCGGCTCCAGCCACAGCAGCCCGTATCCCAAAAAAAACAGAAAAAGTATCTCCCTGGAGTCCCTCGTAGAGTCTATTTCGGAACATATTCTCCCATAAGGATCTGTTTTAGAATAAATCCTCCTTCAGCCAGGGCCGGATTTAGAGTTGTGAGGCCTATGGGCGCCCAATATGGTGGGGCCCTTTTGTGCATAATTTTTTTGTCTTTTTTGATTTGCAGTCTCCAACAGGGACAAGTATATATATATATACAGCTCAAATCTCCCTCCCCACTACCTATAGCTCCGTTCCCTCTCTTCTATCGCTGATAATTTATGTAAATTCTTTTTGGACAAATCTCATCCATTCTCTTCACATTACAATCTCGTTTAGATACACACGCCTCCAGCACTGATTCACTTCCCTCTCCAAACGCTACTCTCCTGCCTCCTAGTAATCGTTCCCTATTCTTTTGCCTCTGAAACAGAAGTCCCGCTCCTCCTAAATTATCTTCCCAACAAGCATCAACTTGATCCTATCCCCACATCTTCTTCAAGGACTGTGCCTCTTTTCTCGTCCCTGTTAACACCAAAATCTCTCACTTTCTACCGGCAACGTCCCTGTCATGTTCTTTAAGCCAAAATGCGGTTAGCAATTGGTTTATTAAAGGATATTCTTACTTACTTACTTACTTACTTTCTCGTCTCTCCTCTTCTCAAAACAGTAAAATATTTCAGTAGGAAAACCTATCTAACTATAGTCCCACCTCTCATCTTTCCTTTCTATCTAAGTTAACTTACTAGGCTAAATGATTGCCTCTCTTCAAACTCACTCCCCAATCCAACCAATCTGGCTTCACTAAACACCACTCCACAGAAACTCTGCTTGCCTCTCTGTACAATAAACTGGAATCTGATGTCAGCCACCAGGAAGTCTCCTGTCTCTGTCTCCAAATGTGTTAAAGGCAATATTAAAAACTATTTTTGTTAGATTCGTGTAAATGAAAATAAATTGGGAAGATCATATTGCTTATAAATAAAGTGTCTTCTATAATATTAATAGGCATTAAATAATTTCTCAAATACAAAACAAAAGTATTAGATTTAAACTTCTTGTCTAAGTTTTCATAGACGTCACTGATGCAGACGAACAAAGAAAGTAAAGATAATATAAGCGGGACCTATACAAACTAAAGACAGATGCATGTAGCTTGAGATAGTTAATTAGCTCATTTCGGCTTACAGTTAGTATCTACTGAGAACACTCAAATTTAGAGCTAACTGTAAGCCGAACCGAGCTAATT
This sequence comes from Aporrectodea caliginosa, assembly GCA_020284085.1. NCBI lineage: Eukaryota > Metazoa > Annelida > Clitellata > Crassiclitellata > Lumbricidae > Aporrectodea > Aporrectodea caliginosa. Next base: position 335,836 of record JACEVL010000353.1, read on the forward strand.
AAATGTATCAAGCTACATGCATCTGTTTTTAGTTTGTATAGAACAAAGGTACAGTCTTCAGGAAAGAGTAATAGGATCAAGTTAATTCGCATAGCTTGTTAGGAAGATAATTTAGGAGGAGCTTTTAGGAGCTTTTTCTTTTTTAGAGCCGAGAGAATTGGGATCGATGACTGGGAGGCAGGAGGAGCAGGGTTGGGAGAGGGAAGTGAATCAGTGCTGGAAGAGTGTGTGTCTAAACGAGAATGTAATGTGAAGCGAAGGGATGAGATTTTGTCAGAATAGAATGAACATAAGATATCAGCGATAGAGGGGATGGAATGGAGCTGCTGTAGGTGTAAATTTGAGTAGGCTCAATGGAGACTTTGTTCACTCTTCAGTTGGCAAAGCCATCAATATACTGATTAAGATACAATTGGCATAGAATATCACTCTCTATGCTCAACGCTGCAAGCTGGCTAAGTCTTTCATGTGTCATACTTGTGCGAGGCCTGTTCTTAATTATGCCTATCCTAAACTCCCCTTGAGAGTGGGTTTAGGTTAATGGTTAACACTCTGGCATGAAGAGCAGATGCGGGATCGATTCCCGCTACCCTTCCAAAGGTCGACGCAGCCTTTCATTCGCCAGGTGACGATGCAGTGTGATTCTCGTTAATAGTTAAATTTGACTTCTGATCAAACTTTCACACTATGACTTGTAATCGTATACTGCGTTCATGTCTGTTTGAATCAAATCAATAAACGAACATTATTATTATTCTCATCTTAGGAAATGAGCGTTCAGCACCACAGTTTGTGATCATGAGCGCCAAGTACATTCTTAACATAGTTTCCTCATTTGGAAATGAACTTTCAACACCTTTGTCAAGTGTAAATTGGAACACGAACTGCTCCAGACTTATTTGAGGCCTGTGCTCCTGCCTCGTCGTTAAACAATTCACAAATTCAGAAAACTGCATGAGCTCATTGCCAAGGTTTCATCGAGGTCGACGCCATATATTGCTGTGTGGTTTTTTGCTGAGATTTTAAGAGTGACTAGTGACTATAGTTCTGAGTGACAGGTCTTTTCATCACTACATGATTCAAGCATAGGTAGAAAACCAGACCCTGAGCAGAGTGGTTCGTATGGCGAACGGGGTTGTGAATTGATCAATGCTGGGCAGGAAAACGTCAATCCGAAACTACTCTGAAGCTGAACCATAATCCAACGATATTATTTCAAAACTATGATTGTTTAGTACAGTGGTCATTCAGAAACCTGTCAATCAGATCTATAGTCACTAGTCACTCTTAAAATCTCTTCCCTAGTCAAATGACACATGAAGTGAAGGGAGACAAAAAATAAAATTGGACCTGGTGGGGGCCCCTAAGTGGTGGGGGCCCCTGGGCTGGCGCCCGTGTAGCCCATGCCTAAATCCGGCCCTGTGGATGCCTTGTTAACGACAGTGGATTTCTCATAGCAGCAGTTTCTCATCCAAAGTTCAGACTCAGTTGGATTGGAAACCCGGAATTCAGATGCTACATGCTTTTGTAGAAAGTAATAGAGAACGTACATGATGAAAGCGTCACTATAGTGGGAGTAGGCCCATAAAGCTTGACATCCAATTCGGCTTGTACCAGTGATAAGTAGTTAGATGAAATAATTATTATCAACTATGCAGGAAGAGGAACCTCATTGAAGTTTCTGTCATGTGAACTAGAAATGCTGGGCAGTCATCCACGAATCAAGTCAGCGTTTCTGCGCTTCAACACAACCACCCTATCCAGTTCTCCAGTTGAGACACTGTTCAATAATGCAGCACTAAATTTCTCACCATTCGCTTATCGGATGAAAAAAGGGAACAGTTGCTCTCAAGGCCGTATTTAGGGGGTGTTTTGGGTGTTTAAACACCCCCCAAATACCCAAATTAAATAATGTATAATATAAATATTGCATTTACTAACATATACGGTGTAAGAACTAAGAGCACTCATGTGAACTTAGATGATGCAGCTCTACAGTGCTTTGAGAGCTCACAGCGCTCATCCAAACCCCTTATAGACGGTTGACTTGGTTGCTTGTCGGCTTGTTCAAAAATGAGTAAACACCCCCCGAAACAAAATCCTGGCTACGGCCTTGGTTGCTCTTACTCAAAGTTAACAAAAACTACTAACAGAAGGTTACTACCGGTACGTTAGAGAATTTCAAGCTTTCTCAATAATTGTATGTAACTGACACTGAAATAGCTAAATAATTTTTAAATCGTCATGTGGTATTTGCAATAGTCCGCATCTATTTACTGTCTTAAATACTATTTCAATAGTTTTCTACAGGTACTAGTTACTATTCTATTCAAATAGTCAACCTGACTATTTACCCTAACACTATGTAAATCGTCGAAAAGTTCTCAGTGCCCACAAAAGCCTCGTCACGGAGATCAGCTTATTCATAGCATGTTTTGCATGGGAATAATTTTTAACGTGATATCTGAAGCTAACATCCAATTGTGGAGAAAAAGTTAACGTAAAACGTTAGTTAAGGTGAAGCGAAGCTGCACAAACTGTCTCAGTAGACTACTCTGCTGAAAGTCCTTTGCAATTACTTAAAAGCGAAAGTAGGGTCTACAGCTTCAATCATTAATCTTACCGAATATCGTGAAACTTTTGTCTTTTGCGCTCACGTACGTTCCCCAAAAAACTCTTGGCTTGTTGAAAATCTAGCAAACAGAAAGAATCTCGTAGACACGTTAGTTGATAGAAGCTCGTTGGCTAGAGGCTTTCTTTGTAGCCTGAGCTTACATCATCTGGGTTTTAAGACGTAGGCTACTAGCTGCAGGATACACGATATTGCCCACGACCCACTAGCCTAGACTGTATTACAAGTTTCATATCTGAGCCTTCATGCATGAGCTATTGCAGAGGCGTCGCCTTTTTTAAAAATGTGTACGCACAATAATCAGAAAACCACACGAAGACCGGGGCCCGGGTAGCCTACAATGAACGAGGGTCTGAAGGATGATCGCTGAGGCGCGCAATCCCGAGCAGGGGAGGGGTTTGGGGAGGGGATGTGCCCATCCCCACTTTAAACCTTTTTGAATTTCCAAACTGTGATGGTAGCATTTTAAGCAGTCATCTGAACAAACTTGCTTTATTATATGGTCGTGAATACAGTCACGCCCGACGTGATTGTATAAACATGACTCGAATCACGCCCGCTACGCAATTGGTCAATGCATGTCACATGATTTTGTGGACGTGAAAGAAGCCGATCGACAAACATTCCCGAAAGCGGTGGAAGATTGCAGACATTGACTATGTTTTCTAATGACGACACAAACCCTAAGCCTGACCCTAACCGAGTAACCGACCCTCACGGCGCCTAACCTGACCCTAACCGACCCTGAATCTGACCCTAAACGACCCTCAAGATGTCCGGTTGTCCGCCATTTGAAAATCCCAACGTCAGTTCAACAAGTTCACAAGTTCACATGACATGCTTTAGCCAATAGCGTGGCGGGCGTGAATTAAGCTGCTTGGATTCCGCTCACGTCCAGGGCGTGAACGGATCCACTACGTTATTATTTTAGTGCTGGTAGGAACCATGAGCGTAGCCATACAAATTTCGGAGGGAGTTTTAAGATTTCGGGGGTTCCATTGAAAATCGTCGCGAAAGTCCAGTTTTTGTAGTTTGCATGTAAAAGCATATAAAACCCTAACCCTATCTAACCCAACTGTCACTCGTAGCTAAGATGCATATTTGAGTCGTATTTGAGTTTGACTGCAGACAATAAACTAGTAAACCAGACATTTATTGAAATTAGAATAAAAAGTAGAAAATAAGAACGCCATAAGCTCTAAGGTAAGCATATTGCTGACCAGACATAATTAGCATAAATAGTTTACAAATGATACACAAACCAAGCAAGAAGGAGATTCAACTACTGAATCGTGAAACCATGTGGTAATGATATCGTTTACTAAATGTTCAAGGAACAAAACATTTTGAAAATTGATATTTTGAAATTTGAAAGATAACACTCGATAGAAGCCATTTAGGTACACAAATATAATATTTGAAGAAATATCATATTGATAGAAGATAGTATCATATAATTACAATAGTAAATAATATCATTATACCATATAATATCATTATATATCATAAAAGTTCATATAATAGTATAAAGTCAACAACAACTTAAACCTATAATTATTTTGTTATATTTCTGGGGAATATAGCCTCGGGAACATTCTGCCAGAGGTGCTTTGATTAAACACTTATTACTGAGAAAAAAAACATCCTTTCATCACTGCACTTGTCAAGTTATCGCTGCATATTTTGTGTAGCACTTCACGTTAAAACAATCCGCACCATCAACATGAGGTAATAATATTATTATCCTTTGATGCACCCTAAAAACTGGGGGCTTCGTCTAATGATGTTATACGATACGAGCTGCATCATTTGGAAAATTTAGCAGGGTCTGTCGAAATCGCTTTAGAGGTGGCCCGCTGCTTGAAATAAATTTCATATAAATACTAGCATTTTTTACCCGGCTTCGCCCAGATTTTCCCCAGGCGTAATTTTTAACGGCTGCAAATAAAGGCTACTTACCTACTTACTATATTTGCTGATGAGCTTCAAATGTTTACAAAATGTCCATATATCTTAATGGAAACGATATTTAGAGGTGAACATAGTTGCTTTGCCCGTGTACTGCACGGGTTATCTCTACCTTATATATAGGCAATATTATTTGTTCCCCGTACTACACGGGTTATCTCAACCTTATAATAGGCGTATTTGCATATTTAGCCCGCGTGACGTAAGATTGCATATTTAGCCCGCGTAACGTGGACAAATGGCCATACTATGGCCTGTATTGAAATAGCCTCGTTGAAACAGTTGGAAATTTAAAATGTCCATATATCGGCGTTTAAATAAAATTGCGAGCTGAAAATAGTCGCGTTGACCTAGACGTGGCGTAATAATGTTTTGTAAAATTTTGTATATCGCTAAAGCGTTCCGTTTTGGAGCCTTTAGACTACAGACAAACAAACATACAAACAAACGGAAGGACAACGTAAACAGACTTAGACTTATAGTATAGATAATATAGATTTCAAACCAACAAGGTCCAACAATGTCGATCATAGGACTACTTGAAAAATTGTTCAACACGAAATGTTGTAAATAATGACGTTCCTGACGTGCTTGCTCTACTATGCTCAGTAAGTTAGTAGGTTCTTAGTCTACTAGTACTAATTCACTAAATGTAATTGTAAATCTTCCAAAATTTCTCAGCGTCCACAAAAGGGCCAGGGAGACCAGCTTATGCACCGGCGCTATATCAAATCAAGTCCGCAATAGCCAAACTCCTCTGTTCGTTTCGGTGCCAGGTCAAAATCCGGGGAGATCAAGCCGAGGAGACAGCATGAATGTGATAGGGTGGTAATCGGTGATGATGGTGGTCGTGTGGTGGCGCAGGAGTAAAATCAGGAAAGGATAGCTTTAAGAGTTCGTTTTGCAGTCGTGAGTGGAAAGTAGCAGAGGAGAGTGCAAGCGGTGGGGAGGTTAACTTAAGATGAGAGGTAGGAGGATGAGCAAACTTGAGGAGGTCTTTTGGGAGCCCGTTCCAAAGAACAGGTGCAGAGGTTGCAGAATTGCAGCGAGGATGAGACAGGAGACCAAGAGAGTGAAAGGTATGATGATGAGCTAGTAGACCCGAGCGGTTGGATAGCTGGCGAATGTAAGAGGGTTTACAGGTTTGAAGGGTGTTGTAGGTAAGAGATAAAATTTTGTAATGGATGCGCTGAGGGACTTTTGGCCAATGAAGTGATTTGAGAACAGGCGTTATATGGTGGTGTTTGGAAGCTTTGGTGACTGTTTGCAGGCGTTTCTTTTGAGAAGAGTCGACGTTGTAATAAAGGGAGTTACAGTAGTCGAGTTTAAAATGAACAACGGAAGTGGCAATTGTACACGCGGTCTTGTAGTCAAGTATTGGGCGCAATCGACGAAGGTCACGGAATTTGCATTCAGCAGGTGCAAGCTAGCTGGGTGATGTGATCGGAAAAGGTAAGTGTCTTGTCGAAGATGATTCCAAGATTGCGAACAGGAGAAGAGAAAAGTAAGGGAGAAGTGAGATCTGTTGGACGAAGGTCGGAAGGATTGGTTAGTTTGTTTAATTGGTCGCGGAGGCCAATAAAGAGGAATTCTGTTTTTGAAGCGTTAAGACATAGAAGGTTAGCGGTCATCCATGCTGAAATCTGGGTGATGCTGCGTAAGTGATTTAGTACATCACTGTACATGTATCTGAAAGGGAGTGAAGGGAGAAAGATATGAAGGGTTGTGTGTTGGCATAGAGGTGATGATCAACAGAGGATGAGGAAATGAGTTTTCTGAGTGTGGAGGTGTAAAGAATGAACAGCAGAGGACCGAGAACAGAACCTTGACGTACACCGCAGGTGAGGGTGTGCGGATTAGATGAGAGACCAGCGGCATTGACAGTGAAAGAGCGTGAGGAAGGGTATGAGATATGCAACAATAGATGGTGTTAGGCTGCTAGTTTACCTACTATAAAAACTAGTACCTAGGTTATTATAATTTGTAACTTAATAATAATATTTCACTTTTTTCATTTCCAATTTTTTATTTCTTAGCCTTTCAAGTTCATTCGCCTAGCGGCGTCCCTGGACGATTTGATGCTGTAAACAATTTTGCTATCAATTTGTGTCATATGCCCTGATTGTTGAAGTTATCATAATCGTAATCATCATCATCATTATCGTCACCATCATCATCATCGTCATCATCATCACCATCACCACCATCATCATTTCCACGGCTCGTTGCAAGACGTTGTCCTATAGATGTATATTGTATAATGCTAATGTACTGAATTGCAGAAGACGCAGGTCAGCCTGAACCGGTTAACGTGAAATAGGCCGCTTATGTAATACAGGCTTACCCAAGCAACTGAAGGAATTTAGAGGGTGCCCAGCGGGAATTGCACAGAAAACAGATCCGGTTGAGTATCAGGCCTTGTGTAATGTATAATCCTGTTCAATGTTAGTTCTTTATATGTATTGATAGGAATTTGATTATGGGCCCATGAGTCATTGAATACTCCGTCATCGTCATTATCGTCATCATCATCATCATCATCATCATCATCATCATCATCATCATCATCGTCGTCATCATCATCATCATCATCATCATCATCATCATCATCGTCGTCGTCGTCGTCGTCGTCGTCGTCATCATCATCATCATCATCATCATCATCATCACCATCACCATTATCAATGACATAAATAACAGAAATAACAGCAGCAACAACATCATCATCATCATCATCATCATCATCATCATCATCACCATCATCATCATCATCATCATCATCACCATCAATAACATCAATAACATAATATTCATCATCAACAATATCATCACTATCATTAACGTCATCATCATCAGCAGCAACAATGACTTCATCATAATCATCACCGGTGACCGCTCTACTCTATCAACGCCACTTGGCTCAGACACTCTGAAATAATGGTGCATGCTATCGTGACTTTTTACTCGGTGAGCACTGCTATTAAGGACTTGTCTAGCAGTGAAATTTTCATATTCCAGCAGGATATTGCTCCACTCCAATAGCCAATAGCAGGATATTGTCCCCCCCCCCTCCAATAGCCATGATCTCATTTCGCTCGACTTCAAGATTATGAAGCGTCTTTCAAAACCTTTTTTTATCAAACACGCTTGCACCGTCTTAAACAGCTAGTTGTAGAGGAGTGGAATCGTTTTGATCAAGGAATTGTTGATCTTACAAGCAATGAATAGAAAGATCGCCTTTAGAGCATTCTATTCGAACTAATGGCGGGCATTTTGAACATCAGATTCGAAGGACAACATTTGACTCAATTTAATTTAAAATGTTGATGTCTTCATGTTTCGTCGAATTGTAAAGTTTAATTTTTTTAAATAATAAAAAAAAATTTATACATTTTGGAAAGTTCGAATTTTGTTTGTCCAACTTTGAACGTTCATAACTTTGGACACTATTGGTAGAATTTGATGCAATCTTTCCAAAACACTGATAATTTATCCCTCGTTCAAAGTTTAAATGTTATTGAATTATATTGAGAATTAACCGATTTATTGCCAAAACAAATAGGGTATCAGTTCAATTGGTATACAGTGTATATTAAATAATCACCGAAATATCTCAGCGCAACACAAACTCTGCATCGAGGACTCCAGCTTAATTGCAGGCGCTGAAGGAGCTGAATGCGCAAGAGCCAGGTATTTACGTGTGCCTATATGTTGTAAATTAATAATCATAGTATAGCAAACTTTATAATTAAGTTATTAAGTCTATAAAAGCTGCTATAATATACCATCTTCGGCGTATAAACCGAGCCGGTAAATGGAACACGAAGCGTTATTGAAATTTCTGGAGTGGTGAGTAGGCTACAATTTTACAGAAGCATAGAAATTTATTCCAGGCAAAATGGGAGGCAGCGATATGATGAATGTTTTATGTTGTAACCCAGTGGTCACCAACCCGCGGCTCGTAATAATATAGGAGTCTATATTTTTTATACGGAATTCTCATGTTGAAGATGCAAATTATTGTTGGCGAAATAAATTTGGGATTCTCGACAGGTTTGATAAACGTTAGAAAATACAAAAAACTTGCTGCTTAAATTCATTTATATTGTTGCACCATAGAACACACGTGCATGTCATGCAGAGTTATATTACAGATTTTGATATATTTTAGCAGTGGTGACAGAATGGACTTTATAATTTGGAATAACATAGGCCTATGCTTTTCATTAGGAATTCTCATTTTGAAGATGCAAATTATTCTTGGCGATATAAATTTGGGATACTCGACAGATTCCGCATAAAACCACGTGTAAGCAATTATATTTAGGCTACTGGCCACTGGTATTTTTAAAAGTCAGTTAAAATTAAGATCCAAATGCACCTTTTAATGTCACACGTATCTCACATATTTTGCGAAAGACCTATGAAAACATAGACTTTCCAACACATGAGAGCGATGCAAACATATTAACTCAGCTGAATTACTCACTAGTATTAGACTATATCTAGCATATATTTTTTCTTAGTTTGGCTTTGCTCGTACATGTTGAACAATGAAATGCTAATAATGCAAGGACTGGGTGGATCGAACAGTCTATGTTGTCATATGCATCAACATCGATTTTCCGTAATTACATCTGTAAATGAACGCCAAGCATTACTCGCACTATTAATCCTGTAGGAATTACGATCTTCATGAATGTCTCTATGTATCTATGTAGTCTACGTTGTAGGTATGTATGTGTGTATGTTTTTGTGTATGTATGTATAAGTGTATAGATGTATGTTTGCAAATATGCATATATAAAAATTAATTTACGTATATATTATACATACATGGAGGATCATATATATACAGACATACTGATACGGATCAAGAAACACATTTCCCAATTTCAGTTCTTACCAATCACTTTCAAGGCCACTCTACTGAAACTGCTCTCGCCTTTACGCTGGACAACATCTTCTCATCTGTTGACAAAGGAAATGCGTGCCTCTTAGTATGACTTCACATTAGTGCTGCTTCGACACTATCGACCTCCAACTACTGTTATCTAGACTCAGTAAAGGTTTCGGTGTCTCTGGCACATCAGCTGGATAGCTTCTTACCCCTTCAATCCGTCTCCGCAAGTGGGTATTGGTACTGCTCGGTCTGATTCTTTTTCTGAACTGTTGGAGTCCAAAGGATCAGTGTGGCAAAGCAATACCGGTACTTGAAGAGTGTCCCTCTTCAGTACACGCAGGGTTCTGCTTCAGCGGTATTGCTACAAAACCCAGATAAGTCTATGCAATAATGTTTGGCTCACACTAACGACTTCACTCTTTCAGTTCTCACTGAAGTGTTGATCATGATGGCAATGTTGTTCCGCTATCAAAAACTGTCAAAACACTTAGGATGACTCTGGACAGTAATCACACATACCAATCCCACATAAAAACCTTTGCAATCTTGTTTCTATCACATCACAGCAATAGCTCATATAACGTCTGCTCTTACCAAGGAAATGTCACCGACCATAGCCTGCTTTCTTGTCTGCTCTCGTTTCGATTATGCCATCTCTCAGCTCTGTGTTTGCAGGCGTATCAGATTTGGAAGTCAACAGGCTTCTGCGCATCTAAAATTCTCTGGCTCGCGTAGTTCTGCCTACATCTTCTCATTCAAACTCATTAACTGTGCTCGGTCAGCTGCATTGGCTTCCTGCAGAATTCAGAAGAAGGTTATTGTTTGTCTTGCCCATAAAATCCTCACTACGAGCACTGCTGCCTATCTCAAACACTACTCTCTCCTTACATTCCACCAGGCAGTCTGCGATCTTCGGTTATGGGTCTGTTGGTTGAGCCATATAAGTTGTTGAATGATCATGATTATAATAGACAATATTCCTTCTACAATGATCAAAACGTTAAGTCGTAACTTTATCCTCACGACAGGTGCGGTAATCCTGATGTTTCTACTGTCCTCAATAATACTTGCAAACGTCATTAAGTCCCCATTTTTTCGTAAGTCATTGCTCATGTTTGCATATCTGCTTTTTTATTTTATAATATGCACCGTATATCGTTAAAGTTTACGCTACCAATAGCAATGGGTTAAATTTTCTACTAACATGACTGCCTTAGTGTGCATATATATATATAAATATAGTATATATACATGTCTGAACACTTACTAAAGCTCTTTTTCGTACCTTACAAAGCGCTATGAATTGTCAAACACCGGATATTATTTTGAATGCTCTCAATTTCGACGCATTATCGACTAAATCTACTACAAAAGAACCTTGATGGAACATGCTGGAACCTAGGTAAAGTAATACGGTTCCAGCATACTGCGTTTTTCGTTTAGTTAAGCTTCAGATATTCGAAATCATGGCATGTTTTGACTAAGTAAAGCGGTAGGCGCGGGACTAAAAAGACAAAAGACAGACCTTATGGCAACATGTGAGTTTCGGATATTGCACTTAGTCTTGAAAAACATAACTGAACACGCAGAAATTTCGTACAACAAGGCCTCTGATGAGAAGTACTGTTGTTCGTTGCTGTTCTGACTCAGCGCCATTAACAACGACGACTGCCAACAATTATGCTGAATCTTAAAATCGAGCGATGGTCTTACAAGATCAAATTTACCGAACGATTTATTTCAGTTCACAGAAGTTCCGGAAGTAAACGTTTGATAACAAAGCGACCAATGGTTACTCATCCATTCACTTTGGCAGCGACCGATAGTTTGCAAAACGTAGAAATCGTCAAATGCCGGACGCCGGTCCTAAGGCTCACAATTATTTCTCGTGCAGGTCTACAAAGATACACGCAGATGGAATAGCCTACGTACGTAGAATCCTACGTCAAGTCATGGGGTTCCAAAGTAGTTAGAGATGTCATTTGACTAATTTAATTTAGAAGTGCAAGGATCGAAAGTTTCTGATTAACTAATTGAAATAAAGGGACAAGAGCGCGACTTTAGAATATCTAAAGCAGAGTTGAAAGCCCAGGATCTGAATTTACTTTTAAAACTTTCCATTGGAAAGAGAAATGAAAATGTCCTACAACGAAGCCTCCGAAAAGAAATGCCCAAATGTTTTGCCACTGCCACTGCCGCAATATCAATTCTGGTTAAACGCCATTAGGAATGACGACAGTCAGGAGATATGCAGAGTATTAGAAACTTGCGATATACATACAAAGTCGAAAGTGCTGAACGGTTCATTTCAGTTCCCAGAAATTCCGGAAGTCAAACGTTTGACAACAAAGCGACCGATATTTACTCATCCATTTACTTTGGCAGCGTTGTACGGATCTATGGGAGTATGTGACGTCATGGTGAAATATGACGTCGACGTATTTGTTCAGGAGAAAGAAGAATTCAACGTGTTTCATTGTTTGGTTTGCATTGCATTCTTTCAGCCACACAACGAAGAATCTATTGCACAAAGTTACACCAAGCTTTGTAGTTTAATCCCTAAAGCAGATGTAGAGGCGCTTCTGCGTATGGAAGACTCGAATGGACTAAGACCGCTGGAGTCTGCTGTTCATCAAGGAACACTTAACATCAACTTAAGTTGATGATGACTATTTTCGAAACACCGGGAATATATAAGATCAGAGAGGACATCATAGGTGTAAGCAGATATCGCTGGTACGATATCACAGAGTATGAAACAGGAGATATGTCTCTTAGACGGAAAAGTAATATATTGCCAATACAACTTTTCGGTTTCATGGATGAAAGACATTTTTACTCAGATTTTGGACGACATGTCTTCACTGAATCCATCATCGCAGATTGGATTCGCAAATCTGTTCAAAGCAAACGTTTCATTATCATCTGTTGGTTTGTTCTTAAAATTGTTTATTGCTGCACTTTTTGTGTGTACCAGTTAAGCCAGATTAACGTCGCAAATAGATACAACTACGAAAACAGTTCTGAAATATACTACAAGACTAATAATAGTAGTTCGATTGATTTATCCATTGCGTAGAGGACACATCTACATATAATATCTCGTTGACTACTAAGAGGTGCCTGGAAGCTTATTTGATATTACAGTCGTTGGCTACGGTGCTGTATGATGCCACAATGTTTGCGCTTGGAATGAAATTTTCGAGAGTGCAGGTTCTTTGGCTGCGAGATTTGTCGGGAAAACGCAAGAAAATTAGTTTTGATTTATCTACCGCTTGCGAACGCACGGTTAGCTTGTTTTGTTCTGTCATGGTATTGGTCGAGATAGCTATCTATAACAACCCGACGAAGGAAAAAATATTTTTCCTTATAGCGATGCATCTTTGCCAAACTCCTATTATTATTACTACGATATTGCACCATATGGAAATATTCCATTCTATCGGGCATATGATTCTCTACACTAAACGAATGTTTTCCATGGTGACTTCCTTTGTTATTGTGTGCGGCGGATGTGTATCTCTGTTCACGCGCCTCTTTATGATGATATTCAATTTAGACGGCACTGGAGGATGTATTACGCAGTTTTCCGACTTCGCCTCTGGTTTGTACTCCACGTTTCTCATCTTTCTTAATATGCTTGACGTTCGAGAGTTAAGCACTGGCGCCCAAGAGGGATTACATGCGGTCCATATCTGCTTTGTTTTCATCGTCGGCGTTCTTCTGTATAATTTGCTGATTGCGATGTTCTCAGACGAAATAGACAAAGTCTCTGGAAACAAAGAGCCAGCTTTATGTATTGATCATTTGTGGACAGTTGGATCGATCGATAATATAGGTCTGAACACACCTGTTGTTCTGAGTATGTACACCCATTTGAAACGGGCGTCGATTAAGAAGTATTTTGCGTGTCTGGAAGATAAAATCTGTTTAGTCTCAGTTGACAGTGCACGAAAAACGGAGGAGGGAGTGGGAGGAGGGAGGAGGGAGGAGGGTGAGGGAGGGAGGAGGAGGGAGCAGAATAGTCGTCGTCGATGTTTATTCAAACAATGATATAGATACACGATAAAACTCCGTGTCCCGGCTGATAACCGAGAGAGAGGTCCACCATGAGCTGGTACCGGTATCCGTGTGACTGGCCTTCTGGATAGTTCTCTATCTCTCTATATCTCTGCGTCCTAGCTGCTGCAAGGGCTGCCATTTATATAGCCCCTTTATGAAATATCAACCACTGCATACCTTTACATAGTGTCAGTGAGTCTATTTGCTTCCGTCAATTCCCCACTCTCTCCTCATACTGTACATTCCTCTGAGGACCAGCCACCCATTAACCACTTGATTGTAATTACCAGTCCAAACCGGATCGGAACACAGCTACACTCTCACCCACACATTTAATCATATCCAGGATTAGATGAATCGCGAAATCCAAGAAAAAATCAACCATCGACATCCATGGAATAAAATTGAAATAATTCCTCTTCCCAACTGGACTAATGTCCCAAGGAACCAAACTGGGCCACAACACTTCAAGTCCATTGTAACCAGTGCTGCACTGGTAAACTTAGAGGCGAATACACGCTACAGTAGCCTACAGCCTTCAGGTTATTTTTCTGAAAGTTTGAGGGTATGAGTTTGTAGTTTATAGTCTTAACAAGTTATAGACACGTCTGCACACTCTGCACTATGCAGCATTAAACAAAAATATGTCAAAGCACGTTCTGGAGGTGAGTCCACGCTTTGCACAGGTGAGTATACTAAACTAAATTTTTTTGAGGTGAGTAGGCTACACGCTGTATACCCGCGAATACCCTCGACTACAGCCCTGATAGTAACTTAATCTAAAAACTTTTATAGCGCTGCTATGCTATTGCATAATACACCCATCGATGGTCTTTGTAAGTTAAAACCTCAGTGAAATATTGTATTCGGTACGAGCAGCCTTATTGAGATCCGATTGGTGAGGAACAACGAAAGTGCTAGCTTAAGGTCCATATGCAAGTTGAAACAAATGAATTTTCAATCAATAAATCATTTTTATTGATCCCAGTGAATTTGACATGCCGAATTTTACACACAGAGTTAACATACAGGCTCTTTACATAACTTACGAATTTTACAGGTTGTGTACGACTAACTGGTGTTTAGCAGGTAGACACAGAATGGACCAGCGTCCTGCTTAAATAGGGTCGCCAATTAACGCAGGTTAAGTAAATAAGTTTATACCTTAGAGAAAGAAAAGAAGAACTGACAGAAGTTTTGACCAAAATGGCACAAACGAAGTAACAGAAGGAGTCACTAATAAGTCACTACTTAATTTAACGAAAATTTATATTATCTAGTTGGGAAATGTGACACAGACGGTGTCACGACAACTCGTCGAACGAAATTTCGTCTACGACACTTCGTCGAGCGACATTTCGTCGAACGACATTTCGTCTACAAAGTTATTTGATATTGTCACTTTAAAATGGAAGCTGGATTGATGAAAAAACTGTTTCCCGAAATGGAAGTGGGATTGATGAAAACATTCCTGTGTTGAAATAGAAGCTGAATTGATCGAAATAATTTTTCCCGTAAATAGAAGCTGGAAATCAGCCTGCATGCATGGATGAAAACAGGTTTCCATTCAACAGAAGCTGGATTGATGAAAATAATCTTGTCAGTAATTAGAAGCTGGATTCCTGAGAATATATAGCACGTTTTAGCGAAACTATAAGAAAGCGGCCTCTGTTGATTAGCCGTAATGGATACAGATACACTTGTAGACGAAATGTCGTTAGACGAAGTGTCGTAGACGAAGTGTCGTTAGACGAAATGTCGTTCCACGAGTTGTCGCGGAACCGACACAGACATTGATCCAGTGAAACAGACTAATTAAATATAAACAAAACACCAGCAACTAACCAAGACGTATTAATTAAAATTTATTTATTTATTATATTTATCATGTATTCAGGTAGATCTCCGAATATCTGTTTTTCGTGCTCTGTCAATTGAAACTAAACAGATTTTTATCTTCCAGACACGCAAAATACTTCCTAATCGACGCCCGTTTCAAATGAATGTACATACTCCGAACAATAGGTGTGTTCAGAACTATATTATCGATCGATCCAACTGTCCACAAGTGATCAATACATAAAGCTGGCTCTTTGTTTCCAGACACTTTGTCTATTTCTTCTGAGAACATCGCAATCAGCAAATTATACAGAAGAACGCCGACAATGAAAACAAAGCAGATATGGACCGCATGTAGGCCCCCTAATCCAACTTGGGCGCCAGTGCTTAACTCTCGAAAATCAAGCATATTAAGAAAGATGAGAAACGTGGAATAGAAACCAGAGGCGAAGTCGGAAAACTGGGTAATACATCCTCCAGTGCCGTCTAAATTGAATATCATCATAAAGAGGCGCGTGAAAAGAGAAACAAATCCGCCACATACAATAACAAAGGAAGTCACCATGGAAAACATTCGTTTGGTGTAGAGTATCATATGCCCGATAGAATGGAAGATTTCCATGTGGTGCAATATCGTGGTAATAATAATAGGAGTTTGGCAAAGATGCATCGCTATCAGGAAAACTATTTTTTTCCTTCGTCGGATTGTTATAGATAGCTATCTCGGTCAATACCATGACAGAAAACAACAAGCTAACCGTGCACTCGCAAGCGGTGGATAAATCAAAACTAATTTTCTTGCGTTTTCCCGACAAATCTCGCAGCCAAAAAATCTGCACTCTCGAGAATTTCATTCCTAGAGCAAACATTGTGGCATCATGCAGCACCGTAGCCAACGACTGTAATATCAAATAAGTTTCCAGGCACCTCTTAGTAGTCAACGAGATTATGTAGATGTGTCTTCGACGCAATCGATAAAATCAATCGACCCATTGTTATTAGTCTTGTAGTATATTTCGTTCCTTGGTGAATAGCAATCTCCAGCGGCCTAAGCCCCGCAGAGTCTTCCAGAACTTTTTTCGTAGTTGTATCTATTTGCGACGTTAATATGGCTTAACTGGTACACGCAAAAAGTGCAGCAATAAACAATTTTAAGAACAAACCAGAAGATGATAATAAAACGTTTGCTCTGAACTGATTTTCGAATCCAATCTGCGATGATGGATTCAATGAAGACATGTCGTCCAAAGTCTGAGTAAAAATGTCTTTCATCCATGAAACCGAAGAGTTGTATTGGCGATATATTACTTTTCCGTCTAAGAGACATATCTCCTGTTTCATACTCTGTGATATCATACCAGCGATAGGCCTATCTGCTTACGCCTATGATATCTTCTCTTATTTTATATATTCCTGGCGTTTCGAAGATAGTCATCATCAACTTAAGCGTTCCCTGATGAATGGCAAACTCCAACGGCCTAAGCCCCGTCGAGTCTTCCATACGCAAAAGCGTCTCTACATTTTCATCAGGAATAATCTGACACAACTTGGTGTAACTTTGTGCAATGGATTCTTCGTTGTGTGGTTGAAAGAATGCAATGCAAACCAAACAATGAAACACGTTGAATTCTCCTTTCTCCTGTACAAAGACGTTGACGTCATGTTTTACCATGACGTCACAAACTCCCATGGATCCGTACAACGCTGCCAAAGTTTGAGATTTCTGATCCTGTCTATTTAGAAAAGAATGACGTGAGCTACAGTTGATTAATTTCTGTGCATTTCCACCTGCGTCGCTTTAACCTATAGTAGACCTGAGCGAGACTGAGCGTACACATGGAGACTTAGCATACGGCATTTCATGATTTCTAAGTGTTGCAAACTGTGCAAAACCAAATTGTTTTTCCTTCTCCACTGTACAGTGACGGCAAAAGTGCTTACGACAACCTTCTGTCATTCGCGATAGATCATCAATCTTAGCGATGTGTGTTTCGAGGAAATCAATGTAACCAAAACAAATCTGATACTGTAGCTATGACAATCATTTTAGCAAAAGAGAATTGACAAAATGTTAGCGGTAGGCCATATCAATAATCCTAAAGACGCTTACTGTATATGGTCTATATTACTAAAGAAGTAGGTAGATAGTCAAGTAGGCACACAAATGTTTGCGCTAAGCATGCTTGCATTGGCCTATCTCAGCGGGGTTATGACGCATTTTAAGAATAGGGCCTAACGATATGCTGGTTGGGATGAGTTGTGGATTTGAAATGACAGGGTATTATCGAGGGGTGTAGAAGCATCACAATGGACATGAAGCTGAAGTTGAGCTATCAGGTAACTCGTGAACTTCCGAAAAGCTGACTTCTTTGCCAAAATACGTGCATATCATTTTTGTTTATTCAGCAGTTCAAAGACAAAACCACGGAAGGAACTGGCAGGAAACCATTAGAGACGACTTGGGATGCTTGAAGATGTCGTGGAACGAGGCCGAGGAGCTGGCGATAGGCAGAGACTAGTGGAGGAGATGCGTTTCCAGGTGTGCAGACCTGCACAGGAAGGACTAAATACTAAGTACTAGGCAACTAAGTCAAAGATAAACATAAGAAGACGTCTGAAAGACAAAACACGATACGGTTTGAGTTATTTCTGAATCGAGTTCTGTGCATTAATCTACCGAATAAAATAATGTAACCATGCTTAAGAAAACCATCATAACGACGGTCTTGAAAGGGCACTATAACAAATGCTCATACATACATACATACATACACACATACATACATACATACATACATACATACATACATACATACATACATACATACATACATACATACATACATACATACATACATACATACATACATACGTACATACATACATACATACATACATACATACATACACACATACACACACATACATACATACATACATACATACATACATACATACACACACACACATACACATACATACATACATACATACATACATACATACATACATACATACACACATACATACATACATACATACACACATACATACATACATACATACATACATACATACATACACACATACATACACACATACATACATACATACATGCATGTCTGTACATACACATACGGTCAAAACTCAAGCCGTTAGGACTGAATTGGAATTGCTGAAAACCGCATTTTTCTATCACAAATCTTTAAATGAAAGAAGGCTTTGGTTGCATGTATCTCCGTCTCTTGTCGGCTACTTCTCAGAAATCCAGATTTAAAGGTTGCCACAACTATGACCCGACTTGAGTTGTGACTGTGACTGTCTAGGACGTGAATGTTTGTCAGTTCAGTGAACTTGCGCGTGTACTTACGACTCTGAAGCTGCCATTACTGAAATCTCCATAAAACTGGTTAAGGCGAATTATATACATTAGCCAACATTGGCAAAAAATATTTACATCACTTGTGCATTGCATGATAATCGATGCGCACAAATTCAAGTCAAGTCGCCCAGGGTCATTATAAATTAAGATTTTGTTGCTAGGTATCAAAATAAATGTTAAAATTACAAAAATCAAACTAAATGGAACTAATTTTGACCCATTATTTTACTACATGCCAGTTCAGTGCGTTACTAGCAAATGACCTCTTCTACTTCTGTAACCTAAATGTTTTCTCAGGCACTCGCCTAATAAGTCTAAATTAAGTGCACAGTATCAAATGCTTAATATTATTATTGGCTGTAACGTCAGATGGGAAATAAAAGCCGGCCCTTGCATTAGGGAAGGGCTAGGTAGCTAGGCGACTGCCCAGAGAATCATGATAGAGTTTCTTCTTCGCTAATGAAAACCGGAGAAAGTTTGATGTGACACGCGCAATATGTCATCCTATAAGAGTGGACAGAGAGCGGTCGGACATAGAGATAAGACGCAAAGGTCAACTAAGCTGTAGGATATTATATTTTAATATATATATATACACATATGTACGTACACACAATACTAATTATTATTGATACAGTTCTGTATCAGAGCTGTGTTAATAATAATATGTATATCACTTAGTACTTAAATACATGATATTCAATGTACGGGCTTTCAGAGCGGGGGATCATGAGGGATTAGATCAGTTAATCTTGTGATCCCATTCGATTGTACAGAGGACTATAAATTTTTTAAATAAATAAAACTGATAAATATAGCTGTCGCTTTTACCAGATGGAAGGTGTGTCGGTAAGAACAACTAAATAGTGCAAGTGCGCACTACTTTAATTGTTGAGACTAAATTTGGCATTTATAAACGAAATAAACAATTCGCCATAGCCTAGATCTGTAGGCCTATATCAGGCAAATTGAAAACAATATTGTGGAGCCAAATTCCTGTAACTTGCATTTTCTTCAACTCAAAACGCTTTCTCTTGTAATCACAATCGTAATTGTAATCTTGAGTTTTTGGTGGGTGGTGTTTAGAAATGAAGCGGTGAGGGAGGCAAGTGAAAGGATGATTCAGGATAGGATTAATTTTTATGAAAGTGCAAAATGTGTTTAAGTTTCAAGTGAGAGATCTGTAATTGTGTGGCAATAGTATTTGTACCGAAAGTGTGGCCTGGATCTGTTAGTGTTCCCTGGGAATTCGCACCCTTAAGCTGTGCGAGAAAGCCGACCAGCTGCGACAAAAATGAACCAAAGTGAGTCTCATGCTATCACTTC
The DNA here is from genome assembly GCA_020284085.1 of Aporrectodea caliginosa. NCBI lineage: Eukaryota > Metazoa > Annelida > Clitellata > Crassiclitellata > Lumbricidae > Aporrectodea > Aporrectodea caliginosa. The sequence goes on from JACEVL010000353.1 coordinate 355,948, forward strand.
ATGGTCAGAAGATGAGTGCCAGTCTGTAGCTCCAACAGCTGCTTGGACTGTGGATATTCTGGCAACACTGGTATCTTAGCTGCGAAACATCGCTTTCACAAGAGCGTATGGAAAATATTCAGTGTGCAACAATATAATAATAGGCCTGGGAAAAAGATAGCTGTTAATAACTGTATCATAAAGGTTCATCTACATGACTGTATTTGCACAGAAATATGGCAAGACTTTATGTGGAGATAACAGTGAACCGAGGCCTAGCTGATGCTTTTAAATCGATTGAAAGGAAGAGACGCTGCTTTGGGAGGTCCATGCGATGAGAGTTGCCGTTGTCCAAGAGTGAGCAGACAAATACACGGACTATGATGGTAGAGACAGAAGAAGAGACCGGTTAGAAGAAACCAGAGACGCATCAGCTGAAAGAAACAGAAGCGGGCCAGGTTCGATACGTGCTCCGTGAACGTGACGGAGGAGTGAAGTGTGGCACCCAAGAGTCCCAAGTCACGGGCACTACATGAAGAAGAGTATTTGAATGCATTGAATTTCTCAGTCGGTATTAGAAAATCAAGCGGGATATCAGCAGTAAAGAGAATATAGAGGTTGGGGCCGAGCATCGAGCCTTGGGGAACAACGAATTTGACTCCAGCCCACTGAGTTCTGGAGTCTCCAAGGACTTCCATCTGCGAGCTGTCAGTAAGGTGGGATTCAAACAAAAAAGGAATACCAAAGAGGCCACAGATAATTGCAATAAATGAAGCAGGATCTCATGGTCAACCATTTCAAAAGCGGAAGAGACGTCGAAGAGCGCCAGGAGAGGGATAGAACTGGTCAATAGCTACACATAATATCTGATAAAAGGGATAAAAGAGCAGTTTCTGTGGAATGGTGACCCCTTAAACCAGATTGGGCCGATGGCAGAAACCCAGCTTGCTCAATGTAGTGTAGTAGTTGGAGTGAAACTAGTCTCTTAAGGGTCTTTGAGAGGAGGGAGAGATGGGAAATAGGCCTGTAATTTTGACAGGCATTTTAGTCTATGTACTATACATGTATAAGTGTATCGACCTTGAGCAAGTCCTTAGCTCGCAATTGCTCAGCGCCATCGATGTTTAGTCCTATGGTTGTGAGTGCACTTTTCTGAGCTTTGGAAGGAGAGCAATATCAATACGCAGCTGTATTGTAAAATATGCATACCTACATGTACATGTACAATGTAGCCTACATACATAATTATAGACAATTAGACATGCATGAAAATCTTAATTCCTGTAAGATTTATTATTATTTTTTTGCCCCGTGCTAAACATGATCCCTCAGGGACTTCAAGATTAATTAAATTGTTAAAAGTCTGGAACGGCTAATTATTATTATCATTATTATTATTTTTTTTTCTTTTCGCCCGAGGTATATATGATCCCTCAGGCTTTAGAAACTATCCGAAGAGTTGTTTTTGTTCTGGAGTTAGCGGTCCTCGTCCTCGGTCAACTGTGCAAATGTGCCTCGAAATGCAACAGCGTTGTATCGTTGCGTGCAAATTGATAGTCGCTGGAAAAGATGTGTGGTCTCGAGTGGGTCTCCCGTTACCGCAGTCAAGCGCCGACCTAGCTCTGTCAAGAACTCCAGGCCTGATCTGTTGATGGGACCCAGCGTTTCAAATCCAATGGGGACAAAATTATGTGTTGAGGGGAGGTCTGCGTATTTCGCATTTTTCCGTGTTTCGGCCAATTCGGCCGCTGCCCCGGTGTTGTCGATGTCAGATGGATGTACGATGCAGCGCATGTGTGGATACTGGTGGCTTCCCAGGCGATGTATTTGCCTCTTGCCCACGGGATCAACGTCGCTCCGTCAGGACGTTTGCCATCGCTGCGGAACAGGCCAGGTGGTTCTTTGGTGCTTGGGGTGTCTGCTCTCTGGAGGGCTCTCCATATGATGTCGTTCAATGCAAAGTGTCTGCTGGCTCGCCCCCAGATTGTTTGCAGACCAGACCGTGGTGTCCTCCCTGATCCGCCATCTCGCCACATTGACACTTGTGTGGCGCGCTGAGATCTATTCCCAAGCGTAAGCCTATCGCCACCCTGACGGCCTCGTTACTCAGGCCCAGGCCACATGATGTTATGGGCACGGTAGCCATCCAGTCCCCGGCGTGTGCGGATGTCACTGCTCCAAGTCGTGCCCGGCTGAGTGGGTCGTTGAGTGCGGTCCACAATTCTGATCTCTCTTTGTCTATCAAAGGTCTGTCCCAGACCTTCTGTCTGGTCAGCGTAGTCTCATCGCCAATCGGAAGTAATGTGCTGCGGGCCTGTAGAATTTCCTCCCTGATATCGTCCGTCCAATCTTCGCTGCCGAGAATTGCGGCCCCAAGATTTCTGGTTGATGCAGCTGACGCTATATCAATCAAATCAATCAGCCGTTTATTGAATCAACAACAGCACAATTAATTAACAATCAGTCATTTAAAAAAAAATGTTAATCTGCTGATGCCGTCAACAGGACAGCCCTAAAGGATAAAATAATCCGCTATTGCAGGGTTGCCCCTTTTCCATATTACATTTACTGATGGCAAGACGATTTTTATGATCATATAGTTATAGAAAATCCAACTTAAATAACAATGTTTGGGCTAAATCATAGCCAAACAACTAAATAACAAAACATTGCAGTACAAGATTTAAAACAGACAAGCAAACAAAATCAAAACAAAACAGATTATAATGTTCACAGTTGTACATTATAAACAATCTTAACTAAGTTACAATCTATCGAGTCATATTCTTTTTATGTATTCAAGAGATAATGCTTCAATTGAGCTTTAAATTGAGCCATGTGTAATACATTTATTAAATCTGGAGGAAGAGAATCCCAAAGTGGTGGACCTGAGCATTTAATTGAGAACTGCTTAGTCCTGGTTCGTGCCCCTGGGGTTCGATATTTACAGGATGCTCTAGTATCATGTCCATGGATAGCTACACCCTTAAGGAAATATTTATCAAACAGTGATGGAAGAAGCCCATAATGATAACAGTACATGAATAGTCCAATTTGATATTTTGTAATATCATTCAATTTTAGAATATTGTGCTCTTTAAAAATTAATTTTGTACTATCAGACCATCCCAGTAAGCAAGTCACACGTATGGCACGTTTATGGAGAGTCTCAAGGCGTTTTAATCTAGAGGAGTAGTTTGAGCCCCAGCAGATATTACAGTATGATAAGTAAGGAAAAAACAGTGTGTAGTATAATTGTCGGAGAATAGGTTGTGCTCTTTAAATATTAATTTTGTACTATCAGACCATCCCAGTAAGCAAGTCACACGTATGGCACGTTTATGGAGAGTCTCAAGGCGTTTTAATCTAGAGGAGTAGTTTGAGCCCCAGCAGATATTACAGTATGATAAGTAAGGAAAAAACAGTGTGTAGTATAACTGTCGGAGAACAGGTTTAGTCAGATAATGCTTAATTCGTGACAGAACACTTATATTTTTTGCTAATTTCTTTGATACATGTGTGATATGCTCATTCCATTGCAGATGCCGATCTACATAAACACCAAGAAATTTGGTGCATTCAGTTTGCACTATTTCCCTGTTATCTATCATAATTTCCATTGCTTGTTGGGGAGCTGGTTTACGGTGACCACGGAACAGTATATAACATGTCTTGTCCAGATTGAGTGAAAGTTTATTGGCTTTAAACCAGTTTGATATTACTTCAAGTTCCTTATTTACTTTCTGCTGCAATACATTTATTCATTTATCAGTAAAAAAGACATTGCTGTCATCAGCAAAAAGTATGAAATCAGTTTTATCAGCAATCTGAGGTAAGTCATTTATATAGATCAAGAACAGTAATGGCCCCAATATAGATCCCTGCGGCACTCCACACCGAATGGTTTTATGAACAGACTGATAGCCTTCGTATAAGATGCCAGAAGATGCCAGCATCGTAACCCTTCTAATCCCGAGACCGCCATCTCTAATTGGGAGCGTGGCCTGTATCCACTGGGTGTCGTTGAGCTTGATGTTAACAATCGCTTCCAATCCGAGTCTCATCTGGTCATCCATTATCCCCAAGAGTGGATGGCCCCAGCATGGTGCTGTCCTCAGTAAATATGTCAACTTCGCCGCCCCGAAGCATGACCGCAAGAGCATCAACGCCCCTGTACTGACAGTCTCATCAGATCCTTCACTGCCTGATCAAGTGTGACTGAGTGGTCTTGGAGTGCGTCATCCAACGCCTTTCCCCTGAAGAGTGGTGCCCCAAGGAGTATCATAGACTCTCGGTTTATTCGCTGGAAATCGTCAAAGCCTTCTTCCGATATTTCCTTCTCTGCCAAGATTTCACATTTCTGTCGATTCAGTCGGATTCCTAATGTTGCTTCCAGGTCAGATATGATCGCCAGGTCATGGCGAACATCCTCTGGTCTTCCCCCAGCGAGAGGTCATCCAGGTACCCCACTCGAAATCCAGAGATCATCGAGCGCAAAGCAGGCTGAAGCGGCAAGCAGAAGAGCAGGGGACCCAGAGGGTCACCCTTGCTGTGGCCCCATCTGTGACCGCACCTCGAACGATCCGAACTGGAGAAGGGATTCTGCGGAGTACGCCTGGTGGATGAATGCGTACAATTTGGGTATTGTTTCATGAACGGCTTGTAGCATTACGTCCCTTCGCAAGGTGTTAAAAGCGTTGGCGAAGTCTAGTTCGACGAAGACGTGGTCATGTGGCATGTTCGTGACAAAAGATCTGGCGGCATGAACCGCTGCTTCACCCCCTCCCGGGGTGGCAATGCCTACCTGGAGTGGGTCGAAGAAGGAAGCCAGTCTGCTGACCGCATATTTGTTGGCGCATTTCGCTGCAAGTCTTCTCCAGACGTACCCCACTACTATGGGTCTGAGGCCTCCGGTGTTTTTGGAGAGAGCAATCAGGGTGCCTCCGAACATCAGCCTACGAATCTCAACCGGGCATTCCCCTCTCAGCATGACGTTGACGAATCCGGTCAGTGCCTGAATGAGCTCCTCTGATGACTCTCTGTTGTTTAGCAAGTCCAGGAGGTGCTGAGGACGAAGGCCGTCCGGGCCCCCGGCTGACCCCACGGAGAAAGATCGCACCGCCTTCTCCATCTCTGTCTCTGTGACCTGGTATGGGGTGGTCTGCGCCGGATTCGGAAGACTCTCTGTAGGGGTCATTCGATCATCCGCCGGGTGTCTTTCTTGCATGGCTGCCCAGGTTTCAGCTGTAGCTCTTACTGGATGGTCTCTGCTGCATAATATGCGAGTTGCGGCCCTTAAGTTGCCCTCTTCCAACTTGGCGTTTACAGCTGCCAGAAGCAAGTCTCTATCGCTCACCCTGTATTTACCAGCCACGGGATCGCTCTCATCCCCCTCCTCATATTGCAGGTGAATCTGTCAGTCTATTCGGTTCTTGACGACATTTGCCAGGTTTCGCCTGCGACCCGCACGCGGCGGCTGCGCCAGTATGTTGGACGCGAACCACAGTAGTTGACGCCATGGTCCGACCGCCCCCGGTCTATCGATGATGGCCCTCAAGATGGACGTAAGGGCTCGCGAGCATGCGAACCTGGCTCCTCTCGGAATGTGTTTTAGCACCCTCCCTCTCGAGTGACTAGGGTGCTGCAACGCCCCTGAATTTACTGTAGCCTACTCTTCACCTGGGTCTCGGTTGTGGGACCTGGTAGTTCTGCCTCGTCTCGAGCCCCGGGTTGGTCTTCTGTCGGGGCGTTCGCGCCCCCCGTACCCTCCTTTGGCTTCTCCTTTGACTGTCCAGCTTGCAACGGCAGTTGACGAGACCCCGGGCATGGGCTGCTTCTTGGACCGTGAAGATGTACAGTTCCGTCCTTGAGGTGTAGCTGTCTAACTGCCAGACAGTGGCTGCACACGCCGCTGGCTTTGTTTACGTTGTTCGACTGGTGTGTGGGCGGCTTTGGTTGGCTTGAGCGCCTACCCTCCCCGCCTGCCTTATTGGCCTCATTGTGCACGTTGTACACCTGGTCTGTCACGGCCTGATCTGTGGTCGCCGCTGATTGGCTAGCGCGCCTCGATATGGGGTCAGCCTGTATTATCGCCCATCCGAAAACCACATGCAAAGATGGCCAAAAGTGACTCAATAAACCCCACTCGAGAAATAGTCTTACCAGCTCGAAGGTCTATCCGTATGCTTATCGTGAAAGAAGTTATCGTCTAGTGCTTATATACTATCTTAAACAGCTTAAAACCAATTTTATATATCTGACCGTAAACTATGCGACCACTCGGGAACAGCGCTACTCCAGAAATTATTATTATTATTATTATTATTATTATTATTATTATTATTATTATTATTATTATTATTATTACAGCAACTTTATATAGCGCCCCTTCCTGGATGCCTACTCAGAAGCGCTCCCACCGCACCCCCGGTCGGACAGGACAGTCCTAAGGGTTGTGAAAAACGAAACAAAGTGGCCAGTAGGAACATGACGGAGCGCGGTAGGGAGCCCATTCAAGAAGGAGGAGGTTTAGGGTAAACACTCCGACGTGAAGAGCAGAAGATCAGCAAGGACG